>JH720294.1:195157-520480 GCA_000231825.2 Tetrahymena elliotti 4EA
GTTTCAATATTAATTATCCATTTCGAATGAATATTATATTTAATTTATGAATAACTGACTGGTTAATTTTGGTTGGTTTGCTTGAATATTTGTTTGACTTGGTTGCTCATTATTTAATTCTTATTTTTTCTTTTCATTTAATTCAAATTTTAATATTTTTCTCATTCTTTTCAATATTTAATTATTCAATATTTACTTTTATAATTCTTTAAAAGAAAGAATAGTATTGGTGATTAGGGGGTATAAGGATTAGGATCTGGCTTAGCATAATGCTCTAATCTCTAAACTTTGACTCTTCGACTAAGGTAAAAATTGAGTTTCAATATTAATTACGTATTTTGAATGAATATTAGAATATGAATTTAATTTATGAGTCACTGACTAACTAATTTTGGTTGGTTTGCTTGATATTTTTTTGGCTTGTTTATTTATTCATCAATTAGTTCATTTCAGAAATAATTCAAATTCTAATGTTTTTTCATTCTTTTAAATATTTATTTATTAGGGATTAACCAAATATTTTGAAAATCAATATTAAACCTAATAAATTAAATACTCAGTTCAGTATTCAGCTATTATTCCAAAAAAAATTTGAAATGTTTTTTTTCTCTCTTTATTGCTTTATTAATGAACATTTTGAGAAAAAAATATTTTTATTATCTCTAACACTCCTTTACAAATGTTGTAATAGTGATATATAAGAAAATTCTAACCAATAGCTCACTAAATGGAACATCAAAATTAGAATTTAAATAATTTAATAAAATTTTTTAATTAAATTTTCTAGTTTAATATTCAATTTTATGATAGTCTTAACACATAATTATTTTGATTGAATATTGAATCTATTGCCCCCTCTAACTTTTTCCTTTTTTGCCGTTCTTTTGGGGGAAGTGTTAACAATCATTTCTAAAAAGAAAAGATTGAGCAAGAATCTACAATTTATTAATGACCTAACTTTTTACCATAATTAATTTTATACCAATTTTCCATCTCTGCACTGATCTGAAATTTGTCTTGCTTACAAATTAATTAATAACTCTTATTGATAATGATTAAATCTAAATAAAAAATTAATAAATGACACAAATCCCTTTAACTACTGTTGATCACCATACTCATAAAAATAATTAATCATTTGAAATATTTTACAAAAAATATATTAAATGAAAACTAGCCTTGCAATAGTGATGCTTGGATTAGCTCCATGAAAATTTTATTCTTTAGTCTTGTATAATTTTATCATAACCATTATTTGTTATTAATTGAATTATTTTGTAATTAGATATTATTTTTCCCTATCTACTGCTTATTTTGTAGTTAGGGTTTGATAGAAGTTATGGAAATTTTATTGATCAAGTGATGTTGCTAAATTTTGAAGTTCTTGTTTGCCTCACTTATTAAGCTTTACTCATTTACTTCATCCCAATATATTTTTTAGAGTGTTCTTATTTTTAACAATATACTTCCTGCATTTTTTTCTTCCGGATAGCCTAGGTTAATTATTTTGTTATCTGTGTTGTTTTGGGCAGTTTTGTGAAAATTTTTGAGGTTAAAGAGAGCAAATTCACAAGATTTCATCTTGTTGCATTTGCTATTTTTCCAGTATCTGCATACATTGTCTTTGGATGATTAATTCCAACTCTTGATGGATTTTTAACTGCATTTAGAATAGTAAGATGTGTTAATAGCCCAGATAAATTTTCTTGAAAACGATTATCTGGATCCTGATCTAGATTTTGATTTTGGTGTTTTTTAGTGTTCCTGCTCCCATATCACTCGTTTCTAGGTGTTACTGGTTTACTTGTTTCTTTGGAGTGAATCGAAAAATAGCTTCCCATTTTGGATAGCCTATTATTTCATTTGGGTACCATTAGAAATTAACTTTATTTGTTTGGAAATTTGTTTTACTTTTTCTTTCTTCAAATTTTGAAGTTTATGTATTTAGTTTTTTTTATTTGGCTCAATATTTCTCCAAACAAACAAACAAAAATTTGCTAAAAATATTCAGTTCATTATTCGAGAAAGAAATAATAATAAAGGATATTTGGCTGAATCCAAAAATATGATATTGGGTTGATCCCTATTATTTATGCTGTATTTATTTTTTTATTTTTTCAAAGCGAGAATAATATTGGCGATTTGGGTGATTCAGGATTAGGATCTGACTTAGCATTTTGCTCTAGTCTCTAAACTTTGACTCTTGACCTAAAGTAAAAATAGAGTTTAAATATTAATTTTCTATTTTAAATGAATAAGAATTTAATTTATCAGCATTAAGTGACTGCCTAATTTTGGTTGATTTGCTTAATAATTGCTAGACTTGGTTACTTTATTCATTTTTATTATCCTTTAAAAGTTTGAATAATATTGGTGATTTGGATGCATAAAGATTAGGATCTGGCTTAGCATAATGTTCTTCTCTCTAAACTTTGACTCTTAGCCTAAGGTAAAAATAGAGTTTCACTATTAATTAGAGATTTTTGAATGAATAAATAAAGCTTTTAATTTATCATTCATGAAATTTTTTTTGAATCAATATTTATTTTTATAATTTTTTTAAAGTTAGAATATTATTGGTCAAATGGGTACATAAGGATTACTAACTGGTTTATCATAAAGCTCTAATCTCTAAACTTTAACTCTTGACTTAAGGTAAATTTATAATTTCAATATTAATTATGCAATTGAATGAGTGAAAGAATAAGAATTTAATTTATGAGTTACAGCATTTGGTAGGTTTGCATGATATTTTTTAAGTTCTTTTCAGATTTAATTCAAATCAACATTTTTTTCATTCTTTTAAATATTTCTTTTTTTATTCTTTAAAAGTGAGAATAATATTGGTGATTTGGGTGGATAAGGATTAGGATCTGGCTTAGTAAAATGCTCTAATCTCTAAACTTTGACTCTTTAGCTGAGGTAAAAATATAGTTTCAATATAATTTTACTTTTTTAATGAATGAATAAGACTTTAATTTATCTATTAACTGACTAAATTTTGTTGGTTTCCTTGATATTTGTTCAATTTGGTAGCTCATTCATGAATTAAATTCTTTTCAGATTGAATTCAAATTATGATTTTGTGATTATTTTAAATATTACTTTATTCAATATTTATTTTTTTTTATTCTTCAAAAGTGAGAATAATATTGGTGATTTGGGTGCATAAGCACTGGGATCTAGCTTAGCATAATGCTCTAATCTCTAAATTTTTACTCTTAACCTAAAGTAAAAATAGAGTTTCAATATTAATATCTATTTTGAATTAATTTATTAGTCACTAATTGACTAATTTTGGTTGGTTTGCTTGATATTTATTAATTTTCAGATTTTAATGATTTTTTCATTCTTTTCAATATTTCATTATTCATAATTTATTGTATTATTCTTTAATAGTAAGAATAATATTGGCAATTTGGGTTCATAAGAATTAGGATCTGGCTTAGTATAATGCTCTAATCTCTAAACATTGACTCTTAACCTCTAGTAAAAATATAGTTTCAATAATCATTCTGCATTTTGAAGAAATGAATAAGACTTTAAATTATCATCATTGACTGACTAATTTTTGTTGGTTTGCTAAATATTTATTCGCTTCATTAGCTCATTCATTGATTAATTGTTATTTGTTCTTTTCAGATTTAATTCAAATTTTAATGTTTTTCTTATTCTTTTAATTATTTCTTTATTCAATATTTAATTTTATAATTTTTTAAAAGGGGGAATAGCATTGGTGATTTGGGAGTACAAGGATTAGGATCTGGCTTAGCGTAATTCTTTAATCTCTAAAATTTGACTCTTGACCTAAAGTAAAAATATGGTTTAATATTAATTTTTCATTTTAAATGAATGTAAGAATAAGAATTAAATTTATGTGTTACTGACAGACTAATTTTGAGCTGATTTGTTTAATATTCTTTGCTGGTTGCTCATTCATTCATTCATTAATTTTTATTTGTTCTTTTCATTTATTTAATTCAAATTTTAATCTTTTTTTTAATTCTTCTAAATATTTGTCTATTCAATACTTACTTTCTTTTTGTTGAAAAGTGCAAATTATTTTGGTGAAATGGGTGCATAAGGATTAGGATCTGGCTTAGCATAATGCTCTAATCTCTAAACTTTGAATCTTTACCTCTAGTAAAAATAGAATTTCAATATTAATTACAAGTTTTAAACGAATGAAAGAATAAAAATTAAATTTATGAAGTGACTAACTGTAGTTGTGTGGTTTGTATACTTGAATATATTTTGGCTTGGTTGTTAATTCTTATTTTTTTATTTCAGATTCAATTCAAATTTTAATGTTTTTCTGATTGTTTTAAATATTTGTTTATTCAATATTTTTTTTTATTCTTTAAAAGTAAGAATAATATTAGAGAAATGGGTGCATAAGGACTAGGATCTGGCTTATCATAATGCTCTAATCTCTAAATTTTGACTCTTGACCTAACGTAAAAATAGAGCTTTACTATTAATTATTATTTTTGAATGAATGTATGAATAAGGGTTTAATTTATGAGTTTTTGACTGACTAATTTTGGTTGGTTTGCTTGAAAAATGTCTTCTTGGTTACTCATTCATTCATTAATTAATTCTTTTTTTTTTTTCAGATTTAATCCAAATTTTAACATTTTTTCCTTATTCATTAAAAGTGCAAATTATATTGGTGAAGTGGGTGTATAAGGATTAGGATCTGGCTTAACATAATGCTCGAATCTTTAAACTTTAACTCTTCACTTAAGGTAAAAATAGAGTTTCAATATTAATTATGATTTGAATGAATTAATATAATAATAAAGATTTTAATAAATGAAAGACTGACTAATTTTAGTTGGTTTACAGATATTTGTTCCACTCCACACTTCATTTATTCATTAATTAATTCTTATTTATTCTTTTCAGATTTAATTCAAATTTCTCTCATTCTTTTTAATATTTATTTATTCAATCATTATTTTTATAATTTTTTCAAAGTGACAATAAAATTGGTGGATTGGGTACATAGGCAATAAAATCAAAACTATTAAAAGAAAAGAGATTAGTTGAGCTATCAATTTAGATATGAAAACAACAATTTTTTTTCTTCAAAGGACAAACTTTACTTGCTTTTAAATAATTTAGCTTTTATCATAATCTAAAATAAATAAATATTCTGTTAATAAATATTTATCTATCTAATCAGATTTTTTTTTTGTCTGTTTAATTTCATTTATTATTATATATATATGAAATCGAAACCAAAGATTCTGTCAGTTATCTCTAAATATACATAGTTATTAGATTTAACAAATTTTTTCTAAAATTATCTGAATACTAAATGATTTAAATTCACTCATTTATACAGCCTAATATTTAAAACTTTCAAAATATCCTTTTTTAACTTCAAAATTTTTTTTTTAAATTAATCTAATATTTTTAATTAAAAACCACTTTTAATTTTTATAAATGAACTACTGCTTATTTTCAGTTGATTTCATTCAAAATTTTAACGTTTTTCTGATTCTTTTAAATATTTCTCTACTCAATATTTATTTATTCTAAAATGTAGAAATATGGGAATAATATTGGTCATAATTTATGAGTGACTGACTGACTAATCTTTTTGGTTTGCTTGATATTTGTTTAATATCAGTTGCTCATTTATTAATTAATTCTTATTTGTTTTTTTCAATTTTAGTTTTAATATTAATTTGCATTTTGAATGAAAGACTTTCATTTATGATTAAATGACTGACTATTAATTTTGGTAGGTTTGCTTGATTATTACCTAATATCAGTTGCTCATTCATTAATTAATTCTTGTTGCTCTTTCCAGATTTTAATTCAAATTTTAATATTTTTTTTCTTTTTATATTAATCTATTCAATATTTATTTTTTTATTATTTAAAAGTCAGAATAAAAGTGATGATTTGGGTGAGCAAGGATTAGAATCAGGCTTAGCATAATGCTCTAATCTCTAAAATTTAAGTCTTAACCTCTAGAAAAATAGAGTTTCAAGATTAATTTGCATTTTAAATGAATGAAGAAGATTTTAATTTATGAGAAACTGACTGACTAATTTTGGTTGGTTTGCTTGATATTTGTCTAACTAATATCAGTTGCTCATTCATTTATTAATTCCTATTGCTTTTTTCAGCCTTTTTATTGAAACGGGAGACATTTCTTGCTTTAAAATAATTTAGTTGTTATCAAATATTACATAATTTATTAAAATAACAATATGATAAATAAATAATTAAAAATTAATAAAAATTTATCCAAATATTAAAACATATTTATCTATGTTAATCTGATTTTTTTATCTGTTTAAATTAATTTTTTTATTTAATTTAAAATGACTAGATTTATTTCTCATTAAAAAAATTAAAAAAAGAATATTTTTAATTTCCTCAATACTTTTATCTAATAATAAATATAAATATTTTTTTAAGTAATTTTAAGAAAAGAATAGATATGAAATCAAATCTAATAAAAATAATAAAAGGTCAATTTTGAATTTATTTTTTTTTTACATTACTTTTTCTGATATGTAAATATTTTTAATTTAATAAACTGTTTTTATTTTGTCTAATAACTCATCAAATAAGAATAAGGAGAATAAATTTTAAAAAAATTAATTTTTATCTTAATTAGTTAATTTTATATTAAGCTTAACTTATTAATTTATGGAAGGTATTTATTTAATATTCTCAAGATTTTATAGAGCCATCTTAATTCTAATTTGATAAAGTTTTTATACTTAGTTGAATGTACACTTAAAATCAGGTTTTTATTTTTTGATCTACTCTTAACAATATCAAGATGATCTATTAAATTAAATTTATCAATAAATATTGAGTTAATCTAGTAATATTAATTAAATCAATAGGATATAATCACAATATCAAAGTATTCAAGCAAATACATCTACATTTGATTAATAATCTCTTTATTCTATCAAATAACACATTTTTAAATATTATGTAAAGAAAAGAAAAAGTCAACGTTACCTTAATTTTTTCTACACGTCTGTTTGTTATTTACATCAAAACTTCTTTTCAGATTATTCGACTTAAAAGTAAAAGAAACTTCACATTTCTTAGTCCTACCTACGCCTATATGCATTAATATTGGTCTTACATTTAATCTGCTACACTTATAGTGATAATCCAAAGTATCTATTTTCAAAAATTTTGTTTTCAGTTCTGATACCCTTTTATTATCTATCTCAGTATCAATATTGTTTAATATCTCTTTAAGTTTTTCATTCAAATCTTCATATTCAATCAATATTAGAGTATGGCTTTCAATTACTTTTTTCTCAATTTTCTCTATTATTTGCTAAATATTTTAACAAGCATATTTAAGATATAGTTAATTATTCTTAATTAAGCTCCACTATTTTTAGAAAATGAATTTTTTTTAAAGGCTTAGGGAAAAAATAAAAAATTTGAATTTTTGATGAAATATTAAGATGAAGAAAGAAGAAAATCCAATATCTAAGAAAAAAATATGTAAAAAATTAATTAATCAGAATAATAATTAATAGAAAATTTAGAAATGATTTTATAATGAAATTTTAGGAAAATGAAAATAATGAAAATTATGAATGAATAAATTATTTTAAAAATTATTTAATTCTTTTATGTTTTTACCAAAAAAAATAAAAACTTCTTTACAAAATTAAATTTAATAAAAATCTGTTAAAGTTATCTCATTACACAAAATCTAATAAAGGACATCTAAATGCTATATTTTTAATAAATCTACTGATTTTAGCCCAATCTTAAGAATAATTTTGTTTACAATGTAACAATATTCAATTTAAAACTGTGAAAAAATGTTTCATTTATTAGTTTTTACAAGTAATAATTTTGCAACTTTTTTAAATCTTTAAGTAATTCAAGGCGATTATCATTTATCAACAAATAAAACAAAATCAATTCTGGTAATCAGTCATAAATAATTAAAATATATTTTAAAAAGACTAAGGGATTGAAGATAAATAAATAGTAAATTACTCACTTAAATATGTTTTACATTTTTTAAAATTTTGATGCCATTTGAAAAAAAGTTGAGCTCTTTTGAAAAAAATTGTCCAGAATTTGATATAAAGAGACTCTTTATTAATTTCACATTATTTAACAAACAATTTTTTTAACTATATTTATTAGAAGTGAGTAAACTCAGAGAGTAAAATGTATTAATTTTAATTGTTTTTGTCGGGCTATTTAGACTCTAAAATTAAATATTATATTTTATAATATTTATAACTTTAAACTATTTTTATGGATTTATATTTTCAAAGCAAATGTGGTTATAAAGAGGATGATTTATAATAAATATTGGATTAATTCTTGCTTTTTTAGATGGAATATTACTATTCTTTTTTAATTTGTTCAAAATTTGATAAACAAATTCATGGTTTACAGTCAGTATTCTGACTTATAATATTAATATATAATTAGATATTTATTTATATAGTATGAAGAATTCAATCAATTTGAATATTTCTTTAATTTGTTTTAGATAAAGGAATATAAAAATAATTTATTTTCTTATTTAGATCAGATTGAATCTGAGCTTAAGAGTACCTTTATGGATTTTAATGACACAATTAAAAAAAATGTTTGAATTTTGTTTATTATTTATTACTTTGGAGATGTAAATCAACCAATCTTTAAGTGTAATTATAAATTAAAAACGGAGGTTTAACCACAGTTTCTGATTTAATGGCAGGTCCATCAAAAATATATTTTTTTTAATAAATTTAAAATGGTAAATTTTTTAAGCAACTCATCTCAACAAAGAGAAAAACATTTTAATGACAAAATTTATGAGAATAAATTTTTGAATATTCTAAACAACTAATTGGAAAGTTTGTAGAAATTTTACTAGAACTAAAGAATTGGAATGCAAATAAATAATTTTGAATTATAATAGAAATGATTGATCAAAATTTAAAAAATAAATTGGAACAGCAGCAAGTAAAAGCAAAAAATGTGAAAAAAATAAAAAAATTTGAATGAATTTAAACGCACTAAAAGATCGTCAGTATTTTATTTTTATTCTAAAAAGTGACTTTAAAGGTTTAAAAAGTTTGTAATTAAGAAAGTTAGAAAAAAAATAATGATTGCCTATTATTGCCCAACAAAACTAATAGTTATTATAACTTTCACAATAAAATGCAAAAATTGACATAAATTAGATTCAAATTTGTTTCAATATGGGCTAGATGTCTTTATTTTAAGCTTAATTTTTATTATGTAGGTTACCAAGAAATTTTACCCTTGGTTTCATTAAAATAAATGACATTTCCCTTTAATTAATGTAAAATTTTCCCATGAAATTTCAAAATTAATTGGATGAAAATGGGACAGTCTAGAGAGACAGACAGACGTATGATGTTGGAATTAATTACACATAAATGAAGATTTTAAATTAAAAAATACTAATTATAGTTATTAAAATTTAAAAATAAAGAATGAAGGATCTGCTTGGGTGAAGGCAATTAATGATGAAGACTTCTAGTAGGAAAAAAATAATAATCCAAATAGTTTTTGATTATGTTTATTGAGAATTAAGACTTTTAAATACAAAAAGTATATATATTAAAGAGTTTTTAATTATTTCGAGTGAAGGACAGTATGTTAATAATTACTAGAAGAATACTACTGAGTTGATGATAGACTTAAATATAATCACATCAATCTAAATAGCTAGCCAAAAAAAATATCAAAATGATTCATTAGAACCTTTTCATTTTCGTAAATTATCAAATCATAGAGAATTTGTCTGGCTTAACTCTTAGTTATAGCGTCATTTTAGGTTAAACGTTACTTTAATTTAATTGGAGTGTTTCAGGTTTCATTTTTAAAATACTGTATTTGTTGCATTCTGGTCAACTAGAAATAATCAATAAAGCAATCAAAATTTCAATTTTTTCAAAATAAACTCTTTAAATTCAATGAATTTAATTTAATATTTTTGTAAGGTCAAAAATTATATTAAGTGTATAATACCCTCTAATTATGCTCTCCGAATAATTCATGCGCTTTTGTCTTTAAAATATTCAATCACACATGTTTACGTCAGAATATTCACTAATAGGCTGATTAAGACTTAATAATAACTTCACTTACAATAGTTAAATATTAGTTTTATAAATAGAGATTAAAACTTACAAAATAGCCATCCGTCTATCCAATAAGTCTAAACAATTTTCCTTAAAACTAATTACTTAATTTAAAATTTAAAGATTTTTACGTATTTTCAATATCCGCACATAAATTGCTAAATAAAATTTTCTACTTCCTATGATTTGTTTGATAAAATGTTATATTATCCTAAGCTAATTTTTTTAAATTTTAAACAAACTATTTTTAGAAAAAGGCAAATTCCTTTTAAATTAATTAATCAATCAATCAATTAGTTTTTGTCTAATAAAATAAAGGGATAAATTAGATCAGCCAGAACGATTAAAAGTCAAAAGTAATCGTATTAATTAAAATAATCAAAATACGACGATTTTTAAGTCTGAAAAAATCCTAAATAATTTAATTAAGTCTAAAGAACGCCTAATTTCTTAACTTAATAATTAATTACTTACTTACCTATCTGCCTACCTACCTACCTACCGCATACCTACCAGCTGAATCCTAAAACAAAGTTTGAATTTTATAATTTGATTTTATGTCAACTTAATACAATTTTTTTCTTTAAATACTGACTAAAGAATACATCAACTCATATAAATAAATAATCACAAATAAACAATTAAATAATTAATTCAATTAACAAAAACAAAAATAATGGCATTTGTCAATCCTTTAAGAAAGCTATCTTTCGAAACAAGAGGTTGGATCACTTTGGCCTCTGGTTTTGCTCTCCATTTCGTTTTGGGAACATTCTATCTTTGGGGAAGTATCAGTACTTATACTACTTCCTATCTCCAACAAGATGGATAAGACTACTCAAAAGAAACTGTAGGAGCTGTCTTCCCTTTCACTTTCCTTGCACTAAATATTGGTACTCCTTTTGGTGTTTAATTGGCTAAAAAAATAGGATTTAGCAATTAGATTTTCATTGGAAGTGTTCTGATTGGTATCTCAACAATCATTAGCTCTTTTGTTGTTGGCAATTTCCCTTTGTTCGTCCTTTTTTACGGATTCATCTTTGGTATTTTGAATGGATTGCTCTATATGTTGCCGTTCAACTCATGCTACTTGTAAGATATTTACTATTTCATTTATTAAAAAAGCAAGAATAATTTATAGCAGTGGTTTTTCTTTTAATTTAATACAGTTGAAAATAAATTAGAATTTGTTCGCTTACTCCACAAGCAAAATTTAAAAAAGCAAATTTAATTTGACAAAAATCATAAGATTCATTTAATTAATTAAATTAAAAACATAAATAAAGAATAACTTGATTGTCTGCAGCTTTAAAAATGCGTTCATCATTTCAAGATGCTTTTTTTTCATTTGATATTTCGAAAAAAATGATTAAATTGATAAAATTATTACTTTTCCATATTAATTTTAACTTTTTAAAAATAGATATCTACCCCACAGAAAGGGTCTTGTCAGTGGTGTTATCGTAGGAGGATTCGGTTTTGGTTCAACCGCCTTTATATGGTTAATTTATTCTATAGTTAACCCAAACAATGAAAAGGCAACAGATTTGATTAATGGACATAAGTACTTTTCTAAGGATGTCTGTGATAGATACCCTGAAGCCTTAAGAGCTTTAGGTTATGTTTAAATGGCAATTGGAGTTTTAAGTTGCTTCATTCACATTAGACCTACTTAAGAAGAATTAAAATAATAAGAAGAAAAGCTTAAATTGAAAAAAATAGGGTAATCAAATGAATAAATTCAATTCTGTGAGCTCAAAAATTAAAAAACAAGCAGCAATAATTCTGACAAACTTGAATAGGATAAAATAGCCTCTGACATAGAAAAAGGAACTTCAACTGAATAAGAACCTTTGGAAGCACATAATAACAGCGCTACAAACAAAAACGCTCGTCCTCATTTCGAATTTCAAATAGAAGCAATTGTACAAAATAATGACAACAAGGTAGAAGAAACAAACTAAAATAAAGATTAAAAGAATAAGAAAAAAGAATATGTCTATTATGAATTCCAAACCTTTAAAGATGGTATGAAAACTAGATACATATACATTTCAATTGCACTAGCCTTGATGTTTACTGTTTATGGTAGTATGGTTGTCTCCAATTATAAGGTCTATGGTGAATACAATAACTATAATGATAGTTTCCTTAGTACTGTAGGTACCATTGGTAGTGTATTTAATGGTTTATCTAGATTATTCTGGGGAAGTATTATGGAAAAATTGAGTATTGAAAAGATTGTCGTTATTAATCTAGTTCTTTAAATGATAATTAGTTTTACCTTCCGTTGGACTGCTTAATATAGTGGCTTGTATTTAATTTATATTGTCCTCTCTTATTTCATGTATGGTGGATGGTTCTCTATTTTCCCTACTCTCTCAGCTAGAATTTTTGGTAAAAAAATAGGTACTGAAATTTATGGTATCACCTTCTTAGGTTTTTCAGCTGCTTCTTTTATTCAATATTTCGTCGTCATGGAAGTGTAAAAAGCTATTGGCTGGGGTGATACTTTCTGGGTTTTTACTGGTGTATAAATTTTAGCTTTGATAATTGCTTAATTTATCAAATTCCATGCTGTTCCACCAAATATTTAATAAGAGGAAGCCAAATAAAATCAAAAGAGTATTGAAAATTAGACAGAATAAATATAAGCTTCTTGAGCTTTTTGATCTACTTCTTAAAATTAAATAAAATACTGACAATTTTTATCAAAAATAAGTAAAGGAAAGACTTTCTTACTTAAACACACACACATATAAAACTTATAAATAATAACTATAATACCTTCACCCACTAAATAACTAACTAACTTTTCTGTTTTTAAATATTCCTAAAAACCAATAACAATAACTTTACTATCCATACTATATAACTAACTAATCTCATTTTTAATTATTAGTTTGCTATGTTTTTGTATCTCAACTTGTTAAATTTTCATATAAATATTTCTCATCTTTCATTCAACCTTCTTCACTTACTTCACTTCATTTAATAATATATTTATTTAATGTATCACTTTTTCAATTAAATTTATCTCTAGCTCAATCTTAAAAATTGGTAATGCGTTAAGTATTATTTGTTTATGGTAATTCTAAACTACTTTAATTTGTTGGGATATGTAAAAGCGTGTAAACTTAATTATTTTAGGAAAAAATATCTTTATATTTATAATTTGATTATCCACTTTTAATAATAAAAAAATGAAGTTCTTTTAGGAATATGCAAATTTTTACTTAAGACAAATCAATTAAAAATATATATACATGTTCTATTTTTATTAGAATACAATTATAATATTAAAACAAGCGTTTTATCACATAAATTACATTTAATATTTAAAATAAACAACATTTTACATCTACTCTGATAGAAAGTCTTCATTACAATTTTTTTAATAAAATCTTTAATGTATTATTACAAGAAGTAAATAAGAGTACTTCAAATAAGTATCAATTTATTTATAGAAAAATCAATTTAAAAAATATATACATGCTTTATTTTCATTCGAATAAAATTATAATATTAAAACAAGCATTTTATAACATAAATGATGTTTAATATTTAAAATAAACACATTTTACATCTACTCTGATAGAAAGTCTTCATTACAATATTTTTAATAAAATCTTTAATGTATTATTATTACAAGAAGTAAATTTACCTAACTCCGTTTGAAAATTATACTTACTTTATTTTCCAAAGTTAATAAGAGTACTTCAAGATTGAAGTTAATATTAATTTATTTACATTTGGCTCGTCTATTTCAATACATAATTTAATAAAAAAGTTAAGTATTTTGATCTTTAGGATTACGAATCTTAGTCTAAAAGTATGTGTTAATTATTAATAATTACATAATATCTGTGATTTGTATTTATTATGTTGCATGTAAACATAAGATGATTGATTTACATTACTACATTTTGAAGATTATTTACACTACAACAACAAACTTAACAACATAAAAAAATGTATTAAACTTCTTGAAAATAAATCGAATAGCATTAGCTATTTCTAACTTACAACAAATAAGTTAAGATAAGAAAAATTTTCTATAAAAAAGGTTTTTGAAATCATTTTTGTTTGGAATTTACAGAATAGAACTTCCAAACAACTTTTTATTTCATCTAGAGTATATTAATATAGTTTTGATATATGCCTATTAAATTATTTTTAAAGGTTTGGACACATGCCCATTATTAACTTATCATTATTAGCAAAAAGTAAGTAATTAACAAACCATTTAATTATTCTTTTATAATATTTATTGTATATTTTTGATTTTGGAGTTTATATTTATGTGCATATGAGAATTTAGATGAAGATACCTCAAAAATGTTGTATTTTTTAAAAATAGATAAGCGGTAAGGAAAGTTAGAATTGTAAATTTAGATGAATAATATTAAATTATTAAGAATTTATCAAAAAAAAAACTTACAAATTAATAGATTCGTCAATTTTTGCAAAGGTTATTAAAATGTGATTAGTTAAGTAATATTAATTTCAGATTAATTTGTTAAAGTCATTTATTTGATTTTGGGATTTAAAGTGATGCAAAAACCAACTAAACCTCAAATTCGATTTATAATCGACTAAATAATAATTTTTTTCTTTAAAAAATTGGGTTTTTAAATATAAAAATCATTCTCTAATAAAATCAAAAAAAGGAAATCTTTATGAGAGAGTATATATTTGAGCATGCGAAACTAATTCAATCCTCTATGAATTTTATCAATAAGGTTAAAATAATTTAGAAATTGAAGCTTTGGATTATCTTTTGGTTGCTCAATTTATATATGATTAAAGGTTTTAAATGATTAATTTTTCTAGTAAAAAATACCTATGTAAATTCTATTTGTGACCGAGTAAGATTATTAATAATAATAATTTGATTTAATTCAAGGCTAGTCTTTTATTTCATACTAGAAATTAACTACTTATTTATTTATCCACAATTTTTAATCCAAAAATTTAATTAAAATAAGTAAACAAAAAAACTATTAATAGCTGTTTTTCTATGTTACCAATATCCATCCCTTTTATTTACAATATGATCGCTTCTTTAGATTTTTAATAAATGATTTGAGTAGATTTCTCTCCAAAACATATCTCCAAACAACATATTTTCTTTAAATAATTTTCAAGAAAATATTTTGAATTGCTAGTGTTTAAAATTCGATTTTTTAATTTAAATAATTCTTATTAACTCTTTCTAAGTGTTTCAATAATAAAACTCGTTATTACATTAAATTAATCTGACAAGAGTATTAATAATACATTCCTTACGTCAGTCTTTAATTTGGAAAGGCTTACACCATTTAAATTTAATTATTTAAAACCAGTTTCTTCCAAATTTTTAAAAAAACCATTTCTGCTCTGTTAAATAAATAACTCAAAGCCATTTTCATTTGAAAAATAACTGAACTCATTTTATTTAAATCCAAAAAAAAAAACAAAAATAAAAAATTTGTTGTATAATTTAACATTTTTTAATCAATATTAATTTTCATATATTTTTAACAACCAATTGATCAATTGATGGAATTTAAGAAATAAACATGAATATATCTATCATAAATAATTAGCTTAATACAAATAGGGTATATTAAGGTATAAAAATATCTTGAAAAATATTTCTTAGAAACATTTAAATATTTCCTTTCAAATTTAAATAGTTACTAAAAATCTATTTAATTAGTAAATACTTAAAAAAATGTTTGATTGTTTGGAAAAAATGAATTATTTTTAAGGGGTATCAATAGCTTAGTGGTTATTATTATTCAGTAAAACTGAGTTTTAAATATTTTTTCTTTAGATACTATTCAGAGAATAAATTATTAAAAGTATGAGAAGAATATTAAAAATTAACCTTTTCTTCAAAAAATTGATTCATCAACAGAAAAAATTTTAATTTTAAACTTATTTTGAAACTAGCCTCATTTGGAAAATATTAAATATTAAAAATGAGGTAAAATAACTTCATGATTATTATTCCTCAGTCAAACAAAGTTTAAATATTATTTCTTTAGATGCTATTCAGAATAGATTATATTATTAAAAGTATGAAAAGAACATTAAAAATTTCATAACTAAATTGATTCATTAACAGAAAATAATTTTAATTTTAAATTTATTTTGAAACAAACCTCATTTGAAAAAATTAAATACTTGTAACGAGATAAGATAACTGAATGGTAATTATTGCTCAGCCAAAGCAATCAAATTGAGTTTCAATATTTTTCTTTATATACCATTCATAAAGTAAATTATTAAAAAAGTAAGAAAATAACATTAAAAATAAATCTTTTAAAAACTAAATTGATTCAAAAGAAAAAACTTTAATTTTAATTTTGTTAAAAATAAAATATTAAATTCGGTTATATTTATGAAGATTCAGTGAAAGAATAAAATAATTTTATTTTTTAGAAATACATTTTTAATCATAATTTAAAACAATCTATTAAGAATATTTATTTTTTCTTAAATTTGAAAGTAAATTTAAATTTTAATTAAATCTTTTTTAATATTTTTTGCATTTTTGGTTCAGCTCAATATTTAAAATTTTTTGCTTTTTAAAAACACAATTTCCAAATTTGTTATGTCTAATCAAGGTTTTGTAGGGTTTAGAAGAAATAAATAAGAAAAAGTTAAATTTAAAGAAACATGAAAAAAATAAAAACTTTAATTAAACAAATTTTTATTTTATTTGAGTTAAAGTTTCAAATATTTAGAAAATACATATTCAAATTTAACTAAAGATATCACAGATTTATTTTTGCTTATTTTGTAATCAATTTTTCAAAGTTTAATGCTATTAAAGATACCTCATATTATTTATTTTATCAATTTTAAAAAGGAAGAGGATAAAACTTAAAAAAAATATTTCTAAGGCCTATTAAATAAAATTATTTTTTGGGATAAATATCTTCTTAGTTTTAAAGAGGCTTTTAATTCACTAGAATTGTTAATAATTTAAAGATTTTCATTCATTTCTTAGAATATCTTTATGTAATTGTCTTTCTAGATTATATTTAGTAATCCTCATTTGCACAAGAATAAATATTGAATTACTCTTATACATATCCCTAAAACCAATTACCTTCTAACTAGGGTTAATAACTAAATAAAAGCCATTCTACTTTATAAACATAAACCATTTTTGAATAATTAGTGCAAAATTTAACTGCTAATAATAAGTAACAAATTTTATCTCTTAGAGCTTTGTATTTTAAAAGAGGAAAATCTGTTTTTTAACTTTAAATAAAGAGTAGATGAAAAAATATTACTGTGTAATTTATAATTTCTATTTGAGAATATGAAATTTATTGTAAAAAGTATTTGAAACTCCAGTTTTATAATTATTAATTTTTTTTCTAATTTATTCAAAAATAAGTGGAAAAATGATAAAAAAAATGAATTAGCAATAGTTTATTTCGTCTCTTCTTGAGGTTTCCACTTAAAATTTTTGCACCTTTTTTTAGAGAAAGAAGAATGGGCTAACGTTTTTGAATCCAACATGAAAAAAAATTTTTTGATTCATCACTCGTTGCTGCAACTTTTTTCTTTGACACCAATAATTAAATATTTTATTTAATTTTATCTCATAATTCTTCATTTTCTCCTTTTTAATTAAAAATAATATTTTTTAAATATTTTAATTAAATAATAAAATCTAATATTCTATATAATTTAATTTTTATTTAATGAAATGATAAATAAAAATTTTCTATAAATTAGAGAGTATTTTTTTTTCCAAATTAAAATATTTATAATAGTTTTTATTTAAATATATGAGATTTAAAATCATTTTTTTATATTAAAATTTTAAATAATAGATTCACTTCTAATAAGTTCTTTTAAAACAACTGAACACTATTTTTATTTTTCAGTTTAAAAATGTATGATTTAAAAATTTATTTTTTTCAACCTCTAAATAATTTTCTTTGGATTAAATTTTTCAGGAAATCTAATTATTTCATATTTTTAACTTTTAAATTTAAAATATGCATTCTAACATAAATGAAAAATAACAATTAAAAAATCGTTTTTTGTTAATTTGTAATTATTGATCAATTTCCTCAAAAATTTTTTCAATTAATTTATGAAACTTTAAATTTAATAATTTAAACATTTTAAATAATAGATTAGCTTCTAAGATATTATTGAAAAAATAATTTAAAAACAACTAAATCGCTTTTTATTTTTCAGTATAAAAATTTATCTTTATTAGCCTAAATTTCTTTGTTGTAATTAAAAAGTTTTTGGATTTTACTCACAAGGCTTATTTCTAAGGAACTATAAGTGAGTGAGTGAAACCAGATAATTTTGAGATTTGTGAAAGATAAATATTCTTCCGAACAACAAAGACAGCATTATTGATAAATACTCCAAATAAATTTAATCCTGTGAATACTATTTAATTTTCGGAATTGAGGAATCTAATTATTTCATATTTTTTAATTTTTAAATTTAAAATAGACTTCAAAACTTAAATGAAAAAATAAAAAATAAATGGTAAATCATAAATTAAAAAATGAATTTATTTTTATTATTTTATTTAATTCATTATCAATTTCTTAAAAAGTTTTTTGAATTAGTTAAAAAAAGCTTAAATTAATAATTTCAAATTTAATTTCTTGATAAATAAGTTCTAAAGTTTTCTTGTTGAAGTCTTCAATGCTTAAAACCTTTTTAATTAATTTATGAAATTTTAAATTGAATTAAAAAATGTGATAGATTTTTCAAAAAGAAATGATAAATATTTTATCAATAACTTTGGTTAAAAACAAAACAATGAAATGGATAAATATTTGATATTAAAAATTATTCAAAGCTAGAGTGTAATTTGATCACAAAAAATTTGAAATTTCATTATTATCTTAGATTTTTACAAATTTTTTTTTAGAAAATTAAACAATAGTAATTTATTCTTGAAAAAATCAATTGTTAAAATGAAATATTTGTAATAAATCATTGCATAAAAAGAGAAACTATTATTTTTTATTGATTTTTAAATTTTTTTTATTTTCAATAAATTAATTTTAATTAAATTCATATTTTGAAATTAGTTAATTTTATTAGACCTAAAATACATTTAACTACTTTATATTTAGATATATAAGCTGCAGTGCAGCCATTAATATAAAAACATTAAAATATATTAAACATTTTATAGTAATTTTTTAATTGCAATTAACTATGTACTTTATAGGTATATGTTGAAAAATCATTAAAAAAGAATAATTAAGATAATAAAATATTTAAATAAAACAAGAATATAAACATCAATTATCATTACTAAATTTATAAATTACGATATTAAATTTTTGATAAGCCAGCATAGATAAACAAATATTTAGATGAATTTAGCCCATACAATTTTATTTATGTGCAGCTTATATAATTTATAATTACTGAAATTAAAAATGTAATTTTACACACATAGAATATATTATAGGCTTTTTTTGTGCTTATAGGTAGCTGCTTAAATATCTGAATGTACAGTATTAGATTTTTTAAATGATATAAAAGACTTAGAACTAACCATAAATTAGATTTTGTAAAAATAAAAAGATAAAATGATATTTAATATAATTTTTTATAATATGAGTAAATTATTTAAAAGATTTTGATTTAATTTCAATCCTTAAAGATTTGTAATAAATTTACAAATTTTTTGAATGAACAAAATGGCTTGAAATAAAAAAGTCTAAAATACAAGTTTTGAGTAAATAAAAATTAATTAAGATAAAGAGAAGATTATTTTGATAAATCATACTCATATTTATTTATTTAACATTATAAAAGAAAATAATTATCAAAGTCAATTGATATTTTATCAAATTGTAACACAATTAGAAAAAAATACTGCTTTAATATTATTTATTTAGCTAAGAATAGCTAATTACTCTTCTAAATGTAATTAAGTTCCAAATAAATGGAAAGACATTTTTTTTATCATCTTGTAAAAAGGTATTTTAATTGAAACTTAAATTATTCGTTTGTTGTGCTGTATTTTTGCAAGATGAATTATTAAACAAAATTTATTTGAAAATAAAGACAGAAAAACCTAAGTGCTTGTAACAATCAATAATTTTGTAAACTAAAGTTGTAAACCAAAAAAATTTAATTTTAGTGAGAAAAGCATAGGGAAACCTATAAAATGCTTGAAAATTATTTAAAATTTATATTGCATAAATTGATTTGTTGAACTATTAAATTCTGCTTTATTTTTTACTGTTGGGTAAACTTCATTGAAAATAAATAAGTAGCATAATCAAAATACCTATTTTTTCAATCTAATTTTTTATTTTTTTTTAAGTAGATTTCTTTTCATTTTAAAAAAACCACATATCATCATGCACTTAACATAATAAAATCAAAGGAATAAATATTTAGTGCCCAAAATAAATGAAATACTAAACATTTAATATACAAAATTAAACTATACTTTAGTATCTTTATCTCTAAAATAATTTTTAAAATATTGGTTAAGAGATTCTCATAATATCTAAAAGGATAAATTTAAAAAATAATCAAATTTATATTAATTTCAAACGTTTAAATGAGTTTCCTTATCAAAAATTTGACAGAAATCAAATTAAATTTCATGTCTATAAATAGCTAATTAAATAATTTTTTGAAAGAAGTTTAGAAAAACTTTCTCAAAAATTTATGTCAATTAAAAATTTATTTGCCAAAATTAGTTTATTTAACAAACTTTGAATGTAATTTTCATTTTATATATGTTTGAATTCCATTATTAACTACTCAATAAATACAAGAGATAATTATTTTATTTTTTTACTAAGGCTATTTTTGGTATTTGTATTGCTTTAAGATTATGAAATGAGAAAAAATTTGCAGATAAAAATGTGATTGAAGAAAGATACACCATTTTAAAAATATGACAATTAATAAATTTTAGTTCGCAAAATAAGAATTTAATAAAATTAGCTTGCGGATAGATAGATATCAATCCTAATTATTAAAAAATGATAAATTATTCAAAAAATAAAATTATAAAATAGGGGAGGGGAATTAATTATAAAGAAATATCACATAGCTAATTATAAAACAAATATCAAAAGCGTTAAGAAAAAAAACTGTGATAGAAAAATAACCGAATTGCATTAAGTATTAATTTATTTGATTTCGCTTTGTATTTAATTTTAAAAGGTAAATGTAAGGACTTATTTTAAATGAATTGAGGATTAGCTATTTATTATATTATTTTATTTTAAAAATCAAAAGAATGATGTAATAAATATTAATAGGTATGCGACAAATTAAAAGTCAACATCAATTAGATAATAATAATTTGGAATATTAAGCGATAATTATAAGCAACAATAACATACTCTATTTTTAAAATAAAAAGCTAACATATATTTTTTACTCGTTGAAAACCATAGCCCAATTTATGAGATTTCAAGCATTTAGGTGGTTTACTTTTGTATTTGTTTGTAAACTAAAGAAAAATTTGCAGTAATAGTGATTTATTACATTTAAAATATCAATGTTAGTGCAGTGATATTTAATTTATCTCTGCACAATAAATAAGAAGTTAAATGTTCGAGTGTTTTTTAATTTTATTTCGGTTTATTTAATATCTTAAAACTGGCTTTAAAATAGAGAAATGGTAGAAATAAATATTTTAAATGTAAAAAAGTATGAGTAATGAATATTTTTTATGTAGTAATGCTTTTATATAACAGATATATTTTGAATGGATTTTTGTAATTGAGTTCGAGGAGACTCTTGAAAATACTGAAGAAATTATTGGGCATCTTCTAGCTGAAAGTTTATATTTAGTATCGATATTTTATTCTGATCAAATTTTACATTTAAATCTGAAATTGTAATTTATTTATGTAATTAATTTAAATCAAGAACGTATAAATTTTTACTGAAAAATAAATATTTAGGATAAATCCTCTCTTTTGATATCTACAAATTAAGATGGTTTCGTTTAAGAGTCCATTTAGAAATCTCCCTTATTAGAAAAAGGGGTATCTAACATTAGCATCAGGTTTTCTTTTGCACTTTATCTTAGGTACATTCTATATGTGGGGAAGTATCAGTACTTATATAGCATCTTATTTGCAGCATGATGGACAGGACATTTCTAAAGAAATTGTCGGAGCAGTATTCCCTTTCACATTCTTAGCTATTAACATAGGAACTCCTATAGGACCTCTTCTAGCTCAAAAAATTGGCTTCAGATTGTATCTTTAAATCTGTGGCACTGCCCTCGGAATAATTGTTATTATCAGCTCTTTCGTTATAGCTAATTTCTACTTATTCGTTTTCCTCTATGGTTTCTGCTTTGGTCTCCTTACTGGTTTGATGTACATGGTACCATTCGCAACAGGATACTTGTAAAATACATTATTTTCTTTTCATTTCTTAACATTCCCAGCAAGTTTTGAAATTTCTCTCCAAAGAGATACTTTTTATTCTTAAGATAAAAACATGGAATAAACTAACATTTTTGGCTTACTTTTAAAAAAACCTAAAAAAAATGTATTTTCATTCTACTTAAGAGATAATTCCTTAAATTAAATAACATCTCAAAAATAAATAAAACCTATGCCTAGTTTTACTTTGTTGCTTGAATATTAATTAGTTAATAGTTGTCATATCAACTTTAAAAAATCATTTGAATGTTGAAATAAATAAAATAGATAGAGATAAACTGAAGACTTTATTTTAGTTTATTTAATAGCTTTTTATTTTTACTTTATTGCATATTTCATTTGAATTCCACTTTTATATTTATTAATATATCTGTTTGAATTATTTAGATATTTCCCCAAGAAGAAAGGACTTGTTAGTGGTATTATTACTGGTGGTTTTGGTTTCGGAGCATGTGTCTTTATTTGGGTTATGTTTGGTCTTATTAATCCTGATAATGAAAAAGCTAGTGTAGTTATCCATGGAACTAAATATTTTTCATAAACAGTATGCGATAGATTACCTAATGCTATAAGAGTTTTAGGAATAATTTAAATTATTGGTATCTCTATCTCTAATATTATGCACGAAAGACCTTAGCCTGAGGAAATAGTTGAACATGAAAAGTTAGAATGTGAAATGTCTCATCAAAAAGTCCACAATACTGAACATCATTCACCTCCTCTCGGATCTGGAGCTATCAACATTAACATGCAACATGACTAGTTACATATCGAGGAACACCACTCTCATGATCATGGAATTCATGAAGATCATCATGATGAGCACCCTATCTATAAAGATGGAATAAAATCTGATCATCCAGATCCATAGAGTGTAGAAAATGGTTCATAAATAATAAAGCCTTCTTCTTCCTCAGGTTAGATGAGTACTTCATCATTTAATGTAACAAAATATGATGGAGAGGATTATTATGAATTCGAAACCCTTAAAGATGGTATGAGAACTAAATTTATTTATTTATCAGTATTATTGAATCTTATTTATGTTGCATATGGAGCTATGACAGTCTCTAATTACAAACTCTATGGAGAATACTAAGGTTATGAAGATAGCTTCTTAAGTGCTGCAGGTACAGCTGGTAGTGTTTTCAATGGTATTTCAAGAATGTTTTGGGGAAGTTTGATGGAAAAGTTCAAAATCAAACAAATTATTTACTCCAATCTCATCTTATAGATAGCTGTTAGTATTACTTACTAATACGCTGCTAAAATTTAAGCACTTTTCATCATTTATGTTGTGTTAGGTTATTTTGTTTATGGAGGATGGTATTCAGTTATGCCTGCTCTCATTTCTAGAATTTATGGAAAGAAAATTGGAACTACTATCTTTGGTGTCACATACATTGGTTACACATTAGCATCCTTTACTTAATTCTTTATAGTAGCTCTTGTTTAGGATGCAATCGGCTGGGGTAGAATGTTCTTTGTCTTCACTGGTATTTAGGGTTTCGCTGTTATTATTACATATTTTGTTCAATTTAAAGCTGTACCCCCTAAAATTTAGGAAATTTTAAATAAACAAAAAGAAAAAAGTAAATGAAATAAAAAAAAACCATTTATGCAATGATAAAAAATAAACCAATTCAAAATTTCTTAATTAGATTTATTTGACTTAAAAAATAATAAGTTTCAAATCAATCTATCTATCTATCTACCTACTTTTTACTGTATTTGAAATTACTTTATTCTGATTACTCTCAAATTTCACTCTTTAATTTATAGTTTTTTCTTTTATTTATCATTAAATAAAGTAACATATTTAAAACTTTAAATAAAATATTTATTTTCCAATTCTCATTCTAGTAAAATTTTTAGCTCTTTTCAATTTAATTGTTAATTTTTTAGAATAAATTTAAGTTTTTGTTTGAAAGAAAAAATATTTTTTAGTTAACCAAATTAAATAACTCAAGACAAAAAAAAGACCTCTCTAAGCTTGCAAAACGTATTTGAAGAAATTTTTTATTTTAAATAAAAAAAGTAAACTTTGTAATAAAAGTTTTCAATGAAAAATAAAAAATTAGAACTTTATTACAATGAGTAAAAATCAAAAAAAATGCCTGCGGAGGGGATCGAACCCTCGGCCTCGAGATTATGAGACTCGCGCTCTAACCAACTGAGCTACACGGGCTTGTTAATGTTTATTTTCGTTTCGTAAATATAGATTAAAATTATTACAAATATGGCTCAATTTTAATTAATGGAACATCTTAAATAAGGTTTCCTCTTATAAAATAATTTATATTTTATTATTTTATGAATTACACAAAACCAAAGAATATTTTAGATTTAATTTTTTTAATACATTTAAATATGTTGCTATTTAAATTTATCATTAAAGTTAATTTAAATTAAAACATTATTCTATTTTTAAAGATAAAACTTAATTGAAATCAAAAACTGACTAATTAATTAATTAATTAACTAACAACTATCTATCTTTCTTTCGAATGGAAAAAATTAACAACCTAGATTTTCGATCAAAAGGCAAACTGGGTGTTTTAGGAGGTTTCTTAATACATTCAGTGCTAGGATCATTATATATTTGGTCTAATTTATGCGAATACGTGTCTGCATACTTTGTTTAGTAATAGAATCAAGATTTAACAACTAAATAAACAAATATAGTATTCCCACTAGCACTTCTATTCTCACCAATAGGGATATTTTTTGGTGTTTAATTTGCAGAAAAGTATGGGCAAAAAAAAGTAGCATTATTGAGTGCTTTAGGAATAAGTCTTAGTGTTATTTTTAGCTCATTTGCAACTAAATTTTGGATTTTTGCTATATTCTATGGAATAACGAATGGTATTTCAATGGGATTTATTTATATGATTCCATTAGATAATGCATAAAAGTTTTTTCCAAATAGAAAGGGAACAGTCTATGGAATCATCATTTGCGGATATGGCTTGGGGTCTTTGATGTTTAACTGGGTATTATACTATCTAATAAATCCTTCAAACATCAAAGCTTAGTGGAATGATAATTATTAGGAGTATTTATATCCTCCTGAAGTAAGTAAAAATCTCCCTGGAGCTTTACTAGGATTAGGCTTTATGTATTTTATAATAGCTTCGGTTGGTTCCCTTTTAATTATAAAACCTTCCCAAAGAGATTTACTAGAAATTCAAGCTAGCTTGGTTAGTCTTTAAAGTCTTGAGTAAAATGCAAATTAATTCAAAGAAGTTGCTTTAGAATTACCAATTAGTCCTGATAACAAAAATAATGAAAAAAACTCAGAAGAAATTTAAAACAAAGACATCTACGATTAGAAAGTAAATAGCGAAGTAGGAATTAAGAAAGAAGTCACTGTTATCACTTGGTAAAGTGGATAAAATACTTAAAAATAAGAGCACCAAATTTAAAAAAAGAGAGATGAATAGATGTAATTATTAGGTGTGAATGAATGTGAAAGCTTGTCTTAAGCTTTGAAGTAGAAAGAACTTTATGTTTCTTTAATGATTGGTTGCATTGGTGTGTGTTATGGTCTTGTTATTGCATCAAATTACAAAAACTATGGTTTAAACTACCACAACGACGACAAATACTATTACTAAATTTCTACAATAAGTTCAATAGCTAATGGTACATCAAGATTTTTCTGGGGTTATATGATGGACAAAATAAGAATAAAGCGTTTAATTATAATAAATTTGGTATTTTAGATAGCAATTAATATATCTCTACCACTAATAGTTTAGAGCAAATTTTTATATGGCTTTTGTATAATTGGTGTTTTTTTCTGCTACTGTGGATGGTATGTCATAATGCCTACTCATTGCTATCACTTATTTGGGCCTAAAATTGCATCAAAAGTTTATGGTGTACTTTACATGGGATTTCCAATTTCAGGTTTGATACAATCAACAATTGTATTAAATTTTAATTGGCAAAACATCTTCATAATAATTTTTGGTGTTTAGGCATTAGGACTTTTGATAGTAAATGTCTTTCCTCTGAGCATAAATTGGAAAGAGAAAGCTTTATTGAAAAGCTTAAAATAAAGAAGCAAAGAAAATACTATGAATACACTTGAAGCCAGAACCAGTTCTTAAACAACTTAAAAAGATGAATAAACAAATAAAATATAAAAAGGATTCATCCAAAAAAATGACTACCAAATCATGGATTATGAAATCTGAATAAACCAACTTAATTATATTTTAGAATACTAATCTAAAATAAATAAAATAAAAATTCAGAATCATCTTTACTCTTTACTCTTCATTAAATAAAAAATAAATAATATTTGATTCTCTTAAATTAATCTTTTACATAATTTATTTGTAAAAATTTTATTTTTTAAATAGAAAGTTTCTAATTATTTTTTCAGAGTATTTCAAATAAAGTTCCAATGTTGATTGATATTAGTTCATAAATAACACCATTATTTTAAATAAAATTTATTACCTTTTTCAGTCATCAAACTAACTCTCATAAAAATAGCTTTATTATTTAATATTTAATTGAAATTCTTATGAATTATTATTCAATTTTATCAAAATCAATTAATTTTTTGTTATTTTTGATAAATTTAAGTCTGAGCTCTTATAAGAAAAATCAAGAAATTAAAATTCAAAAAAGAAAACAAACATTTAATCTTTTGAAAATTTGATGTAAAAAACCTTTAAAAAAATACTATGAATACTACAATGAATAATTTTGTTTTAGGATAACCTTGAAATCTTTCTATTATATTTAAATAGAGAAAATTAATTTCATCTGAAAGACATCTAAGTTAATTTGGCATATTAGGTGTATTAAGATTTTTACTTTACCTTTTTAGTTTTTCTATTAATTTTAAGGTAATATTAGAACTGTCTTTTTAAAACATTTTAGAGATTATACAAAATAAAGTAGTGAGTAAAATCTTGCTACTAGTCAAATTTCCAGATGTAAGAATCCTTATCACTCTCAATATATTAAGTTGATTCATTTCTTTGCTGTTAAAAGAACATTTAATTAAACATCATTGTATTTCCTTGCCTCATAAAAAGTTATTGTTCCCCTCCTTTCTTTATTGCTTCATGAGGATGTAACATAGACACACCTTTTAGTTCATTTTTTTAAGGATAACCTTAATTTGTTGGATCTAGTGATGAAATATAATGTTTGCTCTCTGATTTTTTTACGTCCATTTTTGGATAAGCTGAGATATTATGCAAACTATCAGATTTCTGTCTGCTATTTATGTTTGTTGATCCTCTCTTTTAATTTTAACCAGTTGGTATTAGTTTTGAAGAATGAGGAATATTCCTATCAGAGCCAGTTTGTTAACCAAATTAATTTCTGTTTATGTTATCATCTGAGTGGTAATTAGAAGGTGATAATGGAGTTCTATCATTATAAAGAGGTGCAGGAGATTAAAATGTGGCTATTTAATTTTCATAAAATAATTTATTTTGTGAAGCGTTAAAAAATTAAATTACTTTTCTTTGATGTTTTCATTTTTTCATCTCTCTTCGACAGTACCTTTTATAAATTTTAAATCAAAATAAATTCATTTCTCTATTTAGCTGTTTTTGATGGAAGTTTTTTTCATCATTTAGACAAAATAAAATAAATTTCTAAGCTTGTTTGCTTGTTATTAAAAGTTAAAAAGATTTACCTTTTTAGGTCGAGGGGAATTGATGGCCATATTTTCAAAGTCAATTTCTTATAGATCTTCTTTATTACCATTATTTACAAAAAATGGATCAGCTGGTTAGTTCTAGTTAATATCAGAATAAATTTGATTTGGACCAACAGAAATAGTTTCATATTAAGAATTCTGCATTTACTATCCTGCTGTTTTGGATTCTCTTCTTTTTAGGCTTTTTTAAAGTTTTAAAGAATTCATACTCTCTACATACTCTGAATTATTATTATTATTATTATTGCCTGTGTTTTTGTGATTGATACCCTTATAATTTATGCTTGTTTCGTCATCTGAATTTAATTTTTCTTCATATTGTTAGTTATTTGAATCATACTTTTTACTGAATAAATCTTATTGACTTACCTCTTATTAATCAATATAAGATGATTAAGTTTATTCTGTGTAATCTTCATAGTTTGAAGTTCCAAAATCATTCATATCTTAATACTATAAAACATAATAAGCTAAATTTCTTTACATAGACACTGAGTTGCCACTCCTTAAGGGATTTCTTAAGTACTCTTTGCTTCTTTCTTAGTCAGTATTCCTTAAATATCTGTAGATAATATAGGGATTTTACTTATCAAATTAAACTTTATCACATTCTGAAAATGTGTGCTCTGAGCTTTTACAGACATAACAAGAAATTTTTTTACCAACTCTTTTATTCCTATCAAAATATATTTTATCTTTTAGTTCAATAAATTTCTCATAGTCTTCTTTATTTTCTTTGATTATATTTATAAATGAGCTTCTTTGAATTTTAATAACATGACTATATTTCTTTGACATAATGTTAGCTATTTTATCAGTTCCTGTAATGAAGCTAAATAATCCAAAAGTATCCCCATCTGTTAAAGTAACAAGATCTTTTTTGTTTTGTACATTTTTTTTTATTTTCAAATCTGTCGAAGACCTATTGTAAAATAAACACAAAAAAATATTAATCTTGTTATCTTTTATAATATTTACTTGGTTTAATTTTATTGATTCTATTTTTATGCCTAGTCATTTTCTGCTTTTTAACTTACCCCTACTCCTCTTTCTACGTATAATAAAACTATTTATAAAAAATATGCTTTAATAATACTAAAATTATATTTTAATATGATTAATACCACTCCCTTTTATAATCAAGTATATATTATCATTTAAAGTCTCTCCGTCATAATTAAAAATAATTTGATTGGGTGCATATACTTCCTCTTCCATAATAGAGTATATTTTTATCATTGTTTCTTCACTAAATAAGTCATTAAAAATAGGAAACATTTTTGCTAACTTCGAGTTAGATTGAACCAAAAGTTCAGATTACATTTAATCTGGCAATTTATTTATAATTTCTTTTTCTTAACCCACTTTATCTCTTCTTTACTACTAATAATGTTTAAGTAAACTCAGATTTGCTCTTCTTCTCAAACTCCTTTTAAAAAAATATTTAATATTGAAGAAAGAATTTCATTTTAAAATAATTATTTACAATTCAATTTTTTTTCTTTTCATAAACTAGTTTAGGATATTAAGGTCTTTTTTATAATCTTCATTTTACTTATCAATTTCAGCTAGAATTTCTCCTATTGAATTCAATAAATAAACAAAAAGTATGCTTGAAAGTAACATTATGGTAGATGAAAAGGCTAACTCTATTAAAGTCAGAGGTTTCTCTTAAGAGTTGTGAACAATTTAGGAAAATGACCAATAAAGGCTTTCAAGATAATAAGTTTACCATGGGAGAGAAGCATCGGCTTCTCCTAAATGCTAAACATTAATGCTTTGAATCCAGCCTTCTTTCTCTTTTATGAAATGTTCTTCAATTAAACCAAGAGTGTACCATGAGCAAGCAATAACATGCCCAAAAATAACAACTTGCATGCATAGCTTAAAGAGTGTCAGCAAATATGGTTTTTCTAGGATTTATAATATGTAAAATTCTAGTTTTTTGAGAATGATCATCATGCCTTTTATTTTGAGTAATAGAGGTAAGTGTAGTAAAATATTAACAAGGTTATTTGAGGACTTTTTCCCTTCAAATAAAATAGGAATGATTTCAAAGAAAAAGTATTCTTTTAGATAAATGTTCATAATAATTTTCCTATCTGTAATAAATTTGTTTTCATGATAACAAGAGGTATTCATTTATATGAGCATTTCAGAAATCCAACAAAAAGTAGCTATTGAATTAAAAATGTTTTGGTAATCACCAAAGTGAGCTTCAAAAAATACTTCTACTGATATAATAAATAAATAAAAGCAATTGTAGGCAACAATAATAGTGTTTATAATTAATTTGACTGGATTTTCAGGGTTAATTAAAGGAATTTTATCAATCCTAAGGCATCTAAGAACCAGTAAAATAAAATCAATAAACAGGCTAAAAAAGTAGTTGAAGCTTAAGTGAATTTTCATTAAAAACTACAAGTCATCACTTAAATCATTAATATACATTCTAATATTAGAATCAATGCATCTGACCCTCCCAGTGAAAGTTTTTGTTTCTAAAAATTTTCTCATTTTAGGAAGGATAAAAGTTACCATTCTTATTTAAGTCTAAAATTTTTTTGTTGCATCATTCTTTTTAATCAAATATTTTGTATTAGTTTCATCCACTCCATTCCTGTTTGATAAAATTAAAAATTTTTAAATACCTCCTAAAAATTGTTGTTAAACAATAAAATAGTAATTTTTTATTTCAATTTAATAAATAAATTTATTCAAAAAGAAAAAATCAAACTTTTTAAATGAATTTATTTAGAAAAAGATCATTAAAATATCTTCCAAAATATTTTATTTCAATTTTGCTATCAAATTTTATTGAAGCTAATTTTAATTCCTTAAAACATTAATTTATCTAAGAACTAATAATAGTTTTTCAATGAGTTTATTTTGAAAAAATACGATTTCTATTATGATGTTTAAGGAAGCTAATTTATATTTTTTATATTTTTATTTTTAAATAACACATTTTATTTTCATTTAAGTATTCTTAAATGTAAATTTATCTATGAACAATTAGTGGTTTTTTAATGGATTTATCTTGTAAAAAACTGTGTGAATATTTTACAAAATATTCTATTTCTATTTTGTTATTATAATTTTATGGAAATTATTTTACTTTTGTTCTATTTTTTTTGCTAACTATATTTAGAAAAGTAAGATTGATTGAGTAATAATATCATGTGAATAAATTTATTTTCAAAAGAGATAAGTGTTTATCTTGGAAAATATTCTACTTGTTTAACGATATTAAAATCTAATGATATTTTGGCCATTCGATTAAAGATCAAATATTTTTATGATTTTATATTTCACTAAAATAAGTCTTTTTTGTACATTTTTAAAAAATGCTTCCATAAAAATAAACAAGATTGAATGTGAAAGTATTTTGTAAGAGCATATGCCAATAAGTTCCATTCAATTTATAAAATGCTTACTAGTTTTTTAATTTAAAGATTTCTTCATTGTTTAGGGGTGTAATACCTAAGTGCATAGAAGTATTATCTAAATTAATACTGTTGTTTTTGGCATCTGCATTCATTACTCCAATGTTTTTTATCTTGAATAAATTTGAGTTGTTCTATCTATTACGTAAAACTGACATAGAAACATTTGATTTTTGCGTATTTGGGTTATCTAAAAATTTTAATCCTCCAAGCATGTCTTTATCAGTGAATTATTTTTTTTCTATATTGATAGTATTTATAGAGATTTTATCATCAATTTGCATAGAACTACCATAATCTTGTTTCAATGATTTTTAAATTTCAATCTCTCTTACATAGGAAGAATCTCCTTCTTATTATTTTTGATTTATGTGGTAACTATGTTTGCTAGAATCCATATTTTCTTCATATCTTTCGCTATTATCCAAAGAAAATGGAGTATCTTTCCTTAGATTCATCATATTTAACTCCTTATGCTCATTCATATTAAATACCATGCTTTAGTTTTGACGCTCAGCAAAGTCATTCTTACTAGTAGATATCATGTTAAGCTTAACACACTTACTTAAAATGGAAGAAAAACTGTTTGTTTTTCTATTCTACAAAATTGGACTAATAAATAGAAAAGAATAGTTAAAGCGATATATTTAATTGATCTATCTTTTAATTCCTAAAAACTTATAAAAATTATTTACACTTCGTTAAGAATATTTTCAAGATAATCACATAATATAAATATAATAAATCACACTCATACTTAATAATAAGTGTTCTTCAATAATCTATTTTTTTGCAAGAAAATCACTGTTTAATTGTTTTTATTAGGCTTTTCTTTAAAATAAATATAAAAATGTGAAAGAGCTGAATATAATCAATTCGTTTAAATTTGAATAGTCATCTTTTTATGTAAAAATATATAAATAACTAATCCAATTATTTTCCAAAAGCAATACTTGTTACTTTAATTACCTTCTCATAATATTTTTTCTATATTAAATAAAGATTATGATTTTTAAGTAATTCATATTTAATATCCTATCTAAATAAAATTGCTCACCTCTAAAAAAATATTTTAGTTTTAGTAAAAAATTATTTTTCTTCTTCGGTAATTCTAATTAAATCTTCAATTTATTTTATGCCAATAACTAAATAAAAGATATTTGTTTGCACTTATTAAAGAACAAAAAATTATTTTCTGATATTTTTTAGATTTAAAGAAACAGATAAATTAATTTATATTTTTGATAAAATTAAAGAAATTTACTAATTAAAAGATGTTTTGAGTTTAAAAGTTCAGAAAAGCGAAAAGGTTGATGAATCTATTTTTAACTCAGTGTAAAGATTAAATCTCTTTTTGTAAATATGTTTTGATAAATTAATGAATGGAGGTCTATTATTTAAATAATATGAAAAATAATTCTTTTTTAAGAATAAGTTGTTTTATTGCAAATATTGGCTCTGTAAAAAGCTAACATTTTTACTTCTCTAAACCTGTTACAAGATAAACTTTAAATGAATTTTCTAAAGATTTTATTATCTTCAAAGATTAGTAAATTGCCTTAAATCCATATATGAGTGGTGCTTTCTATAAAGTAATTACTTTAAATAATCAAAATTTCAAGGTATTCTAGTATATTTTCTTGACAGAATTAAATTGCTAATATCAGTTGAGAAATAATGATCTAATTCTAACAAAATGGGTGGGTTGAAATTTTAATTAGAAAACCATTAAACCAAAATTTAAAAAACACAATAAGCAAGATTTATTAAATATTTTTTTTCAGTAAAAAAAAAAGAACATAATTTTAATTAAATAAATAATTTATTATATTATTTTAAGAATGAATAAGATACTTGATGAAGCAATAAAATATGTACAAGTTATATGGTTTTATTTACAAAATTTATTAATAAGTTTTTATATTAATTTACTAATTTATTTTATTATCATTTTAAGTCATTTTCGCTTGTTTTTTAATTACGGTCTTCTTGATGGTTTTGATTTACTGACATGCAAGATTATTATCTAGATCTTTATTTAGAGTCTTATGCATAAATTCCTGAAGGTCTGAGTAACTTTACTCCTGAAACTGCTACTTTCAGTTTGGTTTTGGTTGTCCTAAGTGTTTTTTTTCTTCTTCCATTTCTATTGTACATATTATTATTAAATCTCTTTATTACATTAGTATAATTATGATAAACATAATAATTTTAAAATTCTTAAGCTTTGTCTAATTTCCATACAAAGTATTCATCAGTCTATAAATCTTATGTTTACTATTGATGTTGACTGTAGAATTTTTTAATAAAATTTGCATCTAAAAATCTGATAGAATGACGGTGTCTTGCATGTGTATTTAAAGTGTTAATATTTGATCCTTTCAGGAATTAATTGTTTGAAATTTCATCTTTTTCTTTATCATTATTTATTAGAATAGATTTTCTAGGAGCCAGCATAGCTGGTGCAACACCTGCTAGTTCATAAAAAACTGATGGAGATTATGGTGACCTTTCCTTAAAGGTGTTAATATTTGATTTCGTTTTTTCATTAATACTATCAATCATAGATTATTGATTATAATCTTTTTTTTATGACTCAGTTTAGAGATTTGATACAATATCTTATTCACTATTTATTTTATAAACTGTGCTTTTTTTGAGATTTCCTGTCATATTATGATGAGATTTTGTTCTTGATCTAAAGAAATTACTTATCTCTTCATCTCCAATGTATTCTGAAGCAAATTCTTTATCAGTCTAACATATTATTATAAATAAAATAATTGATTTTTCAAAGTTTGAATGAAAATTAGATTTATTTTTTTTTAAAAATTGTACTTATTTTGTAGTAAATGGTTTGAAGTTTGATGGTTCTTCAAGGTTTTCAGATTAAAGCGAAGTAATATCAAAGGATTTTAATGCACTTAAACTGTATTTTTTCTTTATTATTGACTTTAACATTTTTTCATCTGGTACATTTTAGACTTGATCTTTAATTGAGGATGAAGACTTGTTATCATTATCTCTTTCTCCATCACTATTTGACTATGAGGAAGAAGAAGAAGTTTATGAATTCTCAATAGGATTTCCCTATGAATCAAATGATACATCATTATCACTATCTATTAAACTGTTATCTAAAGCATAATTTCTAGCCTTTTCTTAAACACATTTTTAGTTGATGTAACAATTTATTTTCTTCAGCTTCCTTTATTCTAACAATTCCTTATTTCTTATTTAGTTAGGACTGTAGTTAAAGTGATGGAATATATATATGTTTTATTTATCAAAAAAAGTCTTATTGCAAAAATCAACCATGTGATCTTAGCTTTCACATCCAGTACAAATTAACTCTTTTATCACTTTGTAGTTTTTATCATTAACAATTTTGTCCTTTATTTCCATAAATTTTTCATAGTCTGTCTTGTTTTCTTTAATCACACTAAGGAAGTTATTTCTATTTATCTTAATTATTTATGTAAACTTATTACTCTAAGCACTGATACTTTTATCAATTCCAGAAATAAAGTTAAAAAGACCAAACGAATCCCCATTTCTCAATACTTAAATTGTCTTTTTTAGTTTTCTATAAGAATTATTCTGCTAATTCTCCTTTTTATTTACATATCTATCGAATAAAAAAAATATTAGATTGAATTTTCTTAAAATAAATTAATTGAAATAATTCCAATCTATAAAATTCATTTTTAGCTTTGTTATATGAAGAAACTTCAAAATCTTCTTAAAAAATTCTTTAATTTTTTTAATAAAATATTTTTATGCCAAAATTTTATCAAAATTGATAGACTGACTGCACAGTTAAAATTTTTTAATTTGAAGTTTTTTTGGTGAGGAATTTGATAAATTAAAAAAAATACTACATTGATGCAGATTGCAAATTTAAAGGTTGTCCAGGTGTTTAAATTTCTTCTCTTTCTACATAAAGAGTTACTAAATTTATAGTTTGTAAAATAGAATTAAAATATTAATTTTAAAATGAAAAAAAACCTTGTCCTTGCTAAATCAGATATATGCTATCATCATGGGATTAGTATTGACTGAATATCATCTAATTAGGCGCATATATAATTTCTTCCATGATATTATATAATTTAGAAATTGTTTCTGTTGAAAATGCTTAACAAAATAGAGGAAATTATTTTAGCAGTTTATGGTTTGAAGAGTAAATGAGCTCATTTTATATGTAGGGACTTAGTTTAGAAATTGTTTCTTTTTCTTGAATAATTTTATCCCTAGATTACTAATGGTAGTATTTGAGAAGATTTGAATTGACTCTTCTTCTTAGACTCCTGTTATTATAAATATTATGATAAAAAAATATAAAAATATGTCTAAAATATTTACAAATCAATATTCCTTCTCTTCATGTATGAATTTAATATGTTTAAGTCTTTTTTATATTCTTCTTGTTGCTTCGAAATATCAGCCAAAATATTTCCAATTGAATTCAACATAAAACCAAATATGATGCTAGTAAGTAACATAATCAAGCATGAGTAGACCTATTCAATATCATTACTGGGTTTTTCTGATAGGTTATGCATCATAATTGCAAATGACCAATACAAACAGTCTATGTAAATTACATGCCATGAAGCATGTTAAAACTACCCAACCCATGTATTTTCAACACCTAATACATGCACTTCAAAATTTGATATTATATTCCTTGTACAAGCTATAATATGTCCTAAAATTATAATATTTCCACAGAGCTTTAATAGAAATAATATATAATGTTTATCTAACATTTAGAGAGCATAAAATTCAATTTTTTTTAAGATAATCATGATCCCCTTTATCTTCAAAAGAATAGGTAAGTGCAACAATATATTAATTGGGATATTACTGGAGCTTCTCCCTTCAAAAAGCAGAGGAAGTATTTCAAAAAAAATATACTCTTTACAATAAATTTATAATATAATTTTGCGATCTTTTGTAAATGTATTATTATGGTATGTAGCTGTATTCATTTAAAGAAGCATTTCAGTTATCCATGCACCTAATGCAATAGAGTGAAAAATGTTAGCATATGGAAAATGGGCTGAAAAGCAGACCTCAATAGATGTAATAAATAAATAGAAGCAGTTGTAAGTAACAATAATTGTATTAATTGCTAATTTTATCATATTTTCTGGATCAAAAAGAGGTATTTTATCTAGTCTCAGAAATATGCATATTTTTTCAATCAAATTAATCAGAATTTCAAACATTTTTTTTAAAAAACTTTATTCATTCCCTTTTCTGTTATTTAAATCACTTTAATCATCTATTAACTCTCTTATTCTTTCATTCAAATATCTTGTTCTTCCAATGTATGTTTTCGTCTCTAAAAATTTCCTCATTTTAGGTAAAAAAAAACTTATAAGCTTGAAAGACCCTTTGATATTTTTTTTGATTTCTCCCTTTTTGGAAGGCTCATAATTTCTATTAGTCAGTTCTCCACTGTTTTACCTATAAAAATAAAAAAAATATTCAGCTTTTTAATGAAATGTCTTCAGAATAAATTTATTTTATTAAACTATCAAAGTAGCAATCTCTCATTCCTAACATTCAAAATAACTTAGGAAAGTATATTTTCAATAAACTTCCCTGTGGAGATTTAAGAAGAATAATTTATTCAATTTGGAAAATTAAAGAGTAAATGGTTTTTATGAAATTTTAATGGAAAAATGTAATTTTCTTAAATTTAAAGAATGAAAAATTGCATGCTAATTTCGATGGTTTCTATTATGGTGAGAAATATTCTCAATTCAGATGTAAATTAAAAATAAATATTAAAAAAAATTAATTATCTTTTGTGAATAGTAATCAAAAAAAAAAAATTTAATTAACATACCTCTCTCTCCTATTTTAATATTTATCTGTCTCAATTAACTATATTTACTTTTCTATACCTAAAGTATTTCCATTCATATTAGAAGAACCTTCCAACATAGAATTTCTGAGAGTCGCTTTCTAAACGTAGTCTGCGTTCATCATATTGTCATCCAGCAACTTATTATCAACAGAGTTACAATTAGAATTTTTAAAAATCCCAGACTTCTGTCCTGCTTCTTCTTTTATCTTCTATTATATATGCATGTTGCCATTAATATGGTTAGTGCTAGTAATATAATATGCTTGTAACTACTCTAAATCTTCTGTAAGTTCATGAGGGCTGAAAATTTCCCTTTACTAATTCCCATTCCTACTATCTATACTATAACCAGGGTTTTTGAAATACTCTATATTTTCAAATTCTACTATGGATTCTGATTTTTCATTTATCTTTTTCAAATCATCATGATCCTATTTATTGAAATTAATTTTTGATTTATTAACTCTAATCATCCTATCAGATTAAGGCAGATCATACCCTTAAGTTTAAATGTTTTTATAACTACCTTTAGTAGTTAGGGATCTTTTCTCTTTCAAATCTATTTCATTATATTTTACACCAATTTAATCTCGCTGAGCTTCCTTTTAATTCCTTTACTTATCCATTAATAAACTCTTTCAATCGGTTTTAATAGCTACACAATTAATACTGTAGTTTTTTTATATAAAATTAATATTGGTATGAATCATATAATACTTCTTTAACAAATTTCAGTATTTTCTTTTTATATAAAAACATATGCAAATAAGCAAAAATTAAGCCTAATCTACAATAACAACCAGCATCCATCCACTCATACTACTATAACACAAACTTAATAGAATTATTTTTAATTATTTCAATACTTAATTCCTTTTTCTATTTCCTTTCCAGATATCTATCTACATCTAAAAAACAAATATATTTTTTTAAGATATTTATTTTATAAAGACCAAGAAAGAAATGATTTTAAATATTTAAATGTTTTATTATGAAAATATGTTAATAATTTATTTATTTATTAACTATTACTTGTTATTTTTTAATGTAGATAAAAATATATTATTAATTAAAGATACATTATTTATTTATTTTTAATTTATCTAATATTTTTACAATTATAAAGTATGTCTAATAGTCCTTCACCAAGCAAATAGTCTCCTAAAAACTCTTCCATGTCAATTACTAAAAAGGATGACATGAAGTAAATATTTAAAAATTAGGTTGATAGGTAAATTCTCACTTTACGCTAAGAAAAGCATTACTTAAATTACTATTAGCTTAAAAATAATTAGATAAACATTAGGAGAAGTTTAACAATTAAATAAAGCAAGTCAATAAAAATATAAGCAAGTGAAGGAAAATTATGAGCTGTAATTACCTAATTTCAAGAAAATAAGAAAAGATCTAGATGTTATACATAAATCAATAGTTAAAGTTCTAGTAATTGAAGAAAGAATAGCTTAAATCAAAGAGGTTAAAGATGAATAATCTAAATTATAATAATAATAATTATTAGAGCAACAAAATGCTTAAAAAGAAAAAAATTAAATAGAAAATGGAATATAATCTTAAGAATAAAATTAAGAGTAAATCCAAGAATAGTAAAATACAAATCAAGAGTAGCTAAACCAATAAATTTAAGATAATAATTAAAAAGAGCTTATTTCAGTCTAAAGTGTTGATTAAAGTCAAGTACCCTCTTAAAATGAAGACCAAAATATAGATAAAACTGAAGCTATTGAAAACTAATAGGATAAAGCTTAAAATCAAAATTTGGAAAACCAAGCAAATATTTAATAGGATTAAACATTAATTTAAGATGATTAGTAGGAAGAAATAAACAAGCCTGATGAAACAAAAGATTGAATTTTTTCAAAATATACAATTTTAACAAAATATCTATCAAGAATTAATTTGATTTTTTCAATATATATTATATATATCTTATAAAAATATTTTAATCACATTTTTTTCAGTCTTTTTTATTTGATTTATTTTAATTTAATTAAATAATCTAAATCCTGATATATTAAATACTTAAGAATTTATTTTTAGTTTAAAATTTAAGATTTTAAGATATAAAATTGAAATAAGAGAAAGTAAATAAAAAAAATGTTATTTCAGAAGATTTTATATTATTTAAATTTTACAATTGGCATGTAATTTAATAAAAAATTAGAGCTTTTTAAAAATAGAATTAAGCATATTTTCCAAATACCCAATATTTATTATTCATTTAATAATTTAGTTTTATTTTAATTATTAACAAAAAAAGACTATAAAAATTAAATTAAATTTTTGTTATAATCGAGAGAAAATCATAATGTTTTTTTTTTGAATCAATAAATTATAAATACATTTTACTAAAAACATAATAAAGACATATTTTTTAATTCAATTTCAATTTTATTAATCAGCCTCTTCTTCTTCATCATCATCTTCATCTCCAAATATTGATTTAAATAGTTAAATTGGAGGTTTTTCTTTTATAATTTCTTTTTATTCTAACTCCATTTCTTCAATGATTTTCTTATTTTCTTAGATTTCAGAATCTCTTTACTGCTTTTTATCATAGAACTTCTATGAGACATCGTAAATAGAATTTCCATTTTCAAATTTATTATCCTTTTTAAAATTGGTTTTAATTTAAAAATTAAAATTGAATTTAATTACTTTTTTATTGCTTTTTCCATTGGTATTTTTTTCAAATTCTTCATCTAAATCCATGTCATTTTCATCTTTATATGAAATTAAACCATACTTATTTGATTTAAATTCAGCTGGCAAACCAAAAGATTATAAATTTTTTGATTCTTGAACAAATGCTTTTGTTTATAAAATATTATCTTTATCTTGAAGCAACTTAAACTCTTCCATTTTCTTATCAAAATACTCTTTATCTTTATAGGGTGGAATGACTCCAAATCTTTTACATAATAATTTATCAGGGAAGAAGGGTTTTGTAGTACGGAAGTTCTTAATTTCGTCTATTTTTTTTTACAAGTCGTCAATTTTATCAATAACTGTTTTTTATTTTTAATTTTTGTCTTAGATTTCATTATATAATTTTTAAAATTCCTTTTATTCAGCCTTCATCTCTTTGTAACTCATGAGCTTCATTTAATAATAAAATCCTTTAAGTCTATTTTGTTCACTTAATATTAATAAATTACTTAAGCCACTTATATAAAAATTCCTTTTCCTTCTTTTTCTTATACCCAGGTTTAGTAACGTTGCTATTTTTAAGCATCCCATGATTTATAAACTTAATTTTTACTTTCTTCAGTTTCTGGTTCTTCTTCCTCCTTAGCTTTAACAAACTTCTTTGTTTCTATTTGTTCCTTTATTTTATCTTTTTAAATGTTAGTCATTTACACTTATTTTCAAAAATAATTCTTACCAATTTCTTGCTAGCCTTCAAGAATTGCTTATCTTTATTCTGCATTTAATTTTTGAATTTTTTTCTTTTGTTTTTGGAATTCAATCATTTTTCCACCGCTTTTGATGTATTCCTGCATCTTTTTGTAGGGGTTATAGGTCTCTGGAACTACTATCTTGTTTTATCTATTAAAGTTTTAAAAATAAAACCCAAAAAATCAAAAAAGATTACTTCAATTATATCTGCAAGGGTTATGAATCTTTAATAAAAAGCAAATTTAATCCTTTCATTTTCATATAAGAGTGCTTTAACATTTTTTAATCTTCTTATTTCTTAACTACCTCCTAATTATCATCTATTAGTTAAAAAAAATTAAACAAATAACTAAAAATTAATCATAAAGTTACATTCAATAGCTTTTTTAGACTGGTTTGCAAATACATCATCTTCATCATCTTCTTCATAATTGTAATTATTCTTAAAATTTGTATAAATTCTATTCTCTTCTTTCTTTTTTTCTTATTCCTCTTCTATTTCTTCTTATGTTAAGTAAGACCTCTTCATAATCCTATTAAAATCCTCCTCTGCAAATTCATCTACATCATTTTTTTCTTTAAAAGAATTTTAAATAAAGGTAAAACCCTTCAAAATAAAAAAAAAACTATTGATAGATTTGAATGCTTAAGATATTTATTAAATACCTTTAATTTTTTGTTTTATTTTGTGAATGTGAATTATTAATTTTATTTTTATAATAAATACCTTTGCTGTCTTTAAATCCAAAACCATTAAAGTTAGTTTTTATCTTGTAATTTTCCATATTATCAAAAGATTGCTTCTAGTTATTTTGAATAAACCCATCATCATTTCTATCAAGATCATCTATATTAATTTCTTCATCTTCTTAGTATTCTTATTCACTTTGCTATATACTTTGCCCTTAAATGTTCTTTATAATTGCTTCTTTCTTCTTTCTCCTAAACTATATATTGTTTAGTATCTCCCATCCAATAGTTTTTCTCTATTCTACTAAGAGCTCAGAAGGAACTTTTCCAAAAAAACTTTTCAAAAATATTTATTATATCAACTACATTTAAAGTTTGAGTTAAAATTCTTACTTATCTCCAAATTATTTAGTCTGCATATTTTCTAATTAATTGCTAAAAGTATCATAGTCTTCTTTTGTTGTCAAATTAGCACCAATAACATGAGTTCCCTAAATTATTTTATATCAATCAATATGAAATATATTTTTGAATTAAATATTTACTAGATCTTCTTCATCCATATAATCTTATATAGATTAAGTGGTTTTATTACTAGCTGTTATATTTACATTAATTAGAATTTATTTCTTATTTCTACTTCTAATATCTAATCATACCTCTGTTCTGTCTAGAAGAAGAAAATGTCTTTGGCACAAAACCCTATTCTGAACCTACTGTTCCTTTGTACCCAGCAGAAAATCCTCCTTTAATTATGTAAATATTTAGAATTATTAGAATAAACTAATAAAAATAAATACCTGTAAATGCACCATGAAATCTCTTATGTCCTTTTTCATTTACTGCCTTTTATATTTAATTAAAATAATAAAATACTCATTTAGATACTAAAAATAAAAACCTTTTAATTATAGAAATTCTATTTTTGTTTGATTTCTTCTTCTTCAAATCTTGTACCTATTAATAATCTGTCCATCTTTAGAATATTAGTAATTTTCAATAATTAAGAATCTAATATTTAACAAATTGATTAATTACTTAAATTAAAAAAGAAGAAAGTTTGATTAGATATTTACTATCAGAAAGATATCTGCAAGCAAATAATAATCATTATAAATTTAGTGTCTAAATATTCAATAATAGATTTATTAAAATCTTAAATTTAAAACTATTAATTTTTATTATATTCAACAGAATGCTACTTTTTCTGGCAATTATTTATTTTTTGGATTTTAAAAAAATATATTGTTCTAACTAAATATTCTACAGTTTGTTTGATTTCAATTGTAGTTTAAATTCTTTAATTTATCGTTTTTTACTTTTAATTTCTTTAATATTAATTTCTAAATTACATTCCAATGTTTACAACTATAAAAACACAAAATCTTTTAAAAATATGAATCAATTTGTTTTTTTAATTGATAGTTAATCTAATAATTCTTCTTTTAGACTAGTTTTTGAGTAATTAAAATTTTTTTATGTATTTTTATTCTTTAGATTTAATAAAATATTTACTTATCTAATTTTTATACAAATTTATAAACTATTTAATGCTATTTTGAAATGAAATCATTTATGTTCTTCATTATTTGATGCCATTTTTGAATTTCAATCAATTTAATTCCCAAATGAGAAAATATCAAATTAAAAATGTAAATTTAATAAATGAAAATTTGACATAATTTATATTATCATAATTATTTAAATAAATTTTTTAAATTTTATCTCTAAACTACGAAATTTATTGAACATTAAATTATAAAGAAGAAAATAAGAATGGATAAAACAGAAATGTAAAATTATTTTTAATTTTTGAATATAAAATAGTAATAGTATGTATTTAGTAAGAATAATTAAAAGCAGGATAATCAAAACGAAGAAAATTTAAACATATGTGGAAGGATATGCATGCTTAATTAATTAACAATTAATTCAAAACAAAAAGGAATTATTTATATGATTATGTATCTAAATGAATTAATTTTGATATAAAATTTAAATAAAATCAATAATTAAATATATTTAGAAAAAATAATAATAAATTGAATTTTATCTTCTTTGAAAGTAGAATGAGGCAAAAGGCTTAAATCCTAGCACTTTTAGTTATAGCCTTGGCAACAATTTAGATTGAAGCTAAGTATGCTCATAACATAGGTGTTACTGACTGGACTAGCAAAAATATAGGTGTTATTAACTAAGCAATCATAGATAGATCATCTATTTACTTTTTAGGTGGATCTGGATTGTTTGGACATATGAACAGAGAAACAGGTTTTTATTTTTGTTTGAGTTGGAAAATTAAATTAAATTGCATCAATTAAAATTTAAAAGGTTAGATTTAAGTTAGTCATGGCATTGACAGTGGAAGAATTATCTCCTGGAAGAGTTAAGAAGAAGAATGTAATTTTAATAATATATTTAAAAATGAATAAGCAATGAGCTTTTATTTTAATAAAATAAAGATAACGAAAAGATTTTAGTATAAGATAAGTCAGGTCTTTTAGCATATAATGTAGTAAAATCTAAATTCGACTAAATTAATGTAGAAAAGTAAAACATTTCAAATATTTAGTGCATTTGGTTATTTATTTTTTCAAATAAAGCAAATTAGCAAATATGGTTGATCACTCTTTCATTAGTCACTCAAATTTATTAATGCTTACTCAAAAACAATTAGTTTTAGTCTCTAGATCAAGTGCTGAAACACTTTTAGAGGCTTCTGAGTAAATTATTCACAAAAAACTAATTTAAAAAAATAATAATAATTTCTTTTTAACAAATGTAGAAATTAAACTTTTTACAAGTTAATTAAGTCCTCTTAAACTCAATATGTATTAGTCTTAATCAACAACAACAATTAAGTGTGCATTCAATCTATTTAGAAGGATGATCTCCTTAACAAGAAAATAACTTAAGTTTCAAATGACAAGTTGAAGTGTTGGGAATAGTCTTCTGAAGAATTGAAATAAGCTGATCTTTAGAAAATTTTGATTAGCTCAAACTACATTATTTACAATACTTAAGCATACTTCTTTAAAACTAGCAAATTCATCTCAACTCCTGAGTTATAAAACGAAGTAAGTTAATTGTTTTTATTTGATCAATCAATTTATATAATTTTATAAAGGATTAACTTCATTTAGATTACAAGACTGGAATTTTTGTCATAGCTAGAAATTATTAAGCAAGCTTTTATGTTTTAGAAGAAGATTCTTTCTATTTAATTTACAAGTTTGATAAATCTGGTGCTTACCACTTTGCATTTGATCACCAAATTGCTAACAAGAAGACATTTAGTTTTATTGCTTACATGATGAATGATAATTCTTGCAAGCTTTATTAAATTAACTTAGAAAGCCCCAAGCAATAAAAGGAAGCTATTTTATTAGCTTAATACAATAATAAAGTTGCTGAATCATAGCCTGCTAAAGTAAAATAAATAGAATTTAAAAATTGAAAATTTAATAAATATTTTTTTAAAATAGTTTTGGTTGAAGTCTAAGGATGGGCAAGAGATTTTAGTTTAAAATTAAGATTTAAGAACCTATTACTTAGTCCTTGTAAATTTAATTTATGTATTTAAGAATAAATATTGAATTGTCTCAATTAATAATTAGTCAAATGTCTAACTTGAATTACCTGGAAGTGGTGAAAAATGGTTCAGAGAAGATGGATTAGCTCTTTTAGATGGAGTTATTATGGTTGATTACAATTAAGCTTAAAGCAAAAAGATTAGTTCATATTATCAATCACTTGGTAAATTTGCAAATTGATTTAATTTCATAGAAAAATAAATATTTTTAAATATTTAGAAAAGAATGGAGTTAACAACCCTCTCTTCTTGATTCCTAATTTGGTCTTGAGATTCACTTCTGAAATATAAAATGCTTTTACTTACTTAAAATAAAATTCTTCTAATATCTTGAATTTCTTACAATAGTTAGTCAATGTTAGAAGTCTTTAAGATTTAGGTGCTTTAAACAAAGTAATTTTATCATAAAATTGAAAAATCAATTTTACCTAACTAAAATCTTTAAAAAAGCTCATCACTTCAGATGCTGAATACGACATCACTTATGCCCTCAAGAAGGTAACTATTGGTGTCAACAAAAACAGAACTATCTACTCTATTGATTCAAAGACTGGAGAAATCCTTTGGAAGTAAAAAATATCAAATAATAAAATAAAAAATTAATATTCTTATTATAACAACATTACTGAAGAACATCATTCATTGCTAGATATGTTACTCCTGATTATAATTTCCATGGATTCTTTTAGATTGAAAATAAAAAAAATAATACAGTCACCTAAGAGACTTGTTTTATTTACCACTCCCCTGTTACCACCAAGCTTTTTATTTTTACGTAAAAAATTAAATTGAATTATTTAAGATTTAAATGAATTTTATTAAATATTAGTGCTGATCCCTTAACTGGAAACTTAAATTATGTTGGTAGACACTTAATGAGCTAAGTTAAGAATATTTTCAAGATTAATATTAACACTCCTAGTGTATAACAAGCTATTGCTATCATTGATCAAGACTTCAATATTTATGGTTATCCTTCTGATGTTGCTAATCCTTTAGCTGAAGACATTCATGATAATATCTTCTACTTGCATGATAAATAGTCAAATATTATCAATGGATTCAAATACCATAATGGAAAATTCTTTAAAATTTGGAATCATTCTCTTTCATCTCAGGTAACTCTTTGAAATCAATCTACTTTCATTTTTCATTCAATCATAACAAAAATAAATACCAAACATAAAATTTTAAATCTTATTAGGAATAATTAGTTGATATCCAAAGCTCCAATAAGGAACAAAACCATCCTAAAATAGCTTTGTTTGATGACACTAAAATTATCCTCAAACACATTGATTATAGTAACATCGCAGTATTGACAAAGAAGCATCAAGATTAATCTTTAAGTGGAAACGGTATTTTGACTTTGACTATTCTCAACTGTAAGACTGGACGTTAAATATACAGTTAATATGAAAAGAATGTTAATTTGGACTATCCTATTAACTTAATTTATGATGAAAATGGCGTTTTTGTCAGCTATTACAACCCCATTTTCTCTATCTATTAAATTTGGACAATTGAACTCTTCTCTAAGAAAATGGAAAATAACTTCGTTTCTATGTAAAATAAATAACTGCTTGAAATATTTTATTAATGAATTTAAACAAAAGGTTGTAAAACTATTACTTTTCAGAGAGTGGTGCTAAATATGAAGACTTCAATTACTTGAATGAAAATATGGATATCATAGCTCTTGAATAAAAATATGGTTATAGTTTGGGTATCAAGAAGATGGCTGCAGTAACCACAAAATTAAGTTTAACTAAGCGTAACTTAATGATTATTACTCCTAACAATTAAATTCATTCTTTGGATCGTGACATACTTTCAACTCGTAGAGCAGTTAAATTACCTAAGGATAATTAATTATAAAATGCTTTCTCCTTCGAAAGTACTACTTTACCTCCCTACAGCTACATGGTTCCTATTGATAGACTGAGCATCATCTCTTTTTATGAAAATGTAATTATAAACATATGATTTATTAAATAAGATTAATTTTATTATTTAAACAAATAGCTTAATGACATCAAAGAAATCTACTTTTCAGGCTCTAATTTGGAATCCACAATTCTCTTTATAGCATATGGAACTGATGTATTTATGAGTTCAATAGCTCCTGATAGAGTAAAAATAAAATTTCTTTAAATCAAAAATAAATATAATATTTTAAAAAATAGACATATGATATGATTAATGAAGATTTTAATTATATTGCAGTCACCCTCTCAATTATCATCAGTATTGTAGGAGTTTTCGTAGTCAAAAAATATGCTACTTAATCCAATCTTCACAGATTATTCGAAAATAAGGAAATAACAACTCCTATGTGAAAAAAATTATTTAAAGGCACAAAAAATGTTTATGTATGTATTTATTTACTTTTTACATAAAATTAAGTAAATTAATCAAAGAAAGCTAAAGCTATCTGCTTAATAATTAAATGTTTACTGTAAATAAATTTTAATTTAAATTTCTCAAACATTTTTATATTTTAATAAAAAACAAATAAATTTTGTCTTTAATTTTGAATAAAAAAAATAACATTTTCAAGAATAAATTATTTTCGTCTTCAAATCTGTCTTAAACAAATAAAAAGCGAATTTTTACAATTATTTAAAATTTATAATTAAGTTTGGAAGAAGTAGAAATTGAAAAGGAATTTTAATAATAAAAATTTATAAATATCCTCAAAAACAATTTCTTATGAAATATACATACATGTTATAGTAGAAAACAGCAAACATTTTTGTTTAATTAATAACATTATATTTTTTTTATTTTACAGAACTCGAAAACAATTAGTTAGAAAAGTAGAAATTTGCTTAGAAAAGTAGAGCAAATTAATAATTTAATTATTAACAATTTATTTTTTTAAGCCCAAATAAAATGAACAAGTCAAACTTAATAATTGCGAAGGAATTAGACTAACTCAACCATAGAGAATATAACGAAAGTTTTAATATATCCAATTTAAATAGCTTTTAAAATGATCTATCAGAAGTAGGGAAGGGAATGAAATATAAAATGGACAAACAAGTTGTAGATAATGAATTTTGTTAAATATGCTTCAAAAGAGACTCTTCGGTAATATCAGAAAATTCTTTATATGAAAAAAATTAGTAAGAAAGTAGACCTTAAAATTTTAACAATCAAAAAACTCAAGATGAAAGCTTTGTGTTTAACAAAAATAATAATTAGTTTCTCTACTCTAAAAGTAATGTTAATTAAGCAACTACAGATAGAGAAGTAGAAGGAGTCTTTAAATTTGAATAAATCAACAAAGGTCAATATTAAACATAAAAGCAAAATAGTGATAAAATAGATAATAAATTAAATGATACTATGAACCAACAGCTCAGCAAATAGGATTAAGAATAGCTAAATAGGACAAAAAATATATCAGACTAAATAAGTTAAAACTCTCCACTATTAAAAAAGCAGTAGAGTAAAAAAATGAAATCTCAATACAGTAATCACTCAGGCCTTAATGATTCTACTAACCGTAATCAGATGCCTTTCACTTTTAATGGACCAGATTCTTCCATAAACAAACCTAATCCTGATATCACAGACACATTTGATATTTAGAATAATAATTTATAAATTAATACCAAAAAGAAACCCCCTACCTTTTCGTAATTTACTATTCTTTTCATATTTTTTCTAAAAATTATTTTAGCTATTCTAAATTCAAAAAATTTTTTATCATTTTTCAACAAAATATTTTATTTTTTTACAGAAATAATTTTCTTGAAAAATAAAAAATTTTAATTCTCAATATTAATATATCTATTTTAACAATAATCAATTTGGCTTATAATTTAACAATTTCAAGCACAATATTATTCCTAGTTGTTTAATGATTTAATTAATTTAGTTCTATTATTATCCAGCTCTTAATTAAAAATTCGTAAACTATCATTAATTTTTAAAAACCTTTTTTATTACAAAATAAAAAATTATTAAAGTAATAAATGTGAATTAAACAAAGAATGATTGTTTCTTATTAAAACATTTACTCTTTGATAAATCAACATCAAATTTTTATTTTGATAAAAACTCTCAAAAAATAAAAATTCTGAGAGACATTAAAGTAAATAAAGCATTTTAATAAAAGAGAGACTAAATAATTGTTTTTTAATACAAATAGTAAGCTTCAGATATTTTACATAAGCTTAACATTAATCAAAAATTATTTTTTTTAGATTTTTAAAAAAAGAAATACTTTTATTATCGCAAGTACTAATTTTTTATGTTAATTTTTAAAAGAAAAAGCAATAATGGGATGAAATCAAAAAAGAACTAAAAATCAGAAAATTTTGTGAAGATGAAATCTGAGATGTTTAAACTGTTCACTTTCATTAAACCAAAAATAAAAAAATTTCTTTCTAACAGAACTGTGCTTGGTAGAACTAAATAGTTAACTTCTTAAGTTCGCTTGCATATAAATGATTATTCAGATTTCAATGTAATATCAGAAAAGAAAAATTTGGCTGTCTCATGCTTTATTTATTTTTTAAACCTTTTAGAAAATGTGTGCTCTAAGCTGAGATTAAATAAATTACCTCTCTTTGACCCAGAAAATGTTTTCAAAATAATATTTAATACAATTATTGTTATATATAACTGGTTTTATATTATACTTATTTCTTTGTAAATATTCTTTGGTGCTTACAGTAAATATGATAAAATGTTTACTTTGATTGCAGAGGTTGCATGGATATCAGAAATGGTTGTTTAAATGAACACTGCTTGCTATCATAAAAATTAATTCACTAAAGATAGGAAATTGATCATGAAAATCTATTTGAAGGAATACTTCTTTTTTGAAGTAATTCCTTTGATATTTTAACAAAAAACATCAAGCAATAGATACATTTATGTGTTACTAAGGCTGCCTTTGCTTTTAAAGTTAAAAGGAATGATGATCATTGTAAAAAAGCTAGAATTTTATATTTTGTTATCTATAAAAAGGCATTATTTTCTTCAGCTTTTTAATCTAGTTGCTGAAACTCTCTTATTAGGTCATCTAATTGCTTGCATATGGAATTCTGTAGCTGAATTCTAAATTGGAATTTTAGATGTATAAGATACATGGAAGCAAAATAGCAATGTAGATACTTCCTAATGGTATAATGTCTATATTGATTGTATGTACTATGCATTTGCTACTATGATGACTGTAGGAACAAATCCTCACACTATCATGGAAAAGTCTTTCACAGCTATGTTTATGTTGGTATGTTCTATGCAATTAGCATTTATTATTAGTACAATCGACCAAATTATTAGTGAGATTAACAAATCAAATAGGGAGTATAAAGAAGACTTAAATGTCTTAAACTAATACATGAGAAGAAAAAAGATTGATTTGTAATTCTTTTTATTTCTTCAAATTTTTCGAATTATTTAAATCTATTTTACAAATTCAATTGGATATTTCTATAAAATGATGATAAAAATTCTAATTCAGTTTTATTTAATCTTCAATCTAAAACTATTCCCAAAATTTTAAGAAATTTGTAAATTAATTCATTTTATAACTAAAAGGAGCCTACAAAGAAGAGTGAATTTACATCTGAAAAAGTAATATTAGCAGCAAAGTAGAGATAAAATTTTAATAGAAAAAAAGGCTTTATCTAAGCTTAGTATGTATATGTAAAATGAATTGATAGTGTAATCAAACAAAAAAATTTTGAAAGAGTTTGCTTTTTTCTATAATCTCTTCTCAGAAAGCACTCTCTCTAAAATTTACACTATTATGGAAGAAGTAGTGTATGCTCCTTTTTAAATTATATATGGATAGAAGTCATTTGAAGAAGAATCTAAAAGTATCTACTTTATTTTGAAGGGATCAAGTAAAATTATCTTTGAAATAATAATTTTTTTTTAGAACAAATAATATAAACATCTTCTTATAAAAAGAAGAACTTTTGAATTTTAGTTTTTTATTGATTCTCAGAAATTTAAATTATTGGAAAAAATTTTGTTTATAAAATTTACAATTTTAATAAAATAGTTTCTTTGTTTGTTGAGAGTAATAGTTATGATAATCAAAAGAAATTGTACTTCTTAGATACTTTGTGAGAATTTTATTTTTTAATCGAATTTTAATTAAATATTTTAAATGTTTAAACAGGTAAGGGAAGCAAAAGGCTTTTATGAGCTCAGAATTTTAGAAAGGAAATAAGAAAAAATTGATTACTCTGAAGCATGGATAATGCTTTGGAATTTATGGTTTTTTCACAGGAATAGAAAGATTTGTTAATGCTTATAGCAATAATTTTTCAACAATCATAAAAATTGATAGGAAAAAGATGATTGAAATATTGAAGGAAAACTAGAGAGATTATGAGAAATTCATGGAAATAAAAGATAAAATATATTTTGATCAAAATTATAAAGATTTAAATTTAGAATGTTTTGTCTGCAAAAGCACAGACCATTTATTTGATAAATGTGATAGAACTCATTTTCATAAACAAAATCCTATTATATACTACAGATTTAACTACAGTACAAGCCAAAAAAGAAAGAATCAATAGAGAAAATCAAACAAAAAGAAGAATATTATGTTATCCATCCCTTTACATAGCGAGAAAATATAAAAATTAAGGGAAGAATATAATTTGTAAGATGATGAAGATGAAGACGAAGATTATGATGATGTCGAAAATGAATACTACAGCTATGAAGAGGATGAAGATGAAGAAGACTTGGATTTAGAGAATGATCCTAACTCTGTTCATCAAGATAATTTTTCTATTTAGTAGCATCTTTAGAATGAAGATTCAGAAATAAATGTTAAAAATAGTCCTGTTTCACCTACTGCTAACATCCATTCTACTATTTATGGAAATAATTTTTAATATGCCAATTAAAGTATTTTGGATTAATAAGATGAAGACAATTAACCAGAAAAAAATAAAGCTTATTAAGAATCAGATATTGATAATGCTTTAGATAGAGATACGAAAAATGAAAGACAAGTTTCAAATTCATCATCATAAGATATATAATCTCTTAGTCGTTCAGAAGATAGAAACTTTGATCAAGAATAATTAGAGCCTAAGAGTAAAAAATCTTTACATTATTTAAACAAAAAAGATCGATCAGAAATATAGGAATTATCAGAAAAAGTTAAATCATAAGAAAGTGCTGTTTTTGTATAATAAAAAGTGAGATCTAGCTTAAGAAATGTACTAATTTATATCATTTTAATCAATATTAATTATCTTAAAATAACTAATTAAATAGGACTCTTCATAAATTGATTAAGATGAAAACTAGCAGATTACACAAAAAAAAGTAGTCAAAATTAAAAATCCATAGTAAGGGAAAAGACGATAATCTTAATCGAGGTCTTTAATATCTTAAGATAAATAATTAGACTAATAGGTTGAAGAGCTGGTAAATGCAGCTTAGATTTAAACTGCTCCTACTTTTGGACAAAATTAAAAAATTATATCATAAGAGTTTGAGCCACAGTCTAGAAGATAATCAATGCAATAAAGCTTATAATAGAAAATGAAATATGAAAAATCATAAAGTAAAGTCAATAGGAGAGCTAGTATAAAATAAAATTTAACCAATAGAGTTTCGATTATGAGAAATGCAACACTAAGCAATAATGCTTAAAACTAATAACTTCTATTTAAGAAAATAGGATCTCATTTCTCTCCTGTGACTCAAATGCCAGGAGACGAGATTCCTTTTTATTGGAGAATGGATGTCTTAAAAGATTATGTAGCTTACTATCCTGAATACAATAGTAATTTTGTAATCAAAAGAGTGCATATATTCTAATCTTTTTAGAATAGAAAAAAATAAAGGTTGCAGAAAAAGTTAGCTCAATCGTTGTAAACAGCAAACTTAACAAGGCTCAAAACCAATCAATTCTCTCCTAGAAGATAAGGCCAAGTAAGTTAATAATAAAATTAACCACTCTAACTTAATAACTAACAATCTCAATAGCATTCATAAGTTATTTAAAATCAGCAAATACCTTCCACAATAAAATAAAAAACAGTAACTAAGTCATCTTAATTTGAAAGTGATATTTGAAATGCTATAAAAAAATTTATATTTTATGTAATGGAAAAGTTAACTAAGTATTTTAATTAAAATAAATAATCAGTTCTCAAAATTTTTATTTTTTAAAAGAATTAGGTATATCCTATTAAATAATCTATTGTAAAATTATTCAAATAGAAAATTAACAGTATATTAAAAAATATTAAATTTTCATTTAATTTCAAATTTTAATTAATATTGATGAAAATAATTTTAGAATAATTAAAAAATATTAAGAAAAAAAAAGAATTAATAAATAATAATTTAAGAAAATCTAAACTGCAAAAAAAAAAAAATAATTACAATGAGGCTAATGAAAATGTTAAATTTAGCAAGACTAAATGAGCTAAGAAATTGTTTGAAGGTGATGGATAGTACTGGACAAAAATCTAATGAATTAAAAAATTTTTAATTTACGATAAATTTTAAAAGAAAATGATGATGAAGAGAACATGAATATGCATTATTAAATTTGTTTTTACTTTATAAATATTATAGAGAAAAATAAAATGTATTTTTGATAATGAATGAATTTTACTTTTTAAAAGATGAATGAAAGAAAGTATTTGAAGGGTTGTAAATATTTGAAAGAAAAATATAATTACTCTTTATTTTTCTGTTTAGTTAGGACTTACAAATTATAAAGTCTCAAGATTTATGGTTAATAATTTAATAAGTACGACCAATATATATTAGGAGCTAATAAATATCTATATATTTACCTTTTTTTGTTTATTTTTATATTAAATAATGACTTACTTGCTTTAGAAATTTGTATGATTCATTAGAAGAAAATAAATAATAATTGCTCTTAAAACATTGATAAAATAAAGAAAATTTAATTAATCATAAGCAATAAGTTTGAAAGTTGAGATAAAAAGATAAATTAACATATATTACCTGCTTTGTAATTAAACATCAAAATATTTGATCTTGATGAGGTTCTACAATAAAGATTAACTTTCAGATGATTGCTATAAGGATAGCACTAAAGCAGTTAATAATAATGCTTTCTATAATGACCAAGATTTCAGCATGTCAAGCTTAGATAATTAGTTTGGATTAGATTAGCACAAAAAATAGGGAATGACATTTGTCAATGAAGAAAATGAGAAGGTTAGATAAATGAGAAAAAACTCTGTAGGTTAATCAATTTTGAATTTTGACTCTATGCTTAACTAAGACAAAATATCAAGTACACCATAAAGTATGAGGGATTAAAATGCCGATGGACATAAAATGAAAAATATTCATAATATTAGAGCGAAAATAAATCAAGATTTTTCATCTATTCAAAAGGAAGCAGCAGCTAAGCAGATAAATAAGTAATAAATTAGGTAAAAAATTATCACAACTTAATTTGCGATAGATTAAACAGATTTCAACGGAAATAATAACATTACCTACCTTTAAAACAGTTAGTTGGATCTGAATCCCTAAGGTAAAAAAGAATTCACTTTTGTTTAGAATGGAGAAGAGTTAAACAATTACGATAGAAATATACTGGCCCCAGTTGATTCACAATAAATGATCATGTCAAAAAGAAAAAGTTTTGATACACAAAGATCAAATAAAATTAATGGACTGGCAATGGATAATATGGAGTCTGTCATAAAGGTAAACAGTAGATATGACAATGATTCATAGAAGAGGTTTGAATAAGGATTACTCAGAAGTATGAATCACAATGATACAAATCCTGTATTAGATTAGCTGTAATTTTTTCTTTCTTTCTAATATTGATCGATTTTGTTTTGAAATTAACAAATTAGTAAACACAAAATACAAAAATTCAATTAACTAATAAAAATTCATTATTAAAGATACTATAAGTAAATATAATTGCGAACAAAAAAAAGTAAGTTAAATAAATTAAAAAGAAATCCATTAATTAGAAAAAGAATGGTGTGGTGTGTACTTTCTAAAAATTTGACTGTAAATAAATTAAATAATGTGATTACTCATTCTTAAGGAATTTAGCATAATTTTTTTACAAGAATATCCACTATTATATTTTATGGTGTTTCTGTATGAGTTGCATGCATTTTAATCAAATTTCTAAATGTTTCTTAAATAAGAAAATTAGAGATCAAGAATTAATCATAAGATAAAATATAATTTCTTATAACATTCTCCTTTATTTCTATGATATTTGTTAAAATTTTCTAATTAATTTATTTTATTAGTAAGGAAAGGCCAAGAGAAGGTACTGTGATTGCAGCTGGTCACAGAACCTAACCTTCATTTAAGTTTTTCATGATGATAAAACCTAAAATAAAGAGATTTTTTTAAACTAAAACTGCATTTGGAAGAACAAAAGCCCTCAATGACACAATTAGGAAATACATAGGTGATATAACTGATTTTGGCTTTACTTTGATACAAAAAAATTCTATGACTAAATTTTTTAATTTGATTCTATTTTGGATTGAAAGATTGCTAGCTTGTTTACAGTTAAATAAAATACCTCTTTTCGATCCAGAAAGTAAGATAAAAATTGTTCTCAACTCTTTGATTGTCACCTATAATTGTTTTTATATATTTATTATATCGATTGTGTTAATTTTTGATGCTCATCTCGGCGCAACTGAGCACATCCTCACTTATATTGCTATGGGCTGTTGGATTACAGAAATGCTTGTTGAAATGAATACTGCTTGTTATCATAATAATTAATTTATTACTGACAGAAAAATTATTATACAAATTTATGCAAAAGAGTATTTTTTCTTTGAAATCCTGCCTCTTATATTTGAAGGTAAAACATCAGAAAATACTCTATACAATGTTCTTTTGCATTTACCTTTACTACTCAAGCTGAAAGGAATGTCAATTATTTTATCAAAACTAGAGTTTTACATCTTATAGATACTAGAACGACACTACATCTTTTAATTATGTAAGCTTATTATGTAAATGCTTTTATATGGACATTTAGTAGCTTGCTGCTGGTATTTAATAGTTAAGATAGAGGGAAGCTTTTTGAAATCAATAACTTGGCTTGATGCAACTGAAATAGATCACGATTAGTGGTGGGAGCGATACATGATAGCAATGTATTGGGCATTTTCAGTAATGATGAATGTAACTACTAAGCCTGTTACTCCTCTTGAGCTTGCATTCACTAGTTTTGTAATGTTAATCTCTTGTATTGCTTTTGGGTATCTTTTAAGTACAGTTGCTGAAGTAATTGCTGATCTTAACAAATAGTAAGAAGAATACAAAAGAGATCTTAATACATTAAATTCTTACATGAAAAGAAAGAAAGTTGATTTGTAATAAATTTTTAACTCCCTCTTTGTCAAACAAATAATTATTTGTTTATTCATTCAATTTCCCAATTAATTAATAGTTTTTTATACAAAACTAAATCCCTTCTTCTTATATTGATTTATTTACTTATTTCTTTTAATCTTAATTTTAATAATTTTAGAAGTGTGAAAAGAAGAGTCAACATAAACTTGAAAACATACTATTAATAAAAAAGTAAAGACAACTTGTAAGTAGAAAAAGAAGCACTTAATAAGCTAAGTAGTGAGATGCTCTAAGAACTTAACTAGCAAGCTAACCAAAGAATTATCAAATAATTTTCTTTCTTTTCTAAAATTTTTTCAGAACAAACTATGTCTAAAATGTACAATATTATGGAAGAAGAATTTTATGCTCCTCAGTAAACTGTTTTCACAAAAAATATTTAAACTCTCGGCTAGCATTATCTATACCTCATAATTAAAGGCGAAGGTTGGTTTTTAATTAATTAATTAATTTTTAAATAATTCAATATTTATTTATATATTTTTACAGTGGTGATATCCATAGAAAATTTTATTGCGTCTAATGAGCTTGATGACGAATCTTAAATACTTAATGAAGGAGATGAAAACGAGGATGAAGATGATGATAACTACTTTAATTTAGAATAAAACTTAGAGCCCTAACCTTGTATAGTTAGGTAATTAATCAAACAGATCTCTATTATTGATATTTTTTAACATATTTTTTAGATGAATTTAGTTCATTTTTAATTATATCTATTTATTCATTCAATAAATTTAATTTTTAAGTTTTATATGATTGAAATATTTAATTCCATTTTATTTAAATAGAAAAAATAAAACTATTGATGACAAAGGAGGAGTGAAAAAGAAAATCATCCATTTAAAGTAAGGTCATATTTTCGGGTCTTATTCGTTTTTTACTGGAAACGATAGATACATAGACGTTTAATGCAAAGAATACACAAACATCATCAAAATCAATAGATTGAATTTCATAAATATTGTAAAAGAAAATAAAAAAGACTATGAAAGATTTTGTGAAATAAGAGATAAAATGACTTTTAGTAGATAAGTTGATGAGATTCCTGATTAACAATGTTTTATTTGCAATTAAAAAGATCATTTATTTGATAAATGTCCATTTGGGCATTTCAACAAAGATAATATTTTCATATACTACAAATACAATTACAGCAGCACATAGGAAAGAAAACCTAATTAAAATAGAAATGGATTAAAACTCAATTCTCTTAAAATTGTTGTGGATGTTAATAAAGAAATAACTGACTTTAGACTTTAAAAAGGAATTCAATATTATACATCTGATGAAGAAGAATAAGAATCCCTAGTTAGATCTCAGTCTGTCGATTCTCAAAAATCAGATTCAAACACTAAAATGAAAAAGTCTAAGAATATAAGCAGATTCCATCAAGATGATGAAAATTCTAAATTAGTTTATTCTCAATTTCATGCCCAAAGTCCATCATAAACCAAGCTCTATCCATCCTCTGATGCTGAAATAATTGTTCCAGAATAAGAAGGAGGAAGAAAATCAGTTAGTTAAAAACATGTAAATTATATTTTTAAAAGAAAATATTAATTTAAAAATTAAAGTACAAAGAATATGTTTAAATTTAAATGAAATTTTATATTAATGTTAATTTTATTTTTATAGACTTTAGATATTGATGATTAAAGCTTGATACATGAAGAAAGTTAAGTACCTTTAAGATCTCCAAATTTATAAAAAAGATAAAGCATAATAAGAGTAGCTAAACCAAGAAGATCTTTTGTAAAATTTGAAAATTAACCAGCTAATGGTCCAAATTAGAACAATAACATTGTTCAAATACCTAGCTCTATGTCTGTTAATAATACAAACAGTGTGAATACAGCTGTTAGAGGGAATGGAGGATAAGCAGCTCCTATTAATGATTAATCATCTAATAACATTGGAAATAGAAGAAGGTTATCTTATCTTAATCTCGCTTCTCCTATGATGGGAGCAGAATATGAAAATAATAATAATACTTAAGAGATAACACAAAAAAGAAAAACATATATCTAGTCAACAAATTATTAAACTTATGGAACTAACTAAAGTATTGGGAACAATTAAAATTAAAACATAAATAATAACGGAAATGGTAGTAACTTAAATAATAATATTAATAATTAAAACCAATATTAGAATCCACTTAATAATTATCCCTATTCTAACTTTCACTAGAGCAGAAATAATTAATAATAATAATAATAGTAGTAGTAGGAGCAAGATTAGTGTGCTTAAACACAATTTACAAAAATTTCTAACAATAACAATCAGAAGAGTATGAATAATTTGAACTTTAGGAAAACCCTAACTATGCTGCCTCATTAAATGCTTGATGAATAGCAATTTGTTTGGGGTTTTGATAAATAAAAAGACTTCCAGTCTTATTTCCCTTACTACAATTTAAATAATGTAGTAAAAAGAGTTAATAATTACTGGACAAAGATTATCAAGATTAGAAAATTGAAGTAATCAGGAAAGAAAATCACAGAATTAACTATAAAAAAGAAAAAGATACAACAATCAAATGGTGGTTTCAATGGAAAAATGCCATCTATCTAATCTATTTCTAGAAAAAAATCAAATGTTGTTGAAATGTAAAAACCGAAGAATGATGGATTCAATCTTAATTTAGTGCAGATAGACGTAAATAATAGATCTGAAAGAGCTGGCTCTAATGTAAATATTTCTATGAAAGATGATAAAATACTGTAAGATTTCTTCAAATTATAAGGGCCAAAGTGACTTATTTATTGAATAATTTACTTATAAATAAATATTTATAATTGTTAATTTATTTATCAGCAAATAAAATATTATTTGTAATATTTTATTCCTATTTCTCTTCCTTTAAAAATAATAATAAAAAAAATAAAAACAACAAAATATAAATATAAAAATCTTTTCAGAAAGATTGAAATGAAAATATTTTTTTTTAACTTTAAAAAATATTAAAGACTTTATGCAAACAAAATTTAAAAAATAATTAATCCTTCTTTAAAAATATTTTAGAGAAAATCTCCATTTCTATTTTTGCAGTTAATTTAAGAGCTTAAGTGCTGCTAACTAATAACTGTAAAATTATCCAAAATAATTAGCTTAACAATTCTTATTAAAATAGAATTTAAAAGATAAATATTTGAATTCAAATTGTTGGCTTATCTAATTTTTATAAAAATTTTATTAGAAATACAATTTTTAAAAATAATTAACTCAAAATATAAAACAAAAGTACTGATTAAAAGTGCATCTCATCTCATGAATTAGATTAAAAAAATTGTTGTTTAAAATAAATTTTATTATGAAATAGTAACTTTTGAACATTAAATTATAAATTATAACACATATCTTCCTATTTTTAGGCTCTATTATTTTACCATAAAAAAAATAAGGGTACTAATAATTTGTGAATAATTAAAAAAAAGATAGGGTAGTGAGGTATTAATAAATGAATATTTGTGTAATATTACAATTATTTAAATTTAATAGCGTTTGTATCAAATTAGGTTTGGTTCAATATGAAAGATTTTACAAAATATAATATTTATTTGAGTAAAGTGAGAGAGTTTAAATGAACACATGATTTTAAATTTATTTGTTTTTTTTTGTATGTTGAAAAAAAATGATTATTTCAAAAACATATTTTAAGCATATTATTTTTTACCAAAGTGTATCATCTTCAAATAAAATGTCTAATAATATTAAAAAATTAAAGATAAAAAAATTTCGTTTAAAATAAATTTTCTGAATCAAGAATAGTTTTATTGAGTTAAATAAGGAGAAAATTATGTATGATTTCAGTGGAAGTTTATTACAGGATAAAAGTAATATAACACCTATTTTTAAAGTTTTATCTTTAAGATGATGAAATATCAATATGGTAGTAATTCGAATTATTAGATTATTTAAGATATTCAATTTTATCAAAAGATTTAACATAAGGATTAATCAAATTTGCAATGGGTAAAATAAATATGAATGTTAGTTAAATTAAGATTTATGAGAAAGAATATATTAGTAATCTTAATTAAAATATTAAGGAAATGATTTGAACCTATGTATATGTATATCCATAAAAATGTGTTTTAATTAATAAATAAGTAGGCTTTTGTTATTTCGATTTTGTATCATAAAGCAATGAGTTTTATTCTATTAAATTTAATTATATTTTTTTAATATTAATTGCAAACTAAACACTAAAAAATTTTAAAAAAGCTAGATACAAAAAATAGCTGCAACAAGAGTAGTTTTTTGAAAGAACAATTACAAGAAGCTAGTCAAATCAGTTTATCTAAGAGTGTAGAGATTTCTCTCATTTTTTTTCCTAAACATTACATGAAAAAATTAGATAATTATAAGGCTTAAAATCAGCATATCAAATTGAGATAAAATAATAGTAACAAAAATGGTAAGCTGATTGATAATAGTGAATACTCTCTTTAGAATTTAGAAGAATCTATAGATGAGGGTTAACATAAATTTCAATAAATAGCTTTGAATAATACAAATGACCATTTTGATTTAGATAGAGTTAACTTAAGATAAGAATCAACTTTAAGAACTGAAATAGTTCATGATTCTGTAGAAGAAGGAGGTTAATATATTCATATAGATTTAAATGGAAGCAGCAATAATAGATAAAATTTATAATTCAAGAGTAAAGATGATAGTCAATCTAACAAGCAAATAGCCCTTTCGACATTTAATGATTATCATTAATAGTTCTTAACCAATCAAAATATCAATTAGAATACATAACAAACAACATAAGTAGATATTAATTTGAATGACTAAGAGTAATAAGAAAGAAAGTAATAATTGATCTTGAAAAAGGGAGAAAATAATTAGCTCAATTTGAAAAGAGAGGTAGTTGTTATAAAAAATTAGTGATCAATATTTTTAAATCTTCATAAAATAATTCTAGGTTTCAGGAGGAGAATCTAAAAACTTAGTTAGTACTAACATAAAGTACTTGCAATCAAACGCTCATAGTTACTCTTAGTATGATGAAACTTCTAATGTAAATTAAAACTAAGATTTTGAAAGAAATTAGAGACACCATGGCACGTATTATATTTATATTTAATTAAATATAAAATATTTTTTAATATTAAAGAAAGAAGCTGACTTTATTTAACCCATAAAGTTAACAAAATATTTAAGACAATTCGGTTGGTGAAAGATCTAACAGAGGAATAGTAAAGTAACACTTGAACTATGAATTCATTAAATTTAATATTATTTAATTAAAAATTCTTTTATGAATTAATCAAATTTTTGAAGCAGATTACTTTTTAATTTGATATCCAAACAAACAAAGATAGATAGAAAGATAGAGGAGATCTCTCTAACTAAATTTTTTCCAACTTTATTAGATCATATTTACATTATTTTTTTTCTTTTTTGATATTTTTTATTTCGAGAGTAACTTTTTTCTAATTTATTCTAACTGTAAATTATTTCTTTCATAAACATTATTTTATTTCAGAATTAACTTTTGATAAAATTAAGTAAAAAGCGCATCTTACTTAATACATCAATATAAATTGTTTATTTTTTAGATAACAAATTATATTAAGCCAAAAAATAATTTTATAAAATAAATAATAGAAAATTTAAAAATTATTTATTTCTAAAAGTTATAATCTTTTTTTTTGAAGTAATTTAAAGAATAGAATAAGGGTGAGTAATGTTACTCTGAGTTATTTTGATAGAATTAAGCTTATGGCTTCAGTAAAACAAAAAATAAAAAAATTCTTTGATAACAGGACCACTTATGGTTTGACAAGATAGCTTAACAATGTTACAAGGAATTATATTAATGACTCTAGTGATTACCATGTAGATAAAAAAACAGGATCTAATTTCTGCATTAGCATATTTACTAACTTTTTATACAAATTATATCTTTTATCACAATTATACAAATTACCTCTGTTTGATCCTGAAAGTAGAATTAAAGTCATATTTAACTCTATTATAGTCACTTATAACTGCTTTTACTTATTTATTATATCACTTAAAGTATTCTTTTCTGCTGATTTCGGTCACAATGCTGAACTATTTCATGAAATCGCCATTACAGCTTGGGTTATTGAAATGGTTATGGAAATGAATACAGCTATGTATCACAATCATTTTTTTGTCACAGACAGAAGAGTAATTATGAGGCTTTATTTCAAAGAGTACTTTTTCTATGAAATTCTACCACTAATTTTTGAAGGAAGGACTTCTGAAAATATATATTTGAATATAGCACTCCATCTTCCTCTTCTCCTCAAAATAAAAGGAATGATGATAAACTTAGAAAAGCTTGAGTTTTATATTCTGCAACTTATAAATAAGCAACACATGTTTTTACTATTTAAGCTAATTATGCAAATGTTGCTGCTTAGTCATATAGTAGCATGTCTTTGGAACTGTGTAGCTTATATAGAATAAAAAATAATGGGAAGAGGTTATACTTGGTATGAATCTAGTCATATCATTGATGGTAATTGGTGGAAAACTTACCTTTATGCATAATACTGGGCATTTACAACTATGAAAAATGTAGGGACAGTACCTAATACAGAGGCTGAATTAGTTTTCACTTCTATTTGTATGATTCTATCATGTATTGCCTTCGGTTATCTCCTTAATGCAATTGGAAATATTATTTAAGATATGGCTTAAAAAGATGAAAATTATAAAAAAGATTTGAGTGTACTCAATTCTTACATGAAAAGAAGAGAAATTAATTTGTATTTTTTATTTTATTTTTAAAAAAAATATTTTTAATCATGTTTTTAATATCTATATATCAGAGGTTTAAAGAGAAGAGCCAATATAGAGCTTAAAAAATTCTATGAGCATTAAAGCAAAGAATAGTTTTCTGTTGAAAAAGAAATTATTGGGAAACTTAATTAAAATATGTCTAATGAAATACAAATCTAATCTTCAAAGAAAATTTTGTAAAATTTCCCCTTTTTTTACAAGCTTTTCTCTGAGTAAACAATCATGAAATTATATGGGATCATGGAAGAAGTTATCTTAGCACCTTCCTAAATTGTATTTGATCAAAACAATTTTGTTGATGAAAGCTACAGTGTCTACTTAATTGTAAAAGGAAGTGGTAAATTATAAATTAAATATTTACTTTTTACAAAATAATTTTCTTTGAGCTTCTGCTACAATTATTTTAATTAATCAAATAAGTGCTATATTATGCAGAAACATTAGCAGCCCATGAAGAAGAAAATTACAATCTTTAAACTCTACCTACTATGTATTAGTAATATTAATAAGAAAAAATACCAGTATTCCATTTTTTTTTATTTTAGAGAAAAACCTATGAAGGAAATAAAATAGCCAATTTAGCCTGTACCAAATAGACATAATCATCACTACAAAAAGAAGGTGAAAGTATTAACAAAAGGATAAAGCTTTGGGATAGTGGGATTTTTTACTGGAAAACAAAGAGTACTTAATGTTTAGAGTAATGGTTATTCTACAGTTATGAAAATAGAGAGAAATAAATTCCTGTAAATCTTAGAAGAAAACAAAAATGACTATGAAAAATTCATGGAAGTTAAAGATAAGCTTCTATTTGAAGGAGTTTTTGAAGATTTAAATTTATTTTGTTACATTTGCAACAGTAAAGAACATCTAAGTAATGCATGTAACAAAGTTCATTTTGACAAAAAGAATTAGCACATCATTTACAGATTTAATTATAGTGCAATTCAGTAAAGAAAACCCTTTGAAAGAAAAAATTTGAAAACTAAAAAAACTCTTCATGAAAGATCACATGTTCAGAAGGCAGTAGAAAATATTAGAGAAGAATATAGTCTTTTGGATTTAACTTAAAATATCGATGAAGTTGATTTAGAGGATGGATCTTTTTGTGAATCTAGTTAGTAGTTTGGAAACATTTCTCCAAATAATAATTAACCAAAATCATACTCAGCTAATTAATAAGATGAAATAAATAGCAGCAACAATATTTAGCTCCTTAATAATAACTAAAGCTTTAATAATAATGAATATCAATCTAAAACAAAAATAATAACTAATGATGAAGAAAACAATCAATTTGAATAGTGTGAAAGCGAATTAATTTAGACTATCAATACATAAATTAATTAGGCTAGGATACCCACTTACTAAAATTAAGACACATTTAATGATTAATAATAAAAAATATAAAAACAAAATGAAAATCAAAAGATATTACGTCCAACTAAAGTAAATATTATTAACTTTTTTTTTTCAATTTTTTTAAGGAAGGTTTTTGAAGGGATATTAAAATATTTTTTAGAATTTTACAAAATCTTTTTTGAATTGATTTAAGAGCTTCATTTTAGATCAATCAAAGAAAAGATACCCTCCCCTCCTACTTATTTATAAAGGATATTTAGATTTTAATAATTATGTCTTTAATTAATTTAAAAGGCAAATTAATTTGCTGAGAGGGACTTTGCTTACTCTGACAGGGATAATTTTTCTGAAGAAGGTAACAATGACATGTTTGATTAATCAAGAAGGCTCTCTTAGGTACATAAAGACCATTTGATGAATAGCTAGAAAAAAATAAATGGATCTCCAAGAAAGAAAAAAAATAGTTCATTAATATTTGAAGATTCTTTTGTTCTAGGAGAACAAAAGAAGACACATTAAACAAAAGATTCTGTAAATAGTTTTGTAAAAAACATTGTTTCTTCTATATAAGAATAACTTGTTCATGGTGGAAGTACATAAATGGTTACATTTTAGAGTTAACAGAATAAAATATAATTTTCTGATATGGTTTCAATTTCTGACAATAAACCTGATTAAGAATTAAAGTATAAAATTGCTAAAAAGAGTAAGCATTACCAGAATAATAAGCAAATGTCTGATTAAATAAACTTCAAAGGCTAGTAAACTATGGGAATTGGGATGTAGTAAAATAATAATGGTAATAATAACTATATAAATGGACAAATTTTTAATTAATTTGATAAAATGAAAACACTGGGGATGAACTTTAACAGATACGGAACAAACTAATCTTTGAGGAATATACTTTTCTAACAGCAATAATTAGCTATATTGGAGTAGCAGAGTTTTATCTACAATTTAGATGTTATGAAAAATTTTTCATATTATTTCCCTCAATACAATTCTTAAGATGTTATCAAAAGACACAATAATGCTCTATTCAAGCTCTAAAAGAAAAGAAGAATAGATAAGAAAAAATAAAAAACATATATAGATGTAAGAAAACTAAAAAATAAAAGCTCAAACAAAGTAGACCCATCAAATATTAGCTGAAATAAATTAAAAATTAACTCTATTGTGTTTGTGTAGAACTATAATATTCATAACTCTAACAACTAGATATTTTTTTAAATAGCTAATATTTAGTTTAATTGATATTTAATTACCAAAATCAATGAATTGTTTTATTTAAAAACTATTATGATTTTATCTTTTCATCTAACATGAACTAATTTAAGTAAAAGAAGAAATCGCATTAGTTTGAATATCTATTTTTCAATCACTCACAAAAACTTAAATTTTTAAAAAGTTAGTTCTACTAATGTAGATTTATAGTAAATTACATTAGAAGATTCCATATAAATTATTCTTTAAGCTAGAAAAATTTATGTGAAGAGTATCTTTTTATTTTTAATTTACTCATTTAATTAATCAATCTTCTATTTGTTTATTTTACAAATAATTTGCCAATTCTTTTATTAAAAATTTCATTTTTAGGATTATTTCTATTTACTAGTTAATTATTCTTTGTCTTTAAATAAATTAAAATTTTTGCAAGTAAAAATATTTGAAAAAAAGAATCAAATATTAATTTTGTTTCAGTAAAAAAAAGTATTACACTTTATAAAGTAAAATTATCATTTATGAAACAAAGAAATAAAATTATCCGTACTAGAATCAAAAAAGATTACATTAAATTAAAAAAGTATATCAAAAATCCTTCAAAGAAATCTTTGAATAAATTATTCATTCAAGATTTATTTTAAAAATATTTTTTCATTTGTTTTCTACTAGAATAATATTATTATGTATTATATAAATAAATATAATCTCTTGTAGTAGAATCAAAATAGTTTACATTAAATTTAAAAAGTAAATCTTTTGATTTTTTAAGAAATCTATGAATAAATGATATTTACTTTGAAACAATAATTTTCTTAAAATATGATCACAAAATATTTTAGATTGATGGATGGTTTTAGATTTTGATTAAGAAATTAAAATATATATTCTAGAATACAATTATTGGGTAAGAAATGAATAAATATAATCATCTTTAGTAGAACCAAAAAAGTTTACATTAAATTAAAAAAATATATGATTCTAGTTTCTAAGAAATGCTTGAATAAATTAATTATTTATTTTAAAAAGATTTTTTCAATTCTTTTCTTAATATGATTATATGGCAAAATTTATTTTAGATTGGGGTAAAATTCATGAAGATTTTTGATTATGAAAATGTAAGATAAATACAATAGTGGAAGATATTGACATTGAATTTCAAGGTTATATAAAAAATTTTCATGATTACTTACTTATAGAGTTTAAGAGGAAATAACACTGTTAGTCTTTACTTTTTTTATTGAAATTGATAGATAGCAATTAGCATTCTATAATAATTAAAGATCGAATCTATTTACTTAGTGGTGAATGATTATTTATAAGTGACAATATTTAATAAATTAATTAATTGAATTAATTAAACAGAATACACCTTTCGCAAACTCCTGAATTAGCATGGCTTTCAAAAGTAGTTAAAAAGAAGTAAACTAAGATATAAACGATTCTAGATTATTCAACAATAGGAGCTACATGTAAAGCTCTAAATTTGATGAATCAATGATCTCTCAGCAAGATTTAAAATAAGTTAGATAAGTTGAAGAAACGTTTGCCTATAATGAAGAATATGATGATGATTTTGATCCAAAAAGGCAATAGTTTAATTTTAGAATCAATAACAGAGAAGACTTAGGTAGGGTTAATAAAAGAAAAGATACTGAAATGCAATCTGTAGACTTAGCTAATTCAGTAACTAATAGGTAGATTGAAATAGACAAATCTCCAGCTATAAAAACTAAAAACCATTTACTGAAAGAAGAAAGCATGAAACAAATGCAAGGTTAAAGTAGTTATAATTAAAAGCAAAAGAAGAAAGATGGTATACCATAATCCGAAGAAGATGATAGTATATTAAACAAAGGATCTAGTAATCCTTAATTTAATAATAAAACAACAATAGAATTAACTAATCAGCCCTCTTGTAATATAGTACTTTTAGATGGAATGCAATATACAAAGTAGTAATCTTCTAATTAAAAGCAATTAGAACAAGGTAAAAATGATTTAGAAAGCTTGTAGCAGAGTAATAATAACCTAAAGATAGGAATTTTTCGTAAAAATATACATAGTGATATATCTTTAAATGAAAAGTCACCTATTGCATTTGAAAGCTAAAATTTTGATAATTCAAACAAGAACATTAGAGTAAGTAATAATATTCTTATGCCTCCAAAAAATAACGAATCTATATTGGGCAGTAATTGTTAAGATACTTTTAGACCTGGAAACAGCTAACAAATATCTAATATTTCAAAAATTTAGAAATCTAAAGCTCTTTCTATGTAAATATTTAATTTTTCCAATAACCATTAGAGGACAAAATTTGCCATTTTTAAACAAATTCTAGATTATTTTTTTAATTTGACCTCATATTTGTTTGTGCCACAGTAAGAACTTTATAATTAATAAAATAAGGTTAGAAAAATTAATAGATTGATCGATAGTGTTTAGCATAATTTGTGTCATTTAAAAAAGTTATTTTTTTGCTAAAGCGTTTAATTTTTATTTTTTTTACCTTTTTTTACAAAGCCAACTAATTAAATTTTTTAGGTTACTTGTTAATTTGTGATAATAAATTGAAATTTAAATAAATATAGATAAGATCACTCAAAGACCATGAATAAAAAGGATGTCAATGCATTACTTCATAACTCAAGAAGAATTAAACTAATCTCAAAAATTAAACAAAAGTTTTGTGCTTACTTATAGAATCATACTTTATAAGGTAGAACTAAAATATTAGATAGTAATATTCGAAATATGATTAGCGATGATTGCGATTATGGCTACAATAAATATAAAAAGAAAAAATAAATTCACTCTATTTTCATTGTCATTTTAGAATTTATCATGGAAAAACTTATTTATTTTACTAAATTGGATAAACTTCCATTGTTTGATCCAGAAAATCCTGTTAAGATTATATTTAATTCTATTATTGTTGCTTACAATTGCTTTTTCCTTTATTGGATGAGCATAGAAGTATTTTTTGAAGCTCATATAGGAAATATCAATGAAATACTTGGTTATACAGCATAAGTATGTTGGATTACTGAAATGCTTTTGTAAATGAACACCTGCTTGTACCATGATAATGAATATATTACAGATAGAAAAGAAATTATGGTTATTTATGTCTAAGAGTATTTATTTTTTGAAATTTTACCACTGATATTTGAAGGAAAAAAATCTGAAAATATCACTGTTAATATCATATTACATCTTCCTCTCCTTTTAAAATTGAAGGGGATGAGTATCATCCTTTATAAGTTAGAATTTTATGTTTTATAAATATTAAAAAACCATTATTTTCTCTAACTATTTAAACTTATAATGTTGCTGTTTCTAATTGCTCATTGTGAAGCTTGCCTCTACAATGTCCTTGGTGAAATAGAAATACATTTTATGCATAGAACTATGAATTGGATAGCTGCAAGCCCAATTCGTGATGGTCATTGGTGGAATTCTTATCTAACTTCTCTCTTCTGGGCGTTTAGTGTGATGATGAACACATCAACTATGCCAACAACTGATGTAGAGATTATTTTTACATGTTTTTGTATGCTTTTCTCATGCGTTTTCTTTGGCTATGCTTTAAATATGATTGGAAATATTTTGATGGATATACAAAGATAACAAAAAGAATATAAAAGAGACCTAAATATCTTAAATCAATTTATGAAAAGAAAGGACGCAAGCTTGTAAAAATTTAATTTTTTTTGAAGTATTTTATTACAAATAACTCACCAAATATATTTCTTTATTTTTTTTATCCCAAATTTTTGAATTAATATTATTAGGAGTTATAGAAGAAAGGCAAATATTAGTCTTTAAGATTTTTATGCTCACAATAGAGAGAAAATATAGGCTGAAAAAGAAATCTTAGCTAAATTAAATCCATCTTTAGTGAAAGAAATTTTAATAGCAGCAAATAAGAACATAATTTAAAATTATACTTTATTGACAAAGTAATTTAGTGAAGAAGTACTGGATAAAATATATACAAATTTAGAAGAAGAGACATATGCTCCCCGACAAATCATCATTAGCTCATATGATATTAATGAGGAAGAATAATGCCTTTATTTTGTAGTTAGTGGAAAGGGTAATTAAATAATTTATTTAAGCTGTTTTTCAAATAATTTTATTCCCTTTTTCATTTATTAAAGTTTAGATATTTGAGATAATGGATAAAAAGGAAATATCAGCAGCAGCATCTAAAGTAATATAAAAAACGAAAGAACTTGAAAAAACTCTAGCAAAACATAGAATGACAACTTAGAAAAGTATGGGTGAATTACATCATAATGAAAGAACATTCAAAGAAATCAAAGATAAGTTTGAAATAAAAACAAAAAAATTTAAAAAGGTTATTAATATTCTTACCAAGGGATAGGCTTTTGGTGAGTATGGATTTTTTACAGGTATGGGAAATGACTATATGGCATAGAGCTAGAATTTTACAACGATTATGAAAATAAAAAGAAGTAAATTTTTAGATATCCTTTAAATGCATCCTCAGGAGTATGAAAGATTTAGTGAAATCAAAGATAAAATTCTTAATGAAAGAGAGGACAATATGTTCTATTGTTATTTATGTGATGGTAACGATCATAAAACAATGGATTGCAATAAAGTATTTTTTGATAAATACTATTCGAACTTTTTCTTCAAGTAAAATTATTCCATACCATAACTAAGGGCTAAAGTATTAAGTGATGGATAAAAAATTTTGAGGAAGAGATAGAAATCTCATAACACTCTAATGAAACTAAAGAATATATAAAATAGTATGGACAGAATTTAAGAAAACGAATAATATATAGACCTTTTATAAGATTACTATGAGGAAATAGAATTGTAATATTCATCAAAGAGCGATTTGGAGGGAGATGATGATGAGTAAGCTGATTTAAATCATTCAGATTCATTGAGTCTTGATAAATCTTTTCAAACATTTGATAATCATAAAGATGATAATGTTTCATAATTGACTTTCAAATCAGCGAAATCAGCTACCAAAAGGAAATCAATATTGAAGGACCAAAAAGAAGATTCAAATTTTGAAGACAAAGTTGATTCTATTTTAAAATAAATGCCTTATATCAATCAGAACTATGTCAATAATAATGCTTAAATATACCTAAATAATGAAGCAACTGCAATAAATTTCAATTAAGCAAGCAATAATTATCTAACAGGTGAAATTTAGGACTCACCTGTTTCCAAAAAAAGGCATTTATCAGTAAAAAATAATACTTTATTATGATATTTATATATTTATTTTTAAATAAAGGCACTCTTTGCAGAAGATCGAAGCACATTAGACTAAGATTCAAAATATTAAATGAATGAATTCATTTCAAATAATTTACCTTCTCGCTCTATGATTAATAGCAATAATATAAGAAAGCTTTCAGCAGTTAAAAAAAGTACATTTTTAAGTGAGTCATTAAGCTATAACACAAAGGAATTTGAAGACTATTTTAATAGGACTTAGGAAATGCTCAACTAGTAAAATCCATAGAGTAATGATCAATAAAAAGAGTACTATGAGATTTTGAATGCTACAAATACTAAATTAAAATAAATCACTGAAAAATATCGTTCTTTATTTAACCATTATGTAAGTGCTAAAAGATAATTAAAATAATTCAAAGTTGATAGTCCAAGAAACAAAAATACAAATATTCAAAGATAATAATAAACCAATAAAGAATCAATAATATTTGAATAAAATGATAGCTAAATTATGTTTGAATCTGCTGATAAAAATTATCAAGGAGTTTTAAGTTAATTCACACCCAAATAGGTAGCTCTCAAATCAAAATTCCTCGAAGAACCATCACCTAACATCTTCCCTTAAAGTATTTTAAATCCAATTAATAAAGATTCATTACATGATATGGATTAAGTTAGTAAAAGATACCCACATAAAGAGACTGTAATTATGAATGCTGTATTCCTATTTTAAAATTTTATTTGGACATTTGATAAAAATAAGAATTATACAAAATACTTCCCTGACAGTAATATCGAAAAGATGGTTAGAAGAACAAATGTATAAATCCAAAAGAATTTGAAGAAAAAGAGTCTAAAGAAAAAAGAGACCAACAATCATCATAAATTAAAACAATTTAGTACGATGAAAAGTGACCTAAAATAAAATTAGAGCATGTCTTTTAGTAAAAAAGCTAAAATGGATGAAAGTAAAAAAAATAAAAGTGACTAAAACCATTCTTCAATTTTTCATATGCTAAAAGAGAAAGAAAAAAATAAAAAAGTTAAAGAAACTGCTCTGTGATTTTTAATAAAAATAATTTGTATTTTTTAACTTCATATCTTCCTTTTGTAATTGTAATAAAAATATTTTTTCTATTCTAACATAATATTAATTATTTAAAAATACAAATTTATCATGCAAAAAACATCTGTTTTTAGTTTCCCCCTTCTACAAAAAAATTTTAATCGAATTTGGAAATAAATTCTAAAAAAAATTAAAGGTATTCCAACTTTCCTTAAAGGGTAATAGTTAAACAAGGTACTACGGTAGATTATTTTTTACATTTTTTATTATTTTAATAGAGAAAATCTAGTAGTTTTAGGAATAAATACTTGCAAAATATTCCAGCAAAGGTGAAAAACAGATATTTATTTGGATTTTTTAGATGTCTTAAATATTAATGAAGTCAGTAATATTAGTATAAATTACCTTTTTATAGATAAACATTAAAATTAGTTGAGAATTCTAAAGTTTTTGTATTTAATTTATGTAATCTTTGAAAAGTAATTGAGTTAATTCATTAATTGACAAATGATATATTTATGAGTTTTTTAAAAAAGATTAAAACTTTTTTACAACTATTTCTCAAAAAAGATTCTTACTACATTTTGTAAATATAAATAATAATATTTAACCTCAAGTTTCTTTAAGAAGCTTAATATTATGCATAGGTTGCAATAGTTATAATATAATTTATGGAAAGTAAGTTTATGATTATGGTTTTTAATAACAATATTAATTAAATGTAAAAATTTGATTTAAAAAAGATTGTCAAATTTACTTTGAGGTTTTTAATTTAATTGAAGTTTTTGAAGTAATTATTATTAATCTGTATCAACTAAAAAATGCAATTAAAGATGATCGGGGATTAGCTTTCAAGTTCACTGAGATAATTTAACTAAACATCTATTGAATCAAATAAGTAATCAGGCGATTAACTAGATAAATCACTTCCATACCATGATCAGTTCGCTCCTGAGTCGTTTTAACAATAAAGATAGTATTTTGTCAGCTAAGATGCTTAGGATTTATAAAACTTATGTTATAAGAGAGAAGCAACTATTAACTCTGAAGATAATGAGAACAACTAAAAGAGAAAGAAAGAAAATAATATTATCTTAGATCTTTCAAATATAGAGGAAAGAAATGGTTAATTTTATGAAAATTAACATCATTCGACAAAGAAAAAGAGCTACTTTAAGTAGATTGAGACAATTTTAGAAAAGAATCCTTTATAATTATAATAATAATATGATGGTGACAATTCAGATATTTATAATAAAGATTACCTCTCTAAATCATCTTTAAGAAAGGCAAATATCTTCTCAAATGCATAAATAATAAACGATAATGGATTAGAGCAATGCAATATGACTTTTTCTTAACAGGAGATATAAAATGAAGACACAAAAAATTAAAAAAAAGATTATTAAAACTTTTAGACCAATGAAGATCGAAGATCCTAAATCTTACATAAGTATTACTTTGCTAATATCAGATTAATTTGATTTTCAATAAAAACCTCTTTTTTATTAATTCATGCAAGCAATTAATTTAATATTTTCCACTTTTACTAAAAACAACAACATCATCATCTTTAATCCATTTTTTTTAATTATTTTGCTTACATTTTAATTTATTTCTTTAGAAAAAGGATTAGTGGAAATATGAAATTTTAGGGAGCTTAAAAACCCAAGTAATTAATTGAAGTAATCTAAAAATTTTCATACAAGTTGAAATAATTCTTCTCAAAAAGGACTTTGAAGGGAAGAGAAAAGTAACTTTCATAGAAAATAAGATAGTAGATTCTAGATTTATCTGATTATTTTGCTGCTGACTGCTAACATAGTTATCGTTCTTAGCTATTTAACAGAAGAGCTGAAATATTTATATATTTATTTAGAATTTTTAGAATAGAAAAAATACCTGTTTTTAATCCTGAGAGCATGGTTATGTTTCTCTTTAATCTATTCAGTGCTACTTATAACGGCTTTTATCTATTTATGGTTAGTTTAAATATTTTTTTTAGGACAGATTTTGGTTACTTTTTTGAAATTTTAATGAAATTTACAAATATAATTTGGGCAAGTTAAATTGTGATTTCATTAAATACTGCAATTTATTATGATTATAAATACTCTTAAAATAGAAAAATAATAATTAAACAATACATTAAATAATATTTCATTTATGAAATTGTACCTTATGTCTTTTTGAACTTGCAAGAATTTTATTCTGCAAAGAATATAGTTTTTGACTTGATGCAGCTGTTGAAATTTAAAAGAGTCATGAATACATTTGCTTAATTAGGATTTTATTTTGTTTAACGTTAAGTGAATTAACTAATCTGTAAGATATTCTTTTTATTATGCAAACTATTACTGCTAGCTCATATTCTTGCTTGTTTTTGGAGTTAAATTTGTTATTTTGAAACGAACAGTGGAACTTCTACAAATCTATGGTCAATTCAATAAGAATATCTAGAATTAGATTGGAAAAACAAATATTTTTCATCATTATATTGGGCCTTGTCTATATTAACAAGCAATTAAATTTTTATCCCAAACAGCAATATTTAAATGCTCTATACTTCTTTGAGCATTATAGTATCTTATATTGCACTTGGATATTTTGTTTCTTCAATAATAAACATTATTAAAAATTTAGAAAATCAAAATAAAGATTTTTAGTAAGATTTGAAATCACTGAACAAATTTATGCAAAGAAAAAATATTTAACCGTAATTTTTTCATTTTAACACTTCTAAGTTCTTAGGTCATCTTTAAAATTTTGTTTTATTTAAAAAGAGGACTCAAAGGTAGAGTAATTAATAATCTAAGAGAATATTATCTGAATGAACAGAAAATAAATTACTTAGAAGAGAGATAATCAATATTAAAATTAAAGGAAAATTTGAGAGAAGAATTGATGATTTCTGCTAATTCATAAATAATAAACAAACATTCATTTTTATCAACTATCTTTTCAAAAGAATGTTTAAACTAAATTCAGAATCAACTCATAGAGATTCTATTTATGCCAAATTAAATAATATATGACTATTCTTTAAGAAACGATGATCAATATATATATTTTATCATCGATGGAAATGGTATTCATTAATTATTAAAATTAATATTTATGAATCTTTTGTTTATTAATAGTTAAATTGATTGAGTCCTAAATGCAATAAGACTATGAAGTATATGACAGATATGATGAAGTAAGCGGATTTGAATAATCTTATGCTTAGGTTAATTTTGATATAAATTAACCAAACAGCTATTTTTTTAAGTAATTATTATTAAAATCAAATTTATCCTTAATTTACATCTTTTCTCTTCAAATCTAGCAAGTAATCTATGAAGTAAATGTTATGGATAGATTAAGATTTTTCAAATTATTGACTATATTCCAATTTTCTTAAAATTTTCCATTTTTGATTGGATTTCCTGATCTAATTCAAATCAATCGATACTTTTTTTATTATCAAATCTTACACACCCAAAAACTTTGATAGAAGATTTGTGTTTGAATAAATATTGTTCTTAAATAGATTTTATCCTGATAAAATTTAAACCCAAAGATAAGTCTGAGGATATATTTAACATAGCATTCACAACTCATAAGTTTCAACTTAATACTAAATAGTTAATTTAATACTTCATTAATTTATATATAAAAATACATTTTCTTAAACAATCATTGAATTTGAATTGAACCTTTTTTTCTATTTTTGATAAAGTAATATTAAATTAAGTAAATTAAAAAAATTTAAATAAGTAGACAAATTTAAGAATCACTCCTGAGTCATAAAGCAGAAGATGATGAGAAAGGTAGAATAGTTGGTCAGGGAGAATGTTTTGGAATGTTTGGATTTTTCACTGGATATGAATATATGAAAAGAGCTTAGAGTGTTGGTTACACATCAGTTTTGAAAATAGGTAGATAAGCAGTAATGAAAATAGTTAAAAAAGAAAAAAGGAGTTTTGAAATGTTTAAATAAGTAGGTGATTAGATTTTTTTTGAAAGAAATTTATCATGTATAGGGATTAAATGTTCAAATTGCAATTCAATTGATCATGAATCAAACTAATGTATTTATACTCGATTTGATAAGCTAAACCCTTACATTATTTATAAGTTTAATCATTCAACCTCACAAGATAGGAATTCAAATTTTATTAGAAAAGTAAAAAATAAAACAAAAACATACACTTTAAAATTAAACTCTATTGTTCACTCTAATTAGAATCAACTTAGGATGGAAAGTTACCATGAAAAGATTTTAGAATAAACTAATAAATCAACCACTTCTATTTAAGAAATATTTTAATCAAACAACAACTATAACAACAACAATAGTAACAGTAATCATTACAAAAGAAATTCAATGACAGATTAATTTGGAAATATGCTAAGTTCAAAACTTTAACAGGAAGATAAAGAAAATACAGAAGAGGAGATTTAAAAGGAATTCCAAATTTTCAGGAAATAATCTAGTTATTCTAGTTAATCTTAAAATTAGAAAGAAGAAATAAAGGATTAAACACTCTCTTATTACTTAAAAAATAATTATGATCTTATATCTCCAATTGAATTTAATAGAAACCATTAACTAAAAAATCAGGAAGTAAATTCACTTTCATAAAAAAAATAATTTTATCTTAAATAATTTTGGTAATTTTTATATTAAGTTAGGGCAAGGTTCTTCTTTTGGAGGAGGAATTGACTATACAGAAGATTAATCTAGTAAATTGAATTCTATTGAAAAGAAAATGAAAAAAAATATGGCAACTAACATATCTTCAAAGCTTATTCTTGAAAAATCGTCTATCTATAATTAACTACTGCCTAAATCTAAATCATAAATGCAACTGGCTAATGAATTCTCATAAAAACAAAAAACATAAAGTACAAAAGATTATGGTGGGTTTAATTCAAAGACAGTATCCCTGCTCTTACCACTATCCAATATATTGAAAAATGTGAATTAGATTAATGAAGATTAATAAACTATTCCTCTTTAAGCTAACAACTTACTAAATGATAATCCATTTATAAATGAAATGGATACACTCCAGAAATTTGATTTCTACTTTAGATAGTACAATAGCTAAAGAGTTCTAGACAAATATAATGAAAAGAAAATTAAATTTACTCAAAAAAAAGATATCTTAAATTCAGCTAAAAATTCTTCAAAAATACCTCTAAATTGAATTAATTTTTAGATTTAAATTTTTGAGTGTTAGTGTGTTTTTTTATGTTTATTTTGAAAAGAAAATTTCCTTACAGTGATACTGAAAATATTCATTATCAAAACAATTTTAAAGAATATTAGACTACAATTAAAAAATAATTTGTTTATAATTATTTCCAAAATTTCTACTGCAATAAATATTTTTTTAAATATGTGAAATTAAAACAAAATATATGTATTATTGTATTAATTATTAATAGATTTATCTACAATAATTTTAAATAAAAATTTAAATAGCAATTTAATAGATAGAATACATTTAAAAATTTATTTGTTAATTAACAAATAAATATCAAATTAAACTAAAATTTTAATTTTTCTAATGTAAGACATACTCCTTCAATATTTTTTGTTGGTATTAATAATCTATAATGAGCATTAGCGATAGATTAAAAAATTATTTAAATTAGTATTATAAGAATAGAGTCTATTTGATTAAAAATAATTTATTGAGAAATAACATAACATATTTCAATTAGAATAAATATGTTAAAGTTTATTAAATATGTGTTTGAATTTGTTTTAAGACAAGTTTATTATTACTATAAATAGTTTAATTGTGCTGATTAGAAATTAAAAATATATATTGGTTAGCTAAAATAGTAGATTTAATTTATTCATTATTTTTTTTGAACACTTTAACAATCAAAATTAATATTTTGTTTATTTTTAAAATTCAATAATAACGAAATTATATTTATTTTGATTGAAATTATATAATGTAAATATAGTTTATTTCTGATGATTTTAAACTTAAAATATTTATTTTAAATAGGATCTAGAGAATGGAGTAAAGCTTTTTTAATAAAGATTTGACTGATGAATATTTCTAAAAAACACTTTTTGCTTTTGCTGAGATTGCTAAATATATTATTTAAATTTAAATAGCAAATTAGAATTTTGTTTTCTTTTTAAGTATTAATCCTACATAAATTTGTGAGTATTATATTGAGAACTTAGCATATAATAATATTCTGATTCAAAAAACATTTTCTTGTAATATTATTTAAAAATAATTTATATTTAATAATATTTTTAAATTTAAACATTAAGCCAAAAGAATCATAAATATTTGAGAAGTAGTGTGAAAGGAGCAGTGAGAAGGGAAATAAAAGTTATTTAAAATAACAAAATCATTCATTATTTTTAAATGTAAAATTTAATATTTCTAGATTCTCTTTCAAATTAGGAATATAAACATAATTAATCAAAAAAAATTCAAACAACCTTTTTAATTTGCAATAATTTAGGATGAAAAATTTTCCTCAAAAAATAAAAATAATTGATTTATGTTAAATTTCTAAGCAAATTTATATTTTTCTATATCACTCTCTGGTCACTTAAATAGCACTTTAAAAAACAATAACAAATAATAAAGATAATTTAAAAATATTCTTCACCTCTATCTTTAAATTTTTATTTTTAATTAATAAACAGTAAATATAAATTTATTAATTTATTAGATTATGAAATTTATTTTGATTTATTTAAGCATTTATATATTTCAATTTGAAAAATCTTTTTAATAAAATGCTAATTGACTTATTCAAAATTAGTTCTTAAATTATTTATTTATATGGTGAGTATTTTTTATTAAAAGAAAAAAACATTCAAAAATTTAACAGTTTTTCTTAGAGTTTTTCTAGTAAAATATTATATAAATGTCCAGAATTTAGAAAGAACAATATTATATTTAAAATGCTAACCAGTGTTTAATTTTTCATGGTCAACTAATTAAAATTTCTAAGAATGAAAGTATGTGAGTTATAGTTCTTATTTAATGTTTTTATATGGTTAAAAAGTAAAAAAGCGATATTTTCAATATTTCTTACATTAGGACTTCTATTTTTGAGAATATATGCATGAGACTGCACAATGTATAATTAAATATATTACAATCAATTAAAAGAATAAATAAAAAATTAGGTGTTAGATAATACCAAATACTAATAATTTGTTTAATTTAAGAAGAGTTAATATTTTTGTGTGAAAACATAATTAATATTTTAAGTTTTTAGTTAGTTTAGATTTTATTCATTTTACAAAATAGCGATTAAAATAAAGTAGTATGAATAACCATATGAATTTAATTAATGGCAGTGATGGTAGCAGTCTAAGTATTCACATTAAAACTTAAAGCAAATAGAAAGATTTCAGCTAGGATTAAATTAACTACTCTGCCCCTTTAGATTAGCTCTTTTTGAAGTAGAGAAAGTACATTTAATCTGATGAGGTTTAAGCCTTGTAGGGTATAAACCTAAAAAAAGAGAGCTTTTTAAGTGAAAGTGAAGCTGATATATTTACTCAAAAAAACTCCAAAGATTTTTAAAGCATGAATCTTGTAAATTAATTAAATTTGAATTCAAATGAAACCATTAATTAGTGCAATTTAAAATAGCTTCATTTTTGGCTATAAAAATATTTCATAGAATAAATTGATGATCTAATATTATTTATCTCCTAAAAAACAGCCAGTTCATAATAGCAATCAAAATGGATCATCTATTATAGAAGTTCCAAATACACCTAAAACTAATGTTTATGAGATAAAGGCACCTTCTTCTTTTCAAAACTTGCCCTAAAAGATGCTATTTGATAAAAAAAGGCAAAAAAGCATTTTGCGTAATGGTGATGATAAATTAAATTTTTCTTTTGACATAGACTAAAACTCATTAATGAATTCTCCAAATCCAACTTACATAAAAAGTAAACATGAAAGATCTCCAGAAAAGGTGACAACTTTCAAAAATATGCAAATGAATGAAGATCCCTTAGAGTAATTAGAAAATTTGAATGAATGGATATTGATCAATTAATTACTTATCAAAATTTTTATTACTTATTAAATTGATATCTAACTAACTATCATAAAATTGCTTGTTTATTATCTTACTATAATCCTTGAATTTAAGTTCGATAAAAATTAATCCTTTCTTGCATTCATTTTCCAAGAGCTCAAAAAGAAAGCTACAAAAGCAAGCAAAAAGTTAATCAAATATATTAAAGATGAAAACTGAAATCTAATTTTAGCACTAATAGTATGACTGGACCATTTTAAAATTGAATATTTATTAATCAAGCAATTCACTTAAGAGATGTCAATTTAAGAATTAACTTGCTGCATTTTAAACTCAAATTAAATCATATTTATTTGATTTTTTCATTAATTAATTCTAAGCAATTTTAAACATAATTTACAAAAAAAAAATTAATTAGAATAAAAAAATAATTTTATTAAGAATGAATTAGATTTGAGAGCAAAATAATTTTATAATTAATTAAATTTTATTCGAAAATAATTTTAAGTTTAAATCGAAAGATAAAAAGATCATATTTATTTCATAAATTCTTATTATTTGTTTATTTATTAAAAAAGTGAAAGCGGATAAGAGTTTCTGAAAGCTGTAGCTGGATTTGGAAATATTTTTAGATTTTATGGAATAATTCAACCAAAGATAAAGAGGTTTTTCTATACAAAGACATTGGCAGGTAAATTAAGGCATCTCACTTTACCTGTAAGAAGAACGATCAATGACTTATCAGATTATATTCACCAAGAGAAAAAATAATCGTTAATCATAGGGTGTATCTTATATATCATTTATTTGGTAGAGAAGCTGTGCTACTTCCTGAGATTAAATAAAATTCCAATTATAAACCCAGAGAACAAATTAAAAATACTATTTAACACAATTATAGTGACTTATAACTGCTTTTATTTATTTTTGAGATCTTTATAAATTTTTTTCCATGCTGATTTGGGGGTTTATTCTCATTACCTCCATCTGGCTGCTGAAATAGCTTGGGTATCTGAAATGCTTGTTTAGCTAAATACTTCTATGTACTATCATAACCACTTTACGAAAGATAGAAAAATTATCTTCAAGATATATTGCTCAGAATATTTTTTTTTTGAAGTTCTTCCTTTAATATTCGATGGGAAAACTTCATAATATAAGGCACTTGAAATCTTATTCCTTATGACACTTCTATTGAAGATAAAAGGAATTATGATCATATTAAAAAACTTAGAGTTTTATATTCTATAAATACTTGATAACCATTCTTTCTTCCAACTATTAAAACTTATTCTGTAAATGATATTATTTGGTCATGTACTAGCCTGTGCTTAAAGTGTAATTATTGGTTATGAAGTCAACTATCAAAATATTAACTCTTACTGGCAAAATTTATATGAATTAAATTATAAAAACTGGTTGACTCTATATCTCCAATCACTCTACTGGTCATTTACCATAGTAATGAGTATGTAGTACAATCCACCCTAATCAGATATGGAAATAGTTTTTACTTGTATTTGCATGCTTGTTTCATGTGCTGGGTTTGGTTATCTAATTAACTCTATAGGTGGAATTTTAGGAGAAATTAACCAAGAATAAGAAGATTATAAGAAAGATCTTAATATTCTTAACTAGTTTATGAAAAGAAAAAAAATAGAAATGTAACATTTTTCAATTCTTTGTCTGTTTTTTGATCAATCAATCAAATAAAATTATTGATAGAATAATATTTTTTAAATATAATTAGAAGCTTAATGAGAAGAGCTAATATCTAACTGAAGAAATATTATGAGTAACAAAAAAGAGTCAGATATAATCAAGAAAATGAAACTTTAGTGAAACTAAATGAATATATGATGAAAGAATTGTTGATTTCATCTAATTTAAAAATTATTAAGAGATATCCTTTATTTAATTTGTTTAGCTAGTAAACTTTATTTAAAATATGCACGAAAATGCAGGAAAGGTTGTATGCACCAAGTTAAATTATATTTGATAGAAAAGTAGAGGAAAAGGATGACTATTATCTATATCTTTTGGTAGATGGATCAAGTATTTATTTTTTTAAAATTAAAATTTAATTTATTAATAAAATATTCAGTTGTGATTGAAGATAAATTTTAACTAAATGTCAATGAAGATAAAAAAGACCAAAATCGATACTATTTTATAGAAGATTATTAGTAAGATTTGTGTTTGCTTTTTCATTTAAAGTTAATAATCGAATTTTAATAACTTAAGAGCATATGATAATGAAGAAGAGGAAGAAGAAAAGGAGCATAATGAAAAAGTTGTAGGGAGAAAGCTTTAGAAAGGAGAATTCTTTGGAGTTGCTGGGTTTTTTACAGGAAAAGAAGTAATGTCAAAAGCTATCAGCTAAGATTTTTCTAGCGTGATGATAATAAGCAAGTCAGATTTCGAAAAAATATTATAAGAAGAAAAGAGTGATTTTGAAAAATTTAAAGAAGTTGGTGATAAAATCTTATTGTATAACGATTATAATGATTTAAGAGCATAGTGTGATTACTGCTAAAGCAGATTTCACTATGCTAGTTAATGTAGCAAAGTTTAGTTAGACAAGGATCCTTATTTCATTATTAAGAAATAAAATTTTAGCATCAATCAGCCTAGAAAGTAATACAAAAGAGAATCAACAAAATTTAACTCATTAGTCAGTATTTTGTTTGTGAAAAACTCTATTTTAGATTACAAAGTTAGAAATTAAGATGAGCTAACAGACTTTTTAAGTGACTATACATAATCAGACTAAGACTATTCGGATAATGAGTTAGATGACTAAGTTGAAACTATAAGAGATACCTAAAAGTAAAGAACTTTAATCCATAAAGAGTAAAGTATGATGCAAAATGATGGACTCTTTGATGATAGAGACTATAAGTAAGAGTTAGTAAAAACAGAGTCGAAATTTGTAAGCATTTATTTTTGAAAAATTTCTGTTTCGATTAATTCAAAAATCTCTATTTTGATAATTTCAAAGAATTAATTTCATTTATTAAATTCAAGCAAAATAAAATATGTTTCATCGATTAAATAAAAAATTTTTGAATTGATAGGATATTGGACCGAGCTATTTAGATAGTGTGAATCCTGTAAATTTATAATCAGGGTAAATTCCTCCAAATAATCACTCTGAAGAAGATAGTGTATACCATGAGTCAAAATAAAACTTTAAAAATTTTATTGGATCTGATAAAGACACAATTAATAAAGATTTGGATCAGCTTGATAGAGGGAGCTATTAAACTATTCAAAACACAATACCTAATGCTATGAAAAGAGGTTCAATAGATGGAACAATATTTAATAGATCATAAGTTTAAACAATGAATGTAGGAAAAAATGAATACCTTTTAAAGCAACTCTTAAATGGAGTTTAAGATTTAATTTCGTAGTTAAGCTAAAGGGGAAGCTCAAAAAGAAAGTAATCAACTACCATGGGTAGCAACTTGGAAATGTCTTCAAAGATTTAAAATATTCCTAGCAACCTAAAGAATCCTGGATTAGATAACTTCAAACCATCAAAGCAGAGTTAATTCGATGAATATTCACACTCGATTTCAAGAAAATCAATAATGAGGCATACTTTTAGAAGTACATCATATGTTACCAGTAAAAAAGAAAGATCTACACCTCATTATGATTACTATAAAGAAATGTCATTTAAGAAGCTTTAATCTAACCAAGTTAGCTATGAAAGTAACTTCATATGGGATATAGACAGATTGTAAGACTATGAAAATTATTTCCCTCACCAAAATTCAAATGAAATTTTAAAAAAATTCAGCAATTATCAAGCAAAATCATTTAAAAAAAGAAAATAGAAAAAACTAAAAATAAATGCTCACTCATTCAAGAGAACCCAAACTCAAAATACCAAAAACAAAGACAGATAATCTCTTAAAATATTTATCTGATTTTTATCTCATAACTAATTCTTCCATACTATTACTTATCCATGCATTTTATTTTAAAAATTATTTCAAAAATAAATTATTAACTTTATACAAACAAACAAATAAAATTGAATTCATAATTAATTAAATCAAATTTGTAAAAAAATTATATATGACAATATCTGTATAACTCTCTTTTAAAAATTAAATATTGACATTCATAAAATTATTTCAAGAAAAATAAATTTTATTTTTTGATTTTTCCTTTGAATTAAATAATTTAAAAAAAATAAAATAAATACTCATTTATTCAAGAGAACCCAATCTTAAAATACCAAAAGCAAAGACAGATAATATCTAAAAATATATACATGATTATCATCTTATCACAAATTCTTCCATAATATTATTTTTTGTTACTTTAATTCATTTTATTTATAAAAAAAGAAAATATTACCAACAACCAACCAAACAAATGTAATTGAAATAATAATTAAATAAATCTAATTTTTAAAAAGATTAAGAAACCTAAAGAATAAAGTAAGAAATACCTCTCTTTTATCAGATAATATTTATAAAATTAGTTAAAGAAAAATAATTTTATTTCATGCTTCAATTTAATCAAAAAAGAAATACAAATTAAGTTGATTAAATAAATTATTTGATTGGAAAAAAATGTAAAAGAAATTAATAATTTTTATTAATATGAAAAGATGAATTTTATTTCTAACTTAATTCTTATTTAAAATCATTTCAATCTATTAAAAATGCAAAAATCTCAAATTAAATAAAACTATTAACTAAGCTACGGGATAGTTTTAATTTAGTTAATTCTACTAATAATTTGTTCTAAACAATTGATTAATTAATTAATATATTTATTCACTATAATGTGATAATTAATAAATTAAAGATTAAAGCTAAACTGAATTAACTTATAAAAATTAAGATTATTTTATAAAGGTTGTTTGTAGAATCTACTTTTTTCTACTTAAAATTTAGGAAATAGTAATTGCAAGTCAAAGAATTAAAATTAACTATATTAAGCTAACTAGCAATACTGATAGATGAATTTGAATGATGATAGCAATAGTATATCTATAAGTAGCCGAGTTTATAATGAGCAAAATAACACAAAAAATCATTTTATTAACTAAGAAGATATGTAGAATAATTATATGATATTTTAGAATCAAAAAAAGTATTTCTAATCATAAGAAGTATCAGAAATAAAATAAATAAACTAAAAACCAGAAAATACAGCAAACAGTATAGATAATTATGTAAATTTGCAGTTTAATCTTATTTAATTTGTATATTTTCCCATATTTTTATCTTTGATGACATTTTATTTTTATAGGATGATACACATGAGAATATTTTTAAAAAAATAAGAAGCAATGAAGAAATACTAGAAAAATGCTTGGATCAAAATGAGTAGCATAAAAATAACTCTAAAAATTAAGAGGATACTCTTTAAAAAGAACAAAAATAATAATTCGAAATGAAAATAAAATAAGTAAAGTCTTTAGTATCAAGTAATAGCTCAGTTAGTTAAAACAATTAGACATATTATAAAAATAGTAATCAAAAAAAGGGTTTAATTGAAAATTATAGTAGTATTGCTTAGATTTAATAAATCAGAAAAATTATAAATAGAAGAAATGGAAATATTGGGTATTTATTTATTACTACTTTGATTTTGGAAAAATTTACAATTTTTTTTATCATTATAAAGGCTACAATAAGTAGATTTCATCAAAGAGCTAGAAAAAAGCAATAACTTTTTTAAAATCTACAAGTAATTCCTTTTTAATTTATATCATAAAGAATATTTCTATTACTTTAAATTGTTATTTTCATTGAGTAACAAAAATTATAATAACTTTCAAATATTTTATGTTTTTATTTAAAAAGCTGCCAACAAAAATTATTTTAAAATAAAAAAATAGCAATTATCTTCTTTAAATAATTGTTTTGATAGCATTAACATACATTTTAGCTACTCTCTTACATTATATATTATTTATTTTAAAGGCTTCCAACGAAAATTAAATAAAAAAATGTGAATTAGCTTCTTTAAAGAACTGTTTTCATTTAGTTAACTTTTAATAATTTTCGATGTATTTATATAAAAGGCTATCAACAAAAATTGTTTTATGAAAAAAACTCAATTAAAAAAATAATCATTTTTTTTATTTAAAAAAAATAGTTTTGTTTTACCAAAAGTAAAAAAGTTCTTTTTTCATCATACAATAAGTGGTAAAACAAAAAAACTAACTATTGAAATGAGGAGAATGTTAGGAGATAAATCTGATTAATATTTAAATGAAAAAAAAGGATGTATAAACTTTATTAAACAGAAAATGTTATTTATACTTGAAAAATTAAGTCGATGGTTGTTTTTGGATAAAATACCAATTTTTAATCCTGAGAATATTTTAAAAATTATATTTAACATTATGACAGTTGCTTATAGTTGCTTTTATTTATTCATTACGACTTTAAAAATATTTTTTGTAGCAAAACTTGGTGTTTATGACCACTATTTGCATTTGCTTGCTGAAATAGTCTGGGTTATTGAAATGTTTGTCTAAATGAACACAGCCATGTATTATAAAAATTAATTTACAAAAGATAGACGGTTAATTATGAAGATTTATTTGGAGGAATATTTATTCTTCGAAATTCTACCTCTTATATTTGATAACCTCTCCTCAACTAATCCTATCCTTCGTGTATGTTATAAATTACCACTACTTCTCAAAACTAAAGGAATATTACAAAATTTAAAATATATTGAATTTTACATTTTGTAGAAGCTAGAAAATCATAGTATTCTTTTTCTTTTGAAAATGATAACTTCTTTACTTATGTTTGCACATATAGTTTCATGTTCTTTTTCAGGTTTAAATGCTATTTCAATCACTTTTTACAATGAGCATACAGATTGGACTACTACTTAAGAAGATTTTTTAAGTAGGGGTGACTGGTTTGAGCATTATCTTTGGGCTGTAAATTGGTCTTTAAATATTATGTTTAGTAATTACAATAAGTAGCCTTAGTCTAAGCTTGAAATTGGCTTCACTTGTATTTGCATGATTGTCTCTTGTATTGGTTTTGGTTATATAGTCTCTTCTATAGGCTCTGTACTTAGTGATATTGATAAAGAATAAAAAGAGTACAAATAAGATTTAAATATTTTGAATCAATTCATGAAAAGGAAATAAATAGATATGTAAATTTTATTAATCAAATGTTAAATATTTATAATTTAATTAAATTTTGTATAGATCTTTAGTGAGGAGGGTTAATATTCATTTAAAGAAATACTATGATCATAAAAGAAAAGTTAATTATATTGAAGAAAGCAAAGCTCTTTAAAAATTGAGTGATTATATGTCTAAAGAATTGCAAATAGCTGCTAACATCAAAATCTTGAAACGCTTTCCTATGTTTAACAATTTATTTTCTGAGTAAACTTAATACAAGATATGTACTATTATGAAAGAAAAATTATATTTTCCAAACCAAATTATTTTGGATTTAAAACACCTTGAACAAAGTTGTTTGTATTTAATTGTCTAAGGAAATGGTAAAAATTAAATTTATGCAAATTATTACTTGCTTTAAATCTATTTTATTAATTATATCAGTCTCTATTGACCATCCTTCTAATATGGACGAAAATAATTTTGATGATAGTATCCCATAAGTCTCATCTTTTAATCAAAGACCTTTTCAGTCGTAAATTTCTATTTCATAAAAAATATACTTCTGCTACTCAAATTCACCAAATTTTAAATTAATTTTAAGCTTTTTATTTTTCAAATTTATAAAAAATATTTTTATAATCTTTTGAAAAAGAATAAACAGAACTTAAAATGAAGAAAATAAGGTAAAATCTGATATTATTTTAAAAAAAGACTAGTGCTTTGGATAATATGGATTTTTTACTGGAAGCGAATAAATAACTTTAGCAACAAGTATTAAATTTACGACTATAATCACTATCAATAGAGAAGACTTATTACCAATAATAAAAGAAAACAAATGTGAATTTGAAAAATTTATGGAAATAAAAGACAATATATTGCTTGAGAGAAATTTTTCTACTCTGATGATACCTTGTTAATGCTGTTATTAAAGTTCTCATGACTCAAATTTTTGTCCTTTTACTCATAAAACTAAGGATCCCTACTTTTAATTTAAAGGAGCATTCAAAAATTAATAGCAGGAAAGATCTGATTTTCCATTGAGGAGACACAGATTAAATATTAAGAACATAAAGCAATAACCTTTGATTCATGATAAAGCTTATAAATTTGTAATTGACTATGGGCTATTTGAATTTTTTGATAAAAAATCAGCTGATATAGAAGATTGTGATGAAGAGGAAGAAAGTTAATAAGAACCAGAGTAATCCGATTTCATATTTAAGAAAAGAGAAAAATAAAAAACATACTTTTACAATCTCAAATAAAAAAAAAATTAAAAAGATTAAAGTTAGAGTGAAAAAAATAGTGACGATAGTGAGGTTGAAGATGCTAAAATAACAACAGAGTAATCTTAAATTGTAAAATAAGTTGAATATATCTATTAACATTAGAAATAAATTTACATTTTTACAAACCAAAAGGAATTTAATGGAGAAAACCAGCAGAATACTGAAAAAAATGCCTCTAATAGTAAATCATGTTTTTAAGATGAAGAAGTGGGAAAAGATAAGAGATCAAGTTTTATAATAAAACAAGGAATTTCAAATTTTGAAAATGAGGTAAGTGAAATTAATAACGAAAGTGAATAAAGATCAAAAAGCTTTAATAATCTAAAGCGATGTTCTATTGAAAAAGACTGTTTATTATAAAATTATGGAATGAATGCTCTTAATATCATAAAAAACAATGAATAAATAGCCAAAAATCTATGTTCTAACATTTACACTACTATTTTTAGTATTTTAAATAAAACGATACCAAAAATGTATAGTAAATTTTCTTAGCAGAGCCAAAGTCATTAATAAAATACAGAAAATATTAAAAATGAAGAAAATATGGTAAAACTAAATTCTTTTGAAGAAGTCATTTAAAATAGATAGTAGAGGATATAATAAAGAAAAATTACATTTCAAGAAATGAATTAGCAAAATTCTTAATTCCTAAACTATACTAATACATCTGGTAGTTTAAGAAATTATACAATGTTTAGTACTTTACCTAATATTAATAGTAATAAAATAAATAGACTAAGGTAATAAAATTCTAAAATTTACCATTCTAAGAACTCGTAAGATAATTAGTTTACTTCTAAAGAGGAAATCGATTTTCTGTTCATTAATGGAATTGATAAAATGTATTCATTTTTTAATTACTTTCCTTAGCATAATTACCAATAAGTAATTACTCGTCTTTCTGAAGTTTAAAATAAATTAATTGAAAAGCCATTATATACAACAAATAAGAAGAAAAAGAATATTATTAAATTGAAAACATAAAATTCTTAGATAAGCCAAACAGAAAAAAAATGATTTGTAAATAAAATTAAAGTGAGATAAGAGATATTTCATAATATCCAATAATGAATATTTGTTTCCTGAAAATTTTTGTTTTTAAAATTATATTTTGTTAATAAAATAAGTAAGATTATTACATTCCTCTTCAAAATTAATTTTTTATTTCTTTGGGTGGGGTAGGGTAGGGTTGTGTATCTGTAACTTTTACATCCAGCTGGTATTGAGTATCAGGGACTTAATAAAATTTTTCTTCTTTATGAAATTTATTTTGATTGATATGAAAAAGTCCCGGATATTTCACCCCACCCATTTGTTTTATTTACTTTTCATTGTATTTTTTAAGCAGTAATTTAATATTTTTTGATAAAAATAAATTTGATATATTAATAATTATATTCTATATATTTATAATAAAAGATACTCATTTTATTTGTTTATATAATAAACTAGATTAATTCCTTACAAATTTACTTTATCTCTTAATAAAATAATTTTCAAGGTAGTATTATTGCTTAACAAGAAATAATTAAGATATTTAAGTAAAATATTCTGAAAAATATTTATTTTTATAATTTTATTATTTTTTTAAAATAAACATTTTAACATTTTTGTGGAGAAGATTTTGATTATGATTGAATAAAACTCCTTATAATCTTACCTTTTTTTGTTGATTAAATTTAATAATCAATTATAAATTTGAATTGATATAAAATGTAAAAGAAAGTAACTTAGCGTGAATTAAAAAACAAAATAAATATACTTCTTTCAATTAGATGGGTAATAATTATTTCAAAATTTGAAAAAGAAATAATATCTAATATCTTGGTATATTCTTAACAGATTTATTTCAGGCATTCTTCACAAATATTAAATTAAAATCTAGTTTTATTGTCAAAAAATAATTTATGATTTATAGATAAGATACTCAATATTTACTGGTTTGACAGAATTAAGAAAATCATTTATTTTATTTTTTATTTTTTTAATTTTAAAAAAATTGCTTGTTTAATTTTCATTTCATTTAAATCTCTCCTTTCTTTTGTTAATTAAATTTTTTAATAAATTTTAATTAAGAGTTTGATGGTAAAAGTGAAAGGAAAAAAGAATACCTTTCTTTCTTGAATAAAAGCTAATAAATAAACTTAGAATGCAAAAATAAATAATTTATATTTAACAATGGATATGATAAATAAATAGCACATAAAATAATTTAATTTAGTATACTAATTGTCATTTTCTTTTTAAAGCTTTTTCTTCATAAAAATGAACAATAAGATCACCATATCTTTTTAATAAATCCTCAGAGCAAATTAAGGTGGGATTGATTTTGATTCCTTATTATTATTTCCACTAAATAAGGTACTAAAATTTGGATGTTTTATAAACAGCTTTCTATATTTCTTAAGGAATATGCTCTTCAAGATTTCCTTAAATTTCTGGTATATCTTTTTCTTTTTGCATTGATTTATCTTATTCCTTTTATTTTGAATTTGAATTTTGATATAAATTATTAAATAAATTTTCAAAAATTACATTTTATTCATCAATATCATCTTCTATTTATTCTTATTTTCTTCTTTTTTTGTTAACGAGATTCTTTTATTATTATAGGATGGCATCATTGTCAACATAGCTTTCTTTTTATTGTTAAGGTTTAACTTCTTATTTTTCTTCAGTTTCTTATTTTTAGGCTTTCTATTCAGACTATTCCTCTTCTTCCATTTATTCATTATTTTTTTACTATTATTTTTCTTATTGTTCGATTTTGTTGTTAGTACTTTTATTTTCCTCATTCACTCCTTCTTCTTCTTATTTTACTATTAATTGGTTTTCTTCTTCTTGATTCTACTCACTTTCATCATCTTTCTTACCTTTCATAGAAGAAATAGAAATATTGTGGTTATCTTCAGCTTCTTTTTTAGAATTAGATCCTTCTTCTTTTTTATTTTTCTCTGTCTATTTTTCTTTTTCATTATTACTAGAGTTACTTTTCTCCTTTTTCTATTATTTAGATACATTTTATTATTTTTTTGATTAATTTCCTTCTTTTTAATTAGAGGAACCTTCCTCATTTTCTTTTTTTCCCTTATCTTTCAAAGACTTCAAGAAACTAGCAACTAATTCCTTTACATTGGATAAATTTGACTTTGGCTCCCATGTTAGCTCTTCATATCCTTCCCATTTAACTAAAAATAAATCTCTATTCTTCTATTTTTTATAATCCAATATTTTTTCAACTATGTAGAATTCTTCTTCTTCTTCCTCCTCAGAATCATCTTCCTACTCGTTTTCAACCGATTTTTTGCTAACCTTTTCTTTTATTTCTTCCTTATCATTATTGCTTTGCTATTTACCATTTGTTTTATTGCTTTTTTTTGAACTAGTTGTTGAAGCGTCACTCATTTCAACTTATCTTTTTTTTTTTTGGGGATAATTTTGTTAAATATTACTTTTCTGATATTTTTATTATAATATCCTTCAAATTTATAATATAAAGAAAACACAAACTAAAATCATTAAAACACTCAAAAAATAATTTATCTTAATTCACATTTATGTTTAAATACTTATAATTCTTTAATCAAAATATTTCTAACAAAATTTGGGCTAATAATTTTAAAATATAAAGAGGTTTTTTGATTAAATATGAAATTTTTCCCTCCAAAATAAATAAAGATATTATATTTAATTAATAAATGATTCCTGATTATTTTTATAGAATTCTAATTTATATTTAATTATACCATCTAAATTAATATATAATCTTTCTAAAAATAAATCTCTCTCTTTTGTTAATATCCTTTTTCTAAATTTTATAAATTAAATCAAAATAATTTTATTTTGTAATAAAATTTTCTAATTTGAATTAAATAAATTAATAGTAAAAAAAGACATGGAATAAAAATTAAAGATCTTAAATCCTAAATATAAAATATTTTTTTAAAAGAGGCATTTAAAATTTAATTGACTTAAAATAAAAAAAGATCCTGAAATGTAGAAAAAATTAATTTATATGGATTAGTTTTCTAAAAAATAAGACAAAGAATAGTTATTATAAAAAAGTAAAAAACAAAAAATTAAGATTTAAATAGTAGTTTCAGAATATAAAAATTAATAGCATTACAATTATTAAACTTTCAACATTTTTCATGATTTGTTAATAGCTTTCACTGTTATTGTTATTGGGTAAACTCAGCTGAATAATATTTTTATCTTTTGGTTATTCAAAAGGTGTAATTTTTATTTGTTTAGAATTCCAATTTTTATAATATATCACTAAACCAATATCTCCTCTTATATAAAGTAATATCATAACACTATTCTAACAGTATAGAGCAAACAAGTTATCTTACTTTTCTTCTACATGTGTTATTCTTATTTAATATTCATTCAATATACTACTAATTTTCTAACTGCCTTGTATAAGATAATAAGGAGTATCTTAATAACTATCGTTTGAATATAAAGCCAAAGAAGTGTAAAGATCATTTCCTATCAACAAAGTATATTTGTTTCCTTTAAAACCTGTTTATAGAACTGGAAATGAATCTTTGTAGTAATATGCACCTACTTTACTAACTTTTAACTTTTAATTCTTATCTAAACCAATTTTCAAATCAAATATGTATGAGTTGGCATATTAAACCCAAAATTATTTGTCTTAGTATTGTTGAATCATCACTATGTATTCATTCTTTTCAACATTATATTGAGATAATAAATCATTCATACTTTCCATAGAGTATTTAATGTTATCATTATCTGATTTATTTAACATGTTAATCATTCCGTTTTAGTAAAAAGTTAAATGTATATTCAAGCTATTTATTACATAAATGTTAATAACATTCAAATGAATAAAATAATTTTATGGAATGCCTTATAAAATATTTTTATTTTTCTCCAATAAAATATAATATTATTTGTTGTTACTCTAATGAGTAACCCAAAGTAAGCCATCTACACTAATTATCTTTTTTGATTCTTTTAGAACTTGCTTTTTTGATATCCCAAAAACATAATATCTGAACTCTTCAGAGCTTAGTATTGCTAATTTATTGATCTAACTCTTGGCATCTAGTCTGAATTTGATACTCTAAACTAATATTTTACTATCTCCTAGAATATAAATCTTCATTGAAAATGACGATTCATCTAATTATGAATAAGAAGTATAATCATCAAGAACATTTTAGTATTCAGTAAAATTTTTAGAAATTACTACTAGGTTATCTCCATAAATCAAACTATTATTTTTCAGAATTACTTTTAAGTTAAAAGCTATGGTAAAAATTTTATAAGTAATATCAAATTTATCAATCTTAATTCTATCTACTATATAACTATCTCTTGATGATTCTAAAAGCTTCCAGCCTAATATGTATGAATTAAACAATTTTTAATCATCAAATTATAGAGCTTATCCATTCTAAAACTTTTCATCTTATAATTATGTTCTCATTTTTTATATTTCCTCTGAATTTTAATCCAAAATTCCAAATTGAGTAGAGGCATCTCTGATTATTTGATAATTAATTATCAGTTATTGATTATTAAATTTCAACAATATTTAACTATTGAACTATAATTTATTATTGAATTCTTCTTGATCAAAATCTAAAGCATAACTTAATTAACTCTCTTCAAATATTTTATAGCACTAGGTAATTGGAGTAATTACACAAATTGCATTTTAACTAATGCTGTCTATTACATTTTAGGTAGTTTTAATTTATTCATAAATTGAATAAAATTAGTTAAAAGAGTACACATTATTTACTTTGTAAAGATAAAATGAACCTAAACTTGTTTAAAGTATCAAATATTCTATTTATTCTCTAAAGGGAATTAACAAGAATTCTTATTTAGGAGTTCTTTCTAAATATCTAATTAATGAGAGTTGACTTGAAGTAAAACCTTAATAAGAGTTTTAAAATATTTGACAATCATCTAGATTCTAAACTTTTATAAAAAAAGTAGACCTAAGCAATATAACTTACTATGAACCATCTTTTGAAAGCTAAGGAATTTCAATATGATTTGTTGCAAAAGAATTAAAGATATAGTTATAAGCTACTATATTTTTATCATTACTAATGTATAAAGTACCACTTAAACAAATTAATGATGAATAAGGCCTTGCATTAAAGCTTAGAATACTTTACTTTGTAAGTTAAAGAGTTTGATGAATTATTTAGTAATTGTATTGTATAATTATTTTATTAAATTTGATAAAAATAATTCCAAACTCTAAATCAGATGCAAAAATAAAATCAGTGCATAGAACAGTTATTTGTTAAAATGACAACAATTAATTCTTGACAATAGGAATGTTTATCTCAGAATTACCTTTGAGACTAAAAACATATATTAGATAAGATTCAATTTAATGAAAATATTTACCAATAAAAATGATTAATTTTAGATTTGTATGGTAATTAAAGAGTTTGAATCAAAATATAATAATATTTATGAAAAAATGTGATTACAGATAGAAAAGAAATTGATACTAAAAATAGATCTGAATATATTTAAGACAATTTAATGGTGAAGGTATCTCTAATGAAAGAATTAGGAAAATTCCAAAAACTGAATATGCAAATTTTTTGGAAAATAATTTTTATTTATATAAAAACTATGCTTTTTCCCCTCTCTTAATCTCATAAGATTTTATTTAACTTCATTATTTGTTTGATAAAAAATAATTAATTTTAAAGTTTTATGGCAATTAAAGTGTTTGAATCAAAATATACTAATAATTAAAAAATGTTTTAGTTTCAAATGAATAAAATATCAAATGATATATTTTGAAGCTATTAATAAAGTATTACTCATTATAGATTTTAATTCACTTATATGCTTTGTTAACAAATTAAGTTTATCAAGAAATTTATACTTAATATAATTCTTGTTCTCAATATGAATAAATTTAACTAGTTTTTGAACAATTTTTAATGTTTAAAATCAAACATATAACTACATTTTATTTATAACCAATTTTGATTATATTTCCTTAAGAATTTATTTAATGTAATCAGCATCAGCTAATTTTTCTTTATTTTAATCAAAAAGAGCTAAAAATTTTTATAATATAATTTTTGAATTTCTTGAATTTAATAAAAATGAAAATAATTCAAGTAAAGTTTTAGGTTGATGATTAGACAAAATTTTAGACTATTCTTAGCTAATTTTTTATCAACATGAAATAAAGTGAAGTTGAATTTTAATAAAAAATAAATTCTAAAATAAAATATAAGGTTGAGAGGATTCTTTCTTATGATTTCAAGACTAAGTAAATAAATTTAAACATAATCAAATGATAATTGAAGGTGGAAAATAAAATAGTGAATTTAGTTATTTTTACTAAAATTTGCTTCAACTTTACATAAATTTTTGTAAAGCTGAATGACTATGACAACATTTACAATTAATAAAACTCTATTTGGTTAATATTAGGTTAGGAGTATTTTTCTTAATTTTAAAATGAATAATATAATGAGTAAAAGTTTTCTATGAAATCAATTAAAAATAAAAAAATTAATGGCTCAACCAGTCAATAAATTAATTTTTGAGTGTGTGACTGATATAAAGTATTATTTAACATTTAAAAGCTAATAAATTATCATTAATTAGTTTTAGTAATCAAAATGATAATCATGATGGTTAAAGCAATAATTACAAGATTAATTAATATAATCTTAGTACTACAAGGAAAATTACAGTAATGTGATAGTAATCAAATTAAAAATTGTAGAGATAAATAATTAATGTATTCATAGATATTTTACAACTAGAAATAATAGTCAACACCTTTAATAAATAAATAAACAATTAAATATCAATACCATAAATTATTTTTTGAATTGATTTATCTTTATTATAAAAGATTCGCTGAACATTTAATATTGATTATTTTACATATTTTTTACTGATAAATAATAAATACTAATAAATCTTCAATCAAAATATGAATTATTAATTTGAAGAAACATAACAATTAAACTCTTCTCATTTAGAAAATTAAGCTTAAATGAATCCACAAGAAAATTTAAATAAAATTTATGAGTGGCTTAGAGGAGGGCAAGAAGAACTTAAGTAGTTAATCAGATCTGTTACGTTTTTTCGCAAAGGAGAAGACCCAATTTTATAAGCTAAGTATAACTCAAAGATTGAAGAATGTTTAAAATACCACTTTGTACCTTAGAACAGCTTTCTTTTTCATCACGAATAAGATAGTGATAACTTTTACATCATTCTAAAAGGTAAATGTTAAGTGCTTATTCCTAAAAAGTAAAATGAAATAAAGCAGGAGATTGTCTATTTGAAAGAAATGTAGCATATCTAAACAAAAATCAAGCAATATTAAGATGAAAAGGAGTTCTATACAGCAAGCATTTAATAGCAGAAACAAAATCAAGTATAGAAAAAACTAAGTGAATTGAGGTCAGAACAGCTAATATAAGCAGTTAAAGAGTAGAGCCGACCTATTAAAGAAATTTACATATCTCATGTTAATAAAAATATTTGTAAATATAAGGTAGCACTAACTTTATATTAAGGTAAGCTAAAGTTATTTGTTATTTATTCAGAGCTGCAAGTTGAGAATATCCCTTTAATTAGTTTTAGTTAATTATTTTTCTCAACATGCAATTTAATTAAACATAAATTTAAGTCTTATCAAAAAACATTCATATAGATTTTTTTATTTTTTGGCTAGCTAGATAACTTGAATTCTAATCATATTTTGGTAAACTAATAAATTTTTTTTTAAAAGGTGACTATTTCGGTGAATCAGCGTTCAGTGGCATGCCTAAAAGAAATGGTTCGATTTTTGTTAATGAAGACACTCACTTTGCTTTTTTGAATAGAGAAGACTTTCTAAGAATATTTTAGAATGAAATTATTAATTAAAGTGTCTCCAAATAACAACTTACAAAACTCTTCCCTCATTTAAATAATAAAAAGATAGATATTTTAAATAGTTTTGTAGAGGATATAGAGCTCGTAAAAAACTAAGTTGTGTTTAGTTAAAACCAAAAAAGCGATGGATTCATTTATATTGTTTAGAAAGGAGAATTTGAAGTGAAATTCAATCTAAATCAATCAAAATCTATTATTAAAAATGTATCAAACAATTTGATTGAAGAACAACTTTTAAGGTACAATAAATAACTTGAGATTCCTTTATTATCTCTATTAGAAGGTAAATAGATAATTTTAATAATTCTTGTCCATCAATCAAAATAAAAATCTAAATTTAACCAACAAAATATGAGAAAATAAAATTAATTAGCGATCCATTCAATCATCATCTATTTCAATTTTAATATAAAAAAAAATAAATAAAGCTAAATTTATTCAAAACAATAAATACTGATAAATTAATAACAATTTGAAATATTCTAGTCATGCGCAATATAAATTTCTTTAAACAGGTTCTAGAGATATTTACATTTATTCAATAATTGAATAAATTAAAATTATAAAGTTGGTCTTTCAGTAATTCCTTGACAGTTTTTTCTCTCAATAAAATTATTTTTGAAAAAAGAATTAATTTGAAAAGTTTTTCTTGTCATTTTTAATTTTTTAACACTTTTATTTTCTTTTTTATGTTGAAATTTAATAAAAAATGATGGATATTTTTTTTAATTGTAAAAATAATTAATTATTTTTGCATTTAAAAATAGGAGAAATATTTGGTATTGAAGACATCTAAAAGGAATAAAAATCCTTTTCTGTGCTTTGTTCATCAGTAAAAGGAAATTTATTTCGCTTTCGTATGGCTTTGCTGTAATAATTGGAAGATAATGAATCTCTTAAGATAATAAAGTAGCTTGGATAATAAAGATTTGAAAGAATCTAAAAAAAGATAGAATAAAAAATCATTTAAAACAAAAATGTATTGTCTGTATAAAAAATTGATAACCTTAGAAACTCTTTCACTTAAACTCAAAGCTAAAATAATATGCTCAAAAGAATGGAAAGATGCAACACAACAATTTCTCCTACTTAAAAGCCTCTTAGCAAAGGTAATAATGTTAACAAATCATTTTTGAATATCTAAGAGGCAAGATAAGGGGAATATTAGGATTAAAATAGTATATATTTATCAACTTAAGAAGATAGCGACCTAATTGATGATATGTTAAATTTCAAATAATAATCTTATAGATATGATATATCTATGAGAATTAGAGCTTAAAAATTCAAAAGATATAGCATTCGTAAGGAAGATAATTAATAAAAGGACTAAATATACTATGAGAAATCAAAATCACCAGAAATAAAAGGCTTAAATACTATAAATAGTCAGAATTAATTTAATAATAGCTACAATAATCTTTTGTCAGATTACTTATTTAATGTACCTTTAAACATTAAAAAAGATAAATCCAATGATAATGAATCTCCAGAACAGAGAAATTAAAAATTAGAAGTTTTAAGGTCATATTAAAAATCTAGGACATTTATAAATTCTTCTTAAACAATTTCTCCACTTAGAATTACAAGCGTATAGCTTGTAAGAGATGGAAGTCAGTGTTCTGAAATGTATGTTAGTAAATCTTAACAAAAATCTACATCAATAACACCAATCAAACAAACTCAACCAGAAATTTCTTAATTTTCACCTAATCATGGTTAATAAGAATTATAGCTGAAAACACCCAAAAGAGTTCATCCAAAATAAATGTTTGAGCAACAAAAGATAAAACCGATGCATAAAAATCATTTTTCTATTTTCACTAGGGAACATTTTGATGATATGTGTGTAAAATCTGATCTAAAACCTTCACTCAATCCAGTAATGATAAAAAAGAAAGCAAGATAAGAACTTTAATAAAAATCAATTTACAGATCTTAAAAACAACCAATTTTTTTAAGATCCAGCTCAAGCAACTCAAAAAATTTAATAAATAAAACTTTAATATCACCTGAGAAATTCCAGAAATAATAGGTCTAAAACAATAGAGTAAGATCTATCTCTTAGTCGATGAATATAGGGCATAATGATATAAGTTGTAGCAAGCTGGCTGAATCAATTAATCTAAACACAGGTGCAAAAAGTCGCTAGCAAATTTAAAACTACAGACTATAAATGATAGATCATAACAGAAAGCAAAAGATTTAAACTTACGATTTCCCCAACCTCTTGTAAAATTAAGCTGTCTCAAATTACTTTAATTAGAGTTTTTATCCATCTTATTTACCAAACAATCCATCTATTTACTTTCAAAACTATACAGCTAGTAAACCAGCTAAAGGTAGTAGTAGTAATATACCAATAAATGCTCTATTTGAAAACAGAAGCTTTACCTATTTATAAGATTGAATTCGTTCTTAAATTAAAAAAAATCTAATTAAAAATTAATTTTACTACATTACTTAGTTATATTATATATATTTATTATTTTTACTTTGTATTACTTTACTATTATTCTTCTATTCCAATTTTAAATATGTAATATTTAGATAATTTATCTAAATCATTCTAAATAAATTTCGAGATTTTAATTTACTATCTTTTTTTGTTCAAAATCATTAAGGGTAAAATAAATTATTAATTACATTTTCATAAACATTATTTCAAATCTTCAAATATTTCTGTAATATATTATTTAAACTCAAAGATTTTTCTATTAAGCTCAAAAATAGAGAGTAAAATTTTTTAGCTGATTTTTATATTAATATTTAAAAAATTTTTAATATTCTTTGATAGATCACATAATGTCTTTTTATCTAATCATAAAAATAAATTTTAATTTTCTTGAAATGATAATAAAAAAATAAGTATTTACTATCATTCATCTTTTTATTTTAAAAAAAATGATATAATTTCAAAACACAACTTAATTAAAAAGCAAATTCAACCCATACTGAAATTCATGATTTTAGATTATGTTTCTTAAACATTTTTTAACATTTTAGGTTAATTTTTGGGATTGGAAAATTATAGCTCTAAAGAGTTAAAAAATAATTTAAAAGTAAAAATGCATCAAAGCCTAAAATTTAATGTATCTTTACTTTTTACTTAATACTAAAAGAATTCTTTCTAAAAAATTCAACTTTAAATCAATTTAATAAAATTTTTACATTTTAAAATTTTTTTCATTTGGATTTAAAATTAGAATTATTTCTAAAAATAGCATGTAAGTAAATACTGTGTTAATTTTTCATAATATTAAGGTATCTTATTTAGAGAAAAGAGTGTGGAAAAATTTATTTAATTTATTCATGGATATAAAAAAATATTATAATCAAATTTGTTATGAAATAAATAGTAAAGTAAGGAATTTCAAAAGTATATTTATAACTCACATAAATAAGACTAATTAAATAGAAAATAATTAATAAGTCTATCAATGAGTAACTTGATTAATTTCTTTAAAAAAAGCTAAAGCGAATGGAGCCAAAAGGATAAGGTATAGATAAGAAACTATTTAAAGTAATTAAAGTAGTTTAATTTAAATTATGATGGCGAACTTAAAGAGTAGAAGATATACAAATGCATATCTGAGCTGGAGTATCAGCACTATTTAAAGGATGAATTTGTTTTTCATTCTTATGAATATTGTGATTATATTTATATTTTACTTGATGGTACTGTTAGCCAGTTAGTCAATAAGAGCGAATTAGAAATTGAAAGTGAAAAAGGTATCTTAATGTAAATTTAGTAACTGGAATAGCTACTTTAGCGAAAATAGTAAAATGGCTAATAGGGTTCTGATAAAGCTGAGTTATATTTGGAAAGAATTAATAATCTCAACTAGCAATTAGAAGAAGATAATAGATTCAATTTATCAAGACGCATAAAACAAATATTTACAAAATCTTCACTTGCCTACTGCCAGAATGAGTCTTACTACTTTGACAGCCATTTCAATCAAATATGCTTGTTTAAAGAGTAGAATCTTATAAATTCAGGTAAAATTTTAATTAGGCAAGTAGTTATCTTTAAATTTGTTATTTTTTAGAATAATATCTAATAATTGTGATATAATAAATTAAAAATTTTGTTTCTTAAATTAACCATTCATTTAGTTATTGATTAATCAATCAATCTATTTTTTTGCTTACTTAAAATTTACATAGGGTTTATTACTATTTATAATTAATTTACATGATTATTTTAAAAATATCATTTCTCTTTTTCAAAGATTTACTTTTCACTTAAATTTATTACTCCTTTTTAGATGGTTATTATAACTAATTTCATCATTGATTTGAGTGGGTGTTTTGTACTTTAATTTAATTTTATTATAAATTAATATTGATGATTAATTTTTGAGAGTCTTTAAAATTTACTTTTTCCTTATAATCTTTATATTTTAATTATTTTTTGATTACTTTACTTACTAACTTATCCTTATAAAATTATAATTAGGGAATTTAATAGGAGAATATGTTTAAGAAGAATTAAGAAATTAATCAATATTAACGAACTCAGAGTGCCATTTTTTAAAATTAAAAGCAAGTTCATATTAAAGAATTTTTAAAAATGAAATCATTTAACAGCAAAAAGTTCAGGAATTTTTAAACAAATTAGGGTTGAAAAAAATTGAATAGAGTGATATTGAATAGATAAGCTATAATATAGATAGAATAAAGGTAAAGAAGGATTAATTTATCTTTAAATAAGGAGATAAAGCAAAAAAAATAATTTTCCTTGTTTAGAAAGGCTCATTTGAACTAAATTTTTTTTTGAATAAATCAATAATTGAAGAATCACCTCCCTCTGAATTTGGTAATACGATAGAAAATTATCCTGAAAATTCAAAAAGTATTTAAAGAAAAAACTCTATACAATAATACAATTAGAATGGCATGAGCTTATTTAAAGTCAACAAATAAAACTAAAACTTGTCAGAATATAAATTATTCCATGTAGGAGAAGGTATTAAATTCAGAAAATAAATCTAATAATTATTTTAATAGATAATACAACAAAAATAAAATACTTTAAATTAATCTAAAATAAAATAAATGAATAGGTGAGATCTTTGGGTGTGAAGAGTTTTCATGTAACTTCAGAAATTTCTCTGTAATAAGCAAAGAAAATAAAGGACTGATTTATAAAATAAAAATAAAACATCTTAAAGAATTGCAGGATAAAAGAATTATTGAAAAAATATACAATTATGGATAAAGCAGAATCGAAAGAATAAATAGAAGAATCCTAGAGCTTTACACTTTTGAATAAAAATAGCAATCACCTTTAAAATAGCTTAACAAATACTACTCCTCTAGCTCTCCATCACCTTCTAATAAGTATTTCTTAGCAAATAACATCATTGAACAACAGTAAAAATCTCCTAGAAGCAGTATAAATTTATAATTTTATTAATCTTTACTTTTAATAGTTTATCTCAGTTTGGATTTTTTATTTATTTTTCTCTTCTTAGATTTTATTGAAATTATACCTTCAGCCAAAACAAATTTACTTTAGATAGTACCACATAAATATAATTATTTTAACTTTATATTAAAATATTAGATGCTCAAACAGATACCACATTATTAATAAGCTAAGTTACAGAAAATTATGAAGATGACAATGAAAATATTGAACCTGGATCTAATAAGATGAAAAGCATTTAATTGATTAGATCACATAGATTTTAGAAATAAACTAAAAAAACAATAACTCCCATTTCTACAAATACAAATATTAATTATTCCAGCAGAAGAGCATTATCTATGATGGACTCAAGTTTACTAAAAATGTCAAACCAATTCTGCATGAGTCCTTTCAATTAAAAAAATTTAGATTGCAACTCAAGTGCTTTCTAGACTTCCACAAATTTCAATAGTGCTAAGTCCTCTAAAAAGAAACTATTAATGATTGGAAACTAAAACTAATTTAAAAATTAACAATTTTCAGATTTTGTCTAATTGCAATAACTTTAAGAAAGATAAGATATTTCTAATTGTTAACAATAAGAATAAAATATTTCAGCATCTTAAATAATCTTTTCTTCCTAACCAACATCTCCAATTAATAAATCTAAGAGTATTGAAAAAAAATTAAGCGACTTAAAAAAATAAAATAGCTAGCTTAAAAATGTTATGAATCCTCATTAATTCTTTCATAAAAGTAAATCTTTCCTTTAAACTCAAAATCAAATCAAGATTTAGAGACAACAAAGTCAATGTAAACAAACTTTACCTTAACTAGGAGTAAATAACTCTTAAAACTCAACTGAATAAAAAGCATCTTAACTAGATAGTATAGTGTCAAATAACTTGACCTCCAGTATTTAAGATAACAAGCTATAATAGTCTATTTTTTATTCTAAAATGCTTAAATCAAGATTAATGAACTTTTTAAGTAATCAGTCTTCATAATAAAAGAAAAAATCAGCTTAATAAGAAAATTAAAATTCCTAACAAAAAATGATTAAATAGCAGCAGCTCTCACTAAATAGACTTAAATAAAAAAACTTTAACAACTTTTCATATTTAAAATTATCTGAACTGAATAAACAGAAGAAACAAATGAATTAGTAAAAAGCGCCTTGCTCATTTAGCTCTTTGCATGAAGATAATAGTAATAATATAAGTTCAAATAATATTTTTTAGGAGGCTAATACCATGAAAGATCTAGGTCACTCATTCACTGCAAATAATTCACCTAAATAAAAAACAATTAGTAATAAAGGGATTGTGTACTATTAATTTTAATATTAATAACCTCTGATAAAATAAAGAGCAAACTCCATAAATGCTTACAAATTATAAAAAGAAAGTAGAATTTTGTTGAATAATTCACCTTAAAAGAATCTAAGCAAAAAAAGTACAGACTAAAGTTAAATTAATTCTAAATAATCAGATGTACTTTAAATAAATAAAAATAACTTAATTTCTTATTAAGATACTGATGAAAAATTAAAATAAACTTAATTATCATTTAATAACTTCTTATCAGATGCTACAATAAATGAAAGTTCCAAAACTTAAATCTTAAATTCAACAAATTATAATTTTTTTGAGCCACAAACTTTAAATTTAATTAACAATATGAAGGATTAAGATAAACCACTTCTCCACCTAGAATTCAAACAAAACAGGAATGCTTATTAACCCAAGTATAAGACCTAAAATAACTTTTATATAGGAAAAAATTTTAATAATACATCTTTAAATCAAAATAACATAAAATAAAAATAAATAAATACCTTGTAATAGCAACAAATGCAATATCTTGAAATATCTCCAATAAAAATCAGAAACACTTTCAGAGCTAATTTTTCATAAGAATAAGATAAAAATGATTTTCAAAAGACTAGCACAGATCCAGGAAAAAGAAGTAAAATTAAAATGAAATTGATGTCTCAAACAAATGATTAAAACATCTAGCCTAACTCAAATTGAATTAAATCTATGAAAAACTATACTCAAATAAAAATTCAATTAACAAAGTCAATCAAATTTTTAAACAAAAATTTAATAAAATTAATTTATTTTAATTTGATCAAGAAATTGAAAAATAACTAAAAATATTTATTTTACTTTAAATTATGTCAAAATTTGTTTGCTTAAAAGTTAAAATACTCTCTTTAATTAGATTCTTTATCTTTTAAAAAATCCTTCTTCAGATATTTAGAGATGGAATTATGAATAATACATACTTCAATTAATATTCTTAATTTTTTTAAAATAAGTAAAATTTAAATATCGCTTTTATTATCCTTTCTTTTAAGAGAAAAATAGAATCTTAATAAATTAATCTTTTTTGTTAGAATACAGATTTTTAAATTAGAAAAAAGAATTTTTCCATTTTCAAAAATAATTATTAAAAAATTAGTATTTCTATGAAATAAATTTATTGAAATTAAAAATATTTTTTAAGTAAAAATAATTATTATATTAGGACTAAAGTCTATATGCTACTTAATTTTATAATTTGGAAATAAAAAAATCTTTATGTTTAAATACAATCATCAGTAATTATTTAAAGTTTTTAAGGGAATTAATTGAAAAGAAAAATAGAATCTTTTTGTTTTTCTTCAAGACATTAGAGAAAGTTAAGAAATTATCCTAATGTAAATATTAATAATGTTTTTTTATAGATTATAAATAAAGTATTTAAAAGCAATATCAATGAATTGTTTAGGTAAGCTCACAAACTAATATATAAAACATTAATACACATGATATTTGTTAAGGCATATTTAAAAATCACCCTGAATTGATTGATTTGTAAAATTAAATATTCTAGCATTAGTAATATTTAGAAAGATTGTGTCAAAATATATAATTGTTAGTTGTATTTCTTTTGTTCTGAATTATATAGGTTTCATAATTCTAGAAGAATAGAAAAGATATCTGACTCCAATTTATCAGAATTGCTACTCTCCACTTTTGATTTATTTTTAACAAAAAATTAAAAAATAGTTAATTAAGTAGATAAAGTAAATTTGAAAATTCAACTAAATCATGGATATTCTACACTCTAATTTAAAAAGCAAGTTTTAAAATGTAATTTGTAATCACTGCAATGGCTTGTTAAGTGTATGCCTAGACATTTTCTGCAAATCTTAAAGAATATTTTGCAGCACTTGCTAAGAATAAAAATAAGAAATAGAAGTAGAAGGTAATAATCAACCTTAGGGATTATTCTAACCTTATGTAGGATAGGATTCACATAAAAAGCATGAATAGCAGGTCTTTTGCATAGCTAAATTATTAGATATGTAGAGATAAGAGAAAATCAAATTTTAATCACATCTATTTGATGAATCTCCTTTAATGTAAGAGTAAAAGCAAGTATACTTAGACTTAATGAAAGACTTAGATGATTTTGAGAAATAAGTTTCTCATGAATTAAAGTTGGTTAGATCAAATATTAATGAAAAGTACAATTTGATTAGCTCTTCATTTGATTAATATGTTTAAATCGATATTGGCCAATTATAAAATATTTTGCAAAAGTATAGAGAAGAATATAATTTAGCTTTTGAGTAAAAGGTTAGTGATTATGTTAAAAATTTAATGCACCCAATCCATTTGAACTTTGCATTATTGAAAAGCAATTTAGATAATGTAAAAGAGACAGCATTAAATCACATTAAGGCCATAGCAAATCAAGTAAAGCTTTAGAATAAGATAGATGTTGTGGAATTGTTGGATGAAAAATGGAATAGTTCTATACATGATATAACTCAATACAAGAACTGTTTTGTCTTATGTGGTGAAGTACTTAGATTATATACACCTAGCCATAATCAAAAGCTCCAAAAATCTTTTGATTTCAATATTAGTGATACAATTCGCTGCGTTTAAGTTAGCAGAGATGGATCTATTTTAGCAGCTGGTGGTAATGGAAAATTAATTCTATTTAACACAGAAAATATGAAAATAATTTTCAACTAAGTCAATAGTGCTTCTTCTGTCTAATATTATTCTGTTGATATATCTCCTGATAATAAATACTTTGCTTTTAGTGTCAAAAATAAAAAGACCAGCAACCAGGTATTTATATTTGATATATCTAATATTCACACAGATCCCAAGTTCAAATAAGTTTTCGTTGATCACAATAGCTTGATTTTAAGTACCAAATTTTCAAATGATGGAAAATATTTGGTTTCTTCTGGATGCGATTACAAAATAATCATATATGCCAAAGATGACGAAACAAATGGTAAATTTAATTGATGTCTTTTGAAATTTTTTTGAAAAATTATTTTTATTTAAAGAATTTAAAAAGGTTTAAGTATTGAGAGATAATGATGACATTGTTAATGAAATATGTTTTAGTTAGGATTCAAAGACTCTAGTGAGTGTTTCGAGTGATGGAAAGTGTTTCATATACTCTAGAAAATGTGATGAGGTTAAAGTAGAAGAAGATGAGGGAATTTTAAAAACACTTTAGATTCAAAAAGATTTAGAAAGATTGAATTAAGTGAAATACTCAGGCTCAATTCAAGAAGAAGAATAATAATATGCTTAATCTGAATCAGCAAATAAAGAAGGCTTTTTTATGAATTAAATACATTCAAATCCATTTTTGGCATAATCTTTGTTGGAAGATACAAATTATATAAAGTATAAACTTGAAGAAAACAAAGTTTAAAAAGAATAAGCTATAAAGAAATCTAAGGATGAAAATGTTGTCTATGAAAACTTTGAAGATATATTTGAACTAAAGGGATGCTTCTAAATAATTGGAAAGAAATCCATAGGTAGTGTTGATATCAACAAATCAGGAAACTTTATGGCTCTCAGCACAGGAGAAGATGTTCTTTTGTATGATATTTCTTCAAAGAGTAATCCTAGCCTCCTCAACTGTATTACCACTCAATCAGTAGCTGTTATTAACAAAGTTAAATTTTCATATTATGAAAACTCAATCTATACTTGCGACTAAGCAGGAAACTTGTTTAGCTTTAAATTTTGAAATAGTATTTTACTAACATCATCATATATATAAATTAGTCTAATAATAAACTGTTTTCAAATAAATTTATTTTTTTTTGCAGAGTATTCTTCAAATAATTGTAGAATTTAGTTTTAATAAATTTTTAAAAATAAAATATTATTAATTATTATAAAATTTTTTTTATTGGAAAATTAAATTATTAAATATTTTTTATTAATTCATTAAATATATTCAATTCATTTAAAAAAATTTTGTCTAATTTTTAAAATACCCTTTTTAAAAAACTAAATTTACAAATCGCTTTCAAGAACAAAATTTTTAATGAGTATTGACTGCTCACATGTGCATTTCATACTAAACATATAATTTAATTTATTTTTCAAATTATAATTGTTAGATTTTAAATAGTATTTCATCAAACACCTCTTACTTAAGTGTTCAATTCAAGAAGAAAAATTTGATAACTGGAGTTAAATTTTTATGAAAAGATATCTACCATTTAATAGTCTCAATATTTGGTATAATAGGGTATGGTAGACGAAAGAAGCTCGTTTAATATTAAGATACTTTAAATTCAGAGAAGTACCTATAGCTAATAGAAGAATTAATATTAAATGAGTAACAAGTGCTTGATAGTTCTAAAATTCTTATGTATGACAGTGCTAAATGTCATACCTCTGAGTAAATATTAAATTATCTTTCTTAATGGGCATTATAGTACTAAAGGTTGTCCAGTAAAATCGCCTGACTTCAACCCTATTGAAAATGTTTGGGACCTAATAAAGGATTAAGTTTGGAAAGGGAACTCTATATAATCATTAAATAACTAAGAGGATTGATTGTTTAAATAATGAGCGAGTTCTAAATACTATAAAAAATAACTATTAAGCATGCAAAAACAAATGATCTAAGTTATCTAAAAACAAGGTGATACAATTGTTGAAAATAAATTTTATTAATAATTTTTATTTATGATAAAAAATAAAAAGTCTGAAATTAAAATTCTAATTAAATTTTTAGTATCATTGATACAAATATAATTTATTTTATTAGCTATACTAAAACTTTATTTAATTTATTCATTTATTATTCTTAACATTAATACCCAATCTCTTTTAGTGTTTCACATTCTTAGTTGATAACTTTATGTAACACAGTATAGAATATATTGAATAAAGATAAGTAATAAGCAAAATTAATATCTGATTAACTAAATTCAATTTAATAATTAAACTCATTTCAAGGTATTTCAGTCTTTAGTGTGAAATTTAAATTAATGAAGTGATATTAAATCCAATGGAACAACTGATTTGTAGTAATCACTCATAGGTTAATAAGAAATAGTACTTAAATACATTCTGCAAATGATGTTACCAAATTACTTCACATTATTCTCAAATAAACAAGTATAAACTATATCTCTTTGTTTAAAATAATATCATCATAGAATCTCTATCACTTTAAAAAGAACCATATCATCTCTATTAAGAAGAATTGTACTCAGATGACCCAGAAAAATTAATCACTACAGCAATTTCATACTTAAATTTTGAAGTACAGCAATAAATAGAAAAAATCATCAAATCTAACCCAACTATTAATTAATAACTCAAGGTTAAAAAATAAATATTCCCTTATGGATGAAGCCTATTCAAAAAATACTTGATACTTAATAGAAGTAATCATCATTAGATCATTCGACTATATCTATAAATAATAATTATTACTTAGACTTATTAACAGTTATCCCAAGGTCAGTCAGCTAAATTACACTTTTTAATGAGAATATTAAAATGAATTTCATTCAACTTTACAAATACATAGATTTAGAAAAATAAATTAATTTGGAACAATAAAGTAAAATGATGAATTAATAGATGGGATCTAATTAATTTAGACAAAAATTCAAGCTACTACCTGATCTACCCACCTAATCTAAAGATAAATCTTAATTAAATAAAGACTACTCTTAAGATATTTGTTTTGTTTCAGCATACATATTCAGAAGGGAGTTCAATTTTTGAAGTGATATATCTATCTATCCAGTGGTTTGATATATTTGAAAAAATTATCTAAGATTATTTACAAGTTCCAAGAAAATGAAAGTATTCATCTTCTTAGGTAATTAGAAATAACTGAATGAGGCCTAAGTAGAAGTCAACATTAACACTTTTTTATGCAATATCCTAAATAGCCTATTCATTACCATTTTTGAATGCTGTGAAAACTAAGAAAGTAATACCCTGATTTACTTATTGACTTTATTGATGATTACCTCCATTTAGATGATTAATTTAACAGATAAGCTGCATGGACTAAATTAGCTTAATATGAATTATCTAAAACAACTGAAAGCTAAGTGAGAGAATTTTTAACTATTATTTAAAAATTAATATTAGCAGGAGGATTAAAAGCCAAAGATATATCAAAATCATTTTTAAACACACAACAAAAAAAATATTTCATTTAGTAATAACCTTCTTTAGAGTTTGTGAACAGTTTTGTATTATACTCATTCATTTTTTGCTATCTTTGCTATTTAATGGACAACTAGTTGCTCTAGACTAGAGAGTAATTGCTTAGGATATGATTAGAGTTAACATCCAATTTTATTGTGTAATTATGAATGAAGAAGCTTAAGCAAAGCTTATATGTATGTAGCTACATTTAGGTTTGGTACAAAGACCACATTTCAGTCTATGATTTGACCCTTAAAAAGGTTATATTATTTCAAATTTTTTTTTGAAAATTTTTGATTAAGGAAAGATTTTTATCTCAATAGAAATAAAATCATTTCTCAATTAGAATAAAAAAATTTTTTTTTAAAAAGTTGGATTATAAAATTTGCAAAATCTTTATCAATTTTGAAATTAAAATAATGAATCCCTAATAATTATTGGAATACCTCTATTCCTTAAAAATAAAAACTAAAAATATAAAAAACTTTGAAAAATTTAAATTTTTTCTAAGTGTTTAAAAATTTTCTATAAGGGGTTAATTAATCAATTTAATACACTCTAACTACTCATTAATTAAGGATACAATCCTACCACTTAGGAAAGCAGTTATTTTGAGGGTCATAATAGAAAATTTCTTTATTTGTTCAATTTGAGATCTTAATTATTGATCAAAAAAACCTAAAATATTTATTTTCACACTTTACAATACCTATCAATTTATTATTTTAAATTACATACTAATCTTCTCAAAACTAAATTTTATGAGAAATTACTAATTTTCAAAGAAGGAATATTTTTTTGTTTTGTATTATACTAAAAATTCAAACATTTTTTAACTTCTTTAAATCCTAAAAGTAATATGTCTAAATATGATGGACAAGATCTTCATTAATGAGAATTTGTGGTTATAAATGAATATGAGTAAATTGTAACAAAAAAATGAAGTATTTTGATTAGATTAATTAAATTGATAATTAAGTTGATATGTCAAATATAAAAGATATAGGTTAGATAGAAGAAAGAATAATAAATCAGATGGTATTAAAATTAACTAATTTTTATATTTTAAATAGAATATTCGTTTGTAAATTTGAAGTCATTCTTAAACTTCGTTTTTATTATATGATTTTATTTCAGTTAGAGGGATATCTTTTGATTATTAAGATTTGGTTTGTTCTATTATTTATTCATTTTTTATTTATATACTTGAATCTGTTTTTTTTAACTAATTTGAAACTAATATGCACAATAGGGCAATTAGATATTATAATATAGAATATTAGATGAGCCCTATTTTAGAATGAGTGATTAATGTAGGATTGAGGAGATATTGATCTGAAAATATTTGAGAGAAGGAAATCATAATTATAAGAAGTTGCAAAACACCTGATAGAGTGTAAATGCCAAATTTATTTAGGTTCACATGCCAAAGATATGATATTGATTATTTATGTTTATTTTCATCCTTTTATTCATTTTTTTACTCAACAGCTTCAGTTTGTGTCTGCTCGGTTTACTGTTATTCTTCTTGTGGAATTAAATTGTTGAATTTGAAGCCTTGATTCTTTTAAGGAGAACTTTGAGATTCTAAGTCATTTAACATTTCTTTTAACTCGAAATAAATTAAATCATCACTTGATAATGTTTATGATGAATAAGTTTTGTGTGAAACGAATTGAACTATGAATTGCTAAATTTATTGGAATGAATCTTTTTCAGTTAAGATTATTAGGACATAAGAAGGAAGGTAAAAGATTAAGCAGCAAATTAACTAATCATTATTGGTGAGAGATTATCTCATGCCAATAATGATATTTAAGAAATAGATAAAAATAATATTAGTAATGAAGAATTTATTGAAGGAAAGGGTAAGTGCAATAGATTCATAAAGTTGAATTATCATGACGATGAGGAAAGTTGGAATTCCAAAAATAAGATATTATCCTACCTCTTCTTAGGTGTCATCAGTAAAGTTATACATGTATTAAGTAATAATGAGCACAAGGAAGCATAGCTTATCAGAATACTTAATCAATTTATTTTTATATACGATGAAAAGTAATGCAGCATCAATTATCAATGAATCGTAATTGAAGGTGACTAATCTAAAGGCACTCACAAAGAACATGAATATTGCAATTATGACTTATTTTATGCTCTAATAGTCTTTATAAGCTGTACCAAATCTTAGACGTAGGAAGAGATGAAGCCAAAAACCTACTGTTGTTAATCCATTTTTAGTAATGCTATCGAAAGCATAGTAAAGAGCTAAAAGGTTCAAAAAGAGTTTAGGAAGGTCAAGCTTTTGTCTTAAGAAAGCTGCTTCTATTAAAAATAGAACGGAAAAGATAGTAATGCAAATGAAAACTACAGATTCATTGATATTTTTGGCACTGTAAAGATAGAAGATGTAGTAGCCAAGTACTGTAAGTGGTAAGATAATAGATAGCTATTTAGTCAAGTAAGCTATTTTTTATTTTTAATTATCATAGAGATTGGTCATTTACTTGAAGAATTGACTTAAAGCAAAGAAGAAGGCGGATGCATAGACAAAGATGTAAGCAATAGTTAAGCTGGTTGTTATCGATTTGTTACCACTAAGTAAATGATACAAGTAATCTTATAAGTCAACAATGAGGCAAAAATGTCCTTTTATTAGATTTTAAGTATGCTTTATATTTATTTCCAATTAGTCAATTTCTTCTTGTAGTTTTTAAACTTATTCAGTATTCATTTTCTCTACTTCTTCTTAAATCTTCAAAAGTTTTTCTTTATGCAATTTTCTTAATTATTACTCTTAAATTATTAAATCGCTAACAGTGTCTTGGTTGGCAAGTATTTATTCATATTTTTTATCAATAATTTTAAGGTTTTTTTGGTTAAAAAAGTCATAATCTTCTTAAAGCTATTTCAACAAGGTTATCTACTATTGCAGATTTTTGTAGCTGTTATCAAATATTGTATTGATGAGTTTTTTTCCATTTTCGTTTTAAATTCTTTTTGGCATTAATTTTAAAATATTTCTACCGTTATTTGAAGTTGGAATATCTAAACCTAAAAATAATGATAGAGTACTAGCTATGCTTTAATCTTAAATGTAAGTTGAAGGAGAGCGGTGATAGAATGTATAGTTTTTCTATGTTTAATGATCTTAATCTGCGTTAAAAGCATAGCTATATATATTTTCAAAATTAATATAGACATCATCATCATCGTCATCATAATTTTTTGTTATATTAAGTTAGGCTTCTCTAATTAGCTTGTTTCTTTATTCTGCGGAGTCAATTTAATCAAATATGTCATGCTAAACAAAACCTTATTTAGAATAGGCAAACATAAATGACTCTCCTCTACCTAAGGAATGCTTACTTTCTTCTCCATTTAATTTGTTTTATTTGGATTCCTCACCCATTACAATAAGTATTGTATCGTTGGTGATTTTTTATAGAGTAATTTAAAGTAATTCATTCAGTCTCTAGTAAATATTGAATACTTAAACAGAGCTATCATCAAATAAACTTTTAATTTTTGCAAGAGTGTCATCATAAGCTATTTTTATAATAAATTAAATTTAAATATTAAATAAATTAATTCTTTCTTAAATGAATGTTATAAAAATTAAATATTTTGAATGGCTATTTTAATTTAATTTTGTTATTTTCTAATTTGTCTGAATTCCATTATTTAAGTTAAGTTTTTTGAGTTTTTATTGTTGGACTAAATTATTGGTTAGATTAAATGTTAAAAATAAATGGTTTTTTTAATATTGGTTGAATTTGAAAGGTGGAGTTATTTGAAAAATATTTGAGTAGAGTACTTCAATTTTGACGTATTTGAGTCTTAATTAAAAAAAGGATATGCTTTCTGGTTTTTATTGAAAATAAATAAAGAAGAGAGAATGTGATTGTTAATTAATTTTCCTTACTTCTGACCTTACCAAAAAAAAATTAAGTGTAAGATAAAAAGAGAAAAGGTGGAAAAAAAGACAAAGGTTTTTGATTTTTATTTACTTCCTTATTTCTTCAAAGAAGAAATAGAAAGATAACTAATTTTCCTATAACAAAACTGGGTAAATTTTCAATCTTAATAATATTATTAACTCATCATTTAAAAAATTCTTCCTTTTTTATTTTTCTCAATTTTCCCAATTATATAAAATTGGCCTCATAAAAAACAATAAATTTTGAAAGGTGAAATAAAAAATAATTTTTATATTTACCCATTATAATATCTTATTTGCTGTCATTCATCATACTCAATATTTTTTGAATATTTTTTGTGTTATTTACTAAGCTTTTTGGATTTTATAAGAGCTTTGAAAGACTTTCTTCTTAATTCAATTGATCTTCTTCTTTATTTTTGTAAAATCTTGAAGATAGCTAAATACTTTTTCCATTGAAAGTAAAACCTAAAAAAGGACTTTCGATGTCTAAGCTTTCTTCAGTAAAACTGCTATTTTTCAAAGATAGAATTTAGTCTATTATAGATTGATTTTAAAAATAGTCATCTATGTCTTTAAAATATGTTAGAGGATCTGCAACTTGAATATCATAAATCATTTAGCTTATTTCAGACCCAGTCATTAAATTTTAAAGTCTGCTCTATTAGTCCTAAATATTTCCATTGACTTGAACCCTCTTGTAGAAACAATTCTAAGGCTCACTCTTTGAGTAATCATTTAATACTTTTAAAAAAGGAGAATATGCTCTATGAGTTGAGTTAAAATTGCTTTAAATTGGCAAAACAGGATCAATATCGTCAGCAGAAGCACCATATAAATAAAGAAAATAAACTCTATTGTAGTCACCATTAAGTGCAGAAACATTACTCATAATAATCTGCTCAGAAACACGACTTTGAGAAGATCTTCCATTTTACTATAAGTCTACTTTAGCCTTAATAATGTTAAAAAATGTAATATATCTATCTATGTAAATTAAAAATTAAGAAATTTACATTAACGTTTGCAATGCTCATTAAAGAAGCTACAAACAGGATAAGAAATGCAAATTGATTAGGATTCATAAGCTTTGTAAAGATATTGAAATGCTAATATTTACTTCACAAAATTAAATTCTTATTAACTAATTAAGATAATAATAATTATTAATCAATCTTTGTATAAGCTTTTGTATGACCAGTTTATTTTGAATTTATTTAGCACTTATTTTACAAGATATTAATTAATTGTTTATTAATTAACTAATTTTAAATAAATAAATCAATCAATCAATAAAACAAACACAAATCAAAATTTATTTCCAACTCTATTGCGTTTCAGGAAGTAGAAAATTAAAATCTAAGTAAATTAAATTCATTTATTTCTTTTCTGTTAATAACTTTTCTTAAACATCTTCTTACTACATTCAAAATTTGATAGAATTATAATTTAATCATTTTACAAGCATAGTGACTTTAATACAACCAATTTTAAACCTTAATTTTTTTTCTTTAATCGATCTCAATTTATAAAGAATATTTCTTTCTAGTCTTCTTCAAAAACAGATTGACAATTTACCAGAATTTTTGAATTTTAAATAAGTATAAGTATATGCTCATTGTTTTTAATCCGGGATTTGTTGAAATAATTTAAATAATTTATAAAACTTTAAAAAATATTTATTTTATGCGCTCAGTAAACAAATGGAAAAATATAAAAATTCATATCATAAATTTGAATATTTTCCTTTGTTTATATATCAAAATTTATTGCTTTTTTTAATCTAATTTTTACACAAATTTAATACAATTATGCCCTTAATGAAATGTATTTATATCAAATAAATCAAAAGGAAATTTCTAAATTAACTTTTTTGTTGATAAAATAACTTGCTAGTTTTGACCTTTTAGGCTCAGAAAATGTAAAATATTTCAAGATATTATACTATTAATTAAAAAAGTAAAACAGAAAAAATAAGTTCTTGATTTAATTTGTTGTTTGCATTGAACTGTGTAATCAAGAAAGCTATTACAATAAATATTTTTTCAAAGATATTCATTTCATTGGTAATGAATTACCAACTTAAAAAAAATTGATTTTTGAATAAATTGCTTTGAAGTAAATAAAAATCATTAATCAAAAATAAACATCAAAATGTGTGGTGTTAAAGAAGTTTAATAATATTATTAAAGAATAACTCAAACATTATGCGGTTTACAAAGATTTTATTATTGATTATCAAAGAATTTTTTTGTTTTATGTTACATTATTAAAAATGTATTTTTTTAATAATATTCTGATTAAATAGGTTTTATGAGATTTAAAAATATATGTGTGCAACCCTTTTTACACATTTTTAAATTAAATAGATTACACTGTTTTTGGTCCATGAGTAATAGACATCAAAAGTAAATTAAAAAGTGTATATGCAAATAAAAAAAAGATAGATAATAAGTAAATTAATTAATTTAAAGATTCAATCGTTCTCTGGCTGCTTAAATTTATCTATTTGAAACACCTTAATAAATATTAAAAACTGTACCTTTTTTTGAGAAGAGTAAATATATCGATTTCTAAATGATTAATAAATACAAGTTAATGCATCACCAAATTTACTTTTTATTTTTTCTTTTAGTTAAGATTTTTCTTTTCATCTATTTTTAAAAAAATGATTTTAATCTTTGATATTTTATTTATTTGTTTAAAAATTAGCAATCAAAAACAAAAGAAATTATTAAACACTTAAGTTTTAAAAAAAATTGTTGATATAAATATTTTATCTTTTTTGTTTCATTGATAAAAAACTCTAAAAAAGAAACAAATCAGAAGAAATCTTCTTAAATTTTTTAATTTTTATGAAATCATACTAAAATGTAGACAATTTCTGGATAAATATTATTTATAGAAAGAAATTAAAGTTAAACCATACAGAAATTTCACCTAAAATATCTCTCCTTTTTTGAATCATTATTAGCATTTTAATATTAATAATATTTAAATATTTCCTCTTAATAATTATATGGTTAATTTACTTTTATTTACTAAATGCATAATAACTATGTTGTAGGACATCAAAGTTAATAAAAGGAAAATATTTTAAATATCATTTATTTAGATAAAATAGAATGATAAAATTAATATGAAGTTACATTATTAAAAAAATAATTATTTTAAAATTTCATTGAAAAATAAATTATATTATTCTTTCATGATGTTCAATATATGAATTATTTATTTTTGATGTATTATATATCTTCTATATTTATTAAATGTTATTAATCTTTATAAAGTCTAAGGTCTTTAAGTAAAACTAATTGCAACTTTTAATCATTAATATTATTATTTCAATTATCAGAAATTTTTTAATAAAACAAGTTGCCTTAATAATATATATGTAAGGAAAAAGAGCCCCAGGAGAATAAAAGTTTTTAACATATATTTTTAGGCTTATCCTAAAAAAGGGAGGTTTAAGAATGCTTATGGTTACAGGTGACATAACCAAAGACATGTAGACATTAGATGCTAAGGATGATATCAATTTACATAGAAAAAGATATGGAAATATGGATTAATGTCTTAAAGATATTAAGAATCCATTTTTCATTATTGATAGTATGGTTATAAAATTTAAGCCCTACAATGAAATTGTTTCTTTACATTAGCAGGGCCATATTTTAGCTGATGATTTCAAGTACTATGAGTAAGTGTATGCTGAAAATGAGTTGAAAAGAATTTAAGTCCTCAAGATAAATGGTTTAAATGAATGTATAAATTGTGGCTAAGAATATAAAATGATACTTAATTAAGACAAATCATGTGAAGCTACCTAAGATAAACACTAACCAAAACATAAATATTGAAAATTAATGCCTTAACTAAACTTATATAAATATATATTTTTAAGTTTTATTTGAATTTGAGTATTAGAAACATTTTAAATTGTTATCAAATAGTTTTTTTAAAGAGATGCATTTTAGTAATGAATAGAATGTAAGACAAAAAAACACTTAGAAACATATTTTTTTTATATGTTAATTGAATTTCTTTTTAAGATAAAATAATTGAATTTCGAATAAAACGAGTCTAATTAATCAAAGAAAAATAAAAATAGAATGTAGAAAGCATGTAGCAATGTAAATATAACCTCTGTTAAAATTTTCCAAAAGAATGTGTTCACAAATAAAATTATTTGTTTTTATATTCTATAACATGAAAATGATTAAAAAACTTTCATTTAATTTATTGTTACCTAGATTTAAACTTTAATTCATATTTTTATGCTTTCCAATGACAAAAGAGAAAACAAAAGTTAAGTTTAGAATTTTATCAAATATCAATAAAACTTTATTATAAAAGAAATCTCCAAAATTATATTAGAATATTTAATAACCTCTGTGTGCGAGTATCTATCTTTTAAAATTGTTTACTAAAAAATTGATAAATTTAATAAAAGTATTTATAAAGTTTTACCACAATAATATGAAAAAAAAAAAAATGAATGAGTTTCTTAAAAAATAAAATTCAAATTGTATTGAGATATCAATATTTTATCAGAACGGAGATTTTCATTTTTTCTCTTTAAAAATAAAAAAATAAAAATAAAAGATAGAAATTATGTTTAAAATAATTATTTCTTTGATTAAGTTCAAAGAAAGTGAATAGAAATATTGAAAAAAATGAAGACTTAATATTCTGAGATACAATATTACTAAAAATAAATTTAAATTTAAATAAAAATAAATGATGGCATTCCTTTAAAAGAAAAAGATAAATCATAAAAAATAATGAAAATGAAATGTTCTACTAATAGAAATATTGATATTATATCAAATGTAATTAACTATGAATATGTTTTATGCTTGTATGCAGTATTAATAACATAGAATATGATAAATCTTAAAATACTTCTTTTTAAAAATTTGAAAAAAATAATCTAATTATTTAACTTAAGAAATATTTTAAAACAGAAATTTGTAATAGAGAAATATAAAATATTTCAAATAATTTTATTTAAAAGTTTAGAGGGAAGAAGATACATTTTAAAATCATTTAATATATTTTTTAGTTTAATGAGTAGGCATTTCATAATCATCATAGTAAGGATTACCTTCTCTTTTATGCTTATGGCAAACCATGGAACATGAAAAGATACAACTAACAAGGGAAATAATGAATACTGCTAGACCACCTTTTACTAACTAAAGTAAGCTAGTATCTAAGAAATTTAATAGTTCTACTTTACAGTCTTTTGTTGGTTTACCATTAAAAGAATTACTAAAGTAATAAATTGGTTGCTTGCTGCAAAAACCTGAACAATCAAAGGAATTTTCAACATATTTAAGTAGTGATGTTAAATCCGAAAGGCTTCCTACATCTTTTGGGATAGTATAATCAATAGATTGTTAAAATGTTGGACAATCTTAGCTTTTAACTTTACCCTAGGTCTCGCTCCAATTCCATTCCGAACTAGTTATTGGGTTTAAGTAGCTTTTTTTTACTTAGCACATACATTCTTTTGAACAGAAAACTGCCTATGCTTTTTCATATGTCTTACGACTATAAGTTAGAAAATTTTTTTTATCACAGTTAGAATCGTTTTTAGATTCTTCTACTATTGCATATGCACCAGAAGAAACGCCAAAAACAGTTATTGAGCAGATAACAACAAGACAAACAGAAAGAATATATATTCCTACCAAGCAATTATTTCTTTTTCTCCATGCAAATATACCTATTATACCTACAATCAATAGAACTAATCCTAGTCCTAGCATAATACCATAAGAGATAGCAATAAGATTTGCTGAGTCAGAGGTAACTTTTTTATTTTTAGCTAGTAAAACAGCACCAAATATAATTGCAAAAAGCCCTAATAATGATAAGATACAAGCTGTAATCTCTGTAACTCTTCTTAAAAATGAAAATGAGATGCAAATGCACATGATATTTTTATGGAGATAATTTTTAAGTTTAATAATAACTTTTGAATAAAAAATATATTTTTAATATATATATAAGTTCAATTTATAAGTATAATTAGAAATACTAAAATCTGATTGATACTTAATCTTTTGTATCTCAGAAACACATAATTTATTACTTTTAATTATTTGTAATTATTAAAAGTCTGATAAATTATGTTGTTCCCATCAAAAATTTTTAAATCTCTCATCAATACAAAAACAGATAAATTTTTTAACAAATAATAAACCCTTTTCTTTAGAATAAAAGTAATTTAAATTGTTAAGTATTTTTATATTCTCTGCATGCTTTATAAATAATGAATTTATTATCTATCTATCTTTTGATTTTTATCTATTTAATAAAATAATAATAATAATAATATATATAAACAAAAGCATGTTTAATGTTTACTCTATGTTTCATGTTGTTAATATATTATTTGACTAACTAACAGATGGAAAGGAGATATTTAATACAAATAATAAAATGCGAGAAATAAAATATATTCAAATCTAAAAATCAAAGATGAGATAATAAATTACTTCAGAAAATATAAAACAAAAAAAGGATAAGATATTGATATAATTAACAAACATCATTTTCTTTAAAATTTATTAAATGAAGCAAGTTAAATATCTTTAACGTTTCCTTCATATTGCATGCATTCATCATCAATCTCTTACAAATGAAAACAAATTAATCAAAAAGTAAATTACCCTAAAACTAAAAAATGAAAAATGATGATTAATATTTATTTATAAGCTAAGAGAATAAATACAATCATAAAACATAAAAAGTTTGAAATAATCAAGAAATAATTTTCAAAATATTAAGCTTTTTCATCTTACTATCCATCTATTAAAATCAGATTCATCTTATTACACTTTTTTCCCATTTTTCCAGATACCTTAAGCTGTAATACCATTTAAATTTGTATATAAACCAGAACCACTTTAGACTCCATTTTCCCAATTTCCTACATACTTTCTTCCATCACTCCATATGTAGGTACCATACCCATGCCTTTTACCATTTTTATATTCACCATCATATCTAGAGCCATCTAATTTTATATACTAACAAATTCCATTGACCTAATCTTTTATCCAAACCCCTGTCAAGACAGACCCATCAAAATATTTAAATGTACCATTTCCTTATTTAATTCCATTCTCAAAGTCTCCTGAAAAAGTGTCACCATTAGGATAATATTAAATTCCCTATCCATTAGGTAAATCATTAACCCACATTCCTATTATTTGTTAAAACTTAAGCAAGAATTAAAAAAATAAACTAAAAACCTTCATATCTTTTTCCTCCAAATTGATAAAGGGTTCCAAAACCTGACTTTTTGTTTCCTTCAAACTATCCTTCATACCTTAAATATATTATTTTTTTTGGAAATGACGTCAAAATTTATTTGAAAATTCTTGGTGTTATTTTTCACATTTTTACTTAATAACTTCAAATTTTTATTAATTAAAATAGACAAAATTAATTTTTAAAAATTTGCTAGATAAATAATTGAAAAAGACAAAATAAGTGTCGACTTTTAATTGGAAATGTTAATTTATTTTATTTCATTCATCTTTTATTCAAAGAGATTTTAAATTTTGTTAAAACTTTCAGCAAAAAGAAAATGAATAAATTTAAATTTTTTCAAGAATTTACACTACATCATTTTTAGAAATTAAACGACCACTTCCATGTTTTAAATTGGCTTTCCACTATCCCTCATAATAATTTTAGTCTTTCTTGGAGTATTCTATTCCATTACCTTCCCTCATAAAATTAATCCAATCTCCTATATAAATATTATCTGATTTAATGTTTTACTATATACCCAAATTTAATGATTGGGGCATTATATTTTCAAATTTATAGGGGCCAAATTTTTTTTATGCCCTAGACACGTGTTACATTTAAGTACACCACTATGGTAAATCTTCTAATCTTTTATGTCCAGGGATACCTTTTTGAATCATATAGTTGGTATTTTTATTTTCTGATAAGCTTTTAGCTGTCCTGCTAATAAATCTTTGCAAGGGTGATTAAGAATTTTTATTTGCAGATGAAGACTATTCATTTGCACTATATTTTTAAGGGGTGCTTAGTTAGTTTTTTATTTTTGTGGGGGATTTTGATCTTGGCCTAGCTCCAGTAAAAGAATTTTAAGTCAACTTCATAAGTAAATCATACAAAAGGTTATTAGATTGTTCAATACAATCTTAAAATATACCCTATAAATCAACATAATAATCATAAACTATATCATCTAATTCAGCCAGCTACTTTTTTCTACAATTATCATTAATCGTTTAATGTTCTATAAATTTTTAAGGTGCTTTTTAGAAATTAAATAACTTCAATAAATCTTTATTATTAAGTGAATTATAATCTTTTTCTTATAATTTTTACAGCTTTTCTAAATAATAATTATATTCCTCATCAAAAGATGAAACAAATGAAAGTATGTTCTTTTCTTTATCTTCAACAAGCTTTTAAATTTGCAAGAAGGTGCCATCGAGATGCTTTTTAATTTCTTAATAAAGTTAGTTTTATCTTTGCATACACAAATACAATAATTCTTTATGATTTATCTTGCTAGCATCCTTCTCTTTTTAGTTTTATTCTTAATCATTTTTTCCTAGAAATTTGCTCGATTGTAAGATTTTAAATCTATATTCCTACAATTTAACAAGCGAATTTATATGATTTGAATGTAATTAATTACAAAAACCACAACATAGCCTATATTTAGCCTCACAGTATGGATCTACACAAACCATAATTATTTTTTCTTCATCGTGCTCTTTAATTTAACATTTTATTTAAGTTTTATTCAAAATATCTTATTGATCTTTGATGTCAATTTATGCAGTTCTTTATTCTTAATTCTTCTTAATTTAATTTGCCTTTTATTCACTTAATTTTCTTTTTGAAGTGGCTTCATAATTGCTGTGATCATGGTGTCTATTTTTATTAATTTTACTTAAATTGGTTTGTTGATTTGATTGATTTTTATTTTATTCATTTTCTTGCTCCTTTTTATTCTAGATATGTTGTTTTTCATCTTAAATATCTTAACGTGGGCTGAAAGAATATAAATTTTACATAAACGTTTTTGTTTGCTAACTTGTATTTTGCTTTTCATGATCTTTACTATTCTTTCCTATTTAATTTTCTGATTAGCTATTATACTCAGAAATCACCATACCATTGCTCAATCTATGACCATAAAGGGGCATATTAATACTTTATTTTGGAAGAGTGTAATCTTAATTACAGTTTTGGACTTTTATCAGCTTTTAGAATTAATTATCATATTCCTCTAATTAATTTTAACTTTTGTTTTAGTTTTATTACTTTAAAAATGGGATGTCCTGATTATTTTTTGAGTAATCACCATTCTATTATCCATCTTATAACTCAGTAGAAACAGGTACTCTTTCTGTAACACTATCTACATTTCTTATTGAATCCCTTGCATATAGTTAGATTTAACTAATATTAGGCATACCTCCACTTCCTCTTCTTTAAGCATCATCAGATGTATCATCATACTCTTAAGAAGTATTCTTAAAATAAAATGGAAACTATACTCTACTTTAATTTTTTTCAATGCTAAACTTTTAGGTATTTTAGCTACTAAGCTAATATTAATTTGTGTAATTAAGCATTTCTTAATTATACTGCTTTCTATGAGGAGATAACTCCCCAAATGAAACATTCTCATCATCTTCTTCGAGTACATCAGTATGATTAACGTGCTTGCCTGCATAGCCATTTTCATATTAATTTTAGCCATACAAATCTTTATTTTGATTGCAGTTAAAGTTATTTGAACTATTGTTAAGACTATTTTAACTAGATGATATAAACGGATTGTTTTAAAAAGGGTCAGACTCATAAATAATTTTTTTATCGTTGTTGATGATGTATTCATTATAAGGATTATTAAGATAAATATTTTCCTAGTTTTAGTTTTCATTGACTATTTGCTGACTATAAATCTATTCTTCATTAGGGATAAAAGAATTTCTTTACAGATTTACTTAATCTATTTAATTATAATTAAAATCCTAATCATGATTATTGTAATTTCCTGAAAATTAGTCTCCATCCTAATAAATATCCTTCTCCGAATCAAATTACTTGATCTTTAAAGAGTCTAAGCTACCTATACTGCCATTATTCTGTTTTTCCATTTTATATTTTTGCTTCAATTCTAATAAGCTGTTGGCTATAAATACGAATTCAAAGTAATTGATTGATTGATAAATATTTGTATTTTGCAGTTAAATTATTTCTAAATAAAAGAAAAAAGCTATCCAAACAATATAACAAATAATATAATTAATTATTTATTTGCTAAATATTTCAAAAAAATGAATCTTTATTCTAATAAGAATTAGTTAATTAATTTCATACAAAAGGTGATAAAAATATTTAAATCTTTCAATTCTCAATATGAGCATTAATATTTTTAACAAACATAAAAACTATCAAAGTTAGAATAATAGAAGCTATTATAAATTAAATTTTAACAAAAATTGAAAATCTTAAAAACTGAATTGTAAATTATAAAATAAAATGTTTCACATTTATTTAATTAATTTAGTCATATTAATTCCTAAATATTTTTGCAAAATTAATTTAAATCGAATTAGAAAAATTAATATTTTAAATGAAAATTTTAATTTCGATAATTTTATTACCTAACTAGAATTTTAAGTATTAAAAGAGGATTTGGTTTATATTGATAAACTCTTTGATTTTTTAATATTGAAATATTATAATTTGCTCAATGAATTAATTTTTGAGGATTATCACATAAGCTCTCATAAGTTTTAATAAATTAATTTTATGATTGTTAGTTACATAAAAATTTCAAGCTAAATATTAGATATTTTATTTAAGATTTTGTTTGAATATTTTATAATATCAATAATTCTAATTTAAAACTTCCAAATTTTGGCCTTTCTTTTCTGATATATTTCCAATATTTTTTCTCGATCTCAAATTTTAACTAGATAAAATAATTTTTTATAATTAATTGAAACAAATAAAATTTATAAATTTTTATTTTTTAAGGAAATATCATAATTTAATTTCATAATTTAGGCTTTAGTTTTTGTTTTTATTATATTTTGTATTAATCATTAGGAATTTGGACTGAAAAGAGATTAAAATTTCTTTGGATATAATGAATATTTATCAATAAATAAAGATGACATATAACTATAGTATATTTAACATTTAATATTTTGTTTTGAATTGTTTTGTAAAGCAGGATACAGCAAATAAATAGTCAGATAGTAAGTTAATTATTGTTAACTAATTAGCATCTACTGCTTGACCATTTAAATTAGAATCTAAAATTATTTTCTTTAATTTCATTTAAGGTATTTACTAATTTAGGATTTTAATAATACAATAGAATCATTTTATCATTCATCTTAAATTTCCCTTTTAAAATAATTAATTAATTGTTAAAATATTATTTGATTGTGATATAATTTTACTCATCTTCTGCAAAGAGCTCATCTTCATCTTTAGATTAATCAAAGATATCATCTACACTTCCTTATTCTTTGTTTCCACCATCTTCTTATCCCTCTACATATTCCTAATCTTCATCATAATCTTCTTCAATATGTTATTCTTCATCTTCTATTTTAAAGCCTGCTGGTAAATTATCTCTATCTGTTCCTTCTTTTTTCCTATTTTTTAGATAAACACCCAATCATTAAAATATAAATCACATATGAATTTGAATATAAAGAATATCTATTTAATTCTCTTTTTAAAATAGAGTTAAGCTTTATATTAAAAGGCTCATAAATATAGAGAGTATAGATTTATTTAATAATTTAATTTTCAAACTAATTTAACCAATGAATGAATAAATAATTACCATTTAGCCAATTCATCACTTGTCCAACTAAATCCACATTCTTTGCATATATATTAAATTACAATATTCTTTTCTTCAATTCCTGCTTTGTAGTAATAAACAACTTCCTATTCCTATTTGCAATTTCTGCAGTACATTTATTTTCTAGGCATAGAAGGATCTTAGCCGAGAGCTCTATTTTTAATATCTGCTGCTTCTGATTACAAAAGTTATGTCTTTTTAATAACATGATCATCTCTGACTCCTTTAAAAGTGATTACAGATCTTCTCTCACCACATGAAGAGCAATTATAAATCATCACATTTTATTCTTACTTACTAGCATTTAAAGGGATGCATAATTTCCCACAGTCTTTACAAAATCTAAAACCATTACAGTTTTCTACTTAACTTTCCCTAGACATTTTTGCTTTTGCTTATTTATATATACTTAATAATTTGAAGAGTTTTATTTACTTTTCTAAGAATTCTATTAATAAAATTAATTATTTTTGATATACAAAATCCAAAAACTAATATTAATTAATAAACAATATATTTATGAATTTGCTTTTTTAATGATATTTAAATCAAACTAAATTTCTAAGATATGATTTAGCTTATTCTGAATGAATTTATAGATGCTTACTAACTACAACTATTTCCAAAATAAAAAAAATTTGCAAATACCCGCTATTTTTATTCTATTAAAGTATGTGTCTAGATATTACAACATTTTCAAAGTAGTTTTCAGTTAATTTCTATTATTTATTCTTGTGTAGAATATTATTTAAAATATATTAAGCAATTACTTTTTAAGTCATAGATTTAAAACAAATTATTTTCTAAAAATTTAATCATTATAAATATTTTCTCTTTAAAAAATGTTTTTTATATCTTAAAATTAAGCTAAGAAAAACACTTTATATTAACATTCTTTTCTTATTTAAGCCTTTCTCAAAGATAATATTTATTATTAAAATAAATTATACAAAATAATTATTTTTGAAACAGATTTAATTGCCTTGATTTTAAATTTAAATCTAATATTTATTTTGGGCTAATTATCTATTGATATTATCTACTAATAATTTATATAAATTATTATTGCAAGAATATATATACTGAAATTAGACAAAATTTATTTAATTACTGAAGCATATATTTACTTTTATAATTTATATATTATGTAGGAAAATCCATTTAATGTCCTTTACCTGATCCATCTCTGAATAGTAGAGGTACTTTAGATGAAATATCTTTTTTCTTAAAAGTTAAAGAATAAAGTAAATAAAGTAATTATTTTAAATAGTTGTAAATAAGAAATGCTCAATTCAGTTATTTTTTGAAATCATTAAATTTATTTTAAGAAATATGCTTAGTTATTTATAAATTTAGCTGATAGAAAAGTTTCTTAAAATATGTTTAGCGAAAAGCAATAAAACAATTTTATTCAATATTTATGATTTTTTCATCAATTTAGCTTTTAAAAATAAATAAGCCCTCTTAAAAGATATGATATATAATATGATAAATACTTGCTCAAAAATGAACACCCAAAAATTATAAACTGCAGATCAATACATATATAATCATCAATAATAAAAATCTTGGTAAATTCAGCATTAAACTACAAGTAAACATAAAAGGAGTAACAAAAAGTCAAAGGTTTTTGCATCTGCTAATGTAGCTTTTGAGAAATCATGGTACAGTAATAAGCATATTTAGAAAAAACTGTAAGTCCTTATGCGAATGAAATTATTAAATTCAGATCTACTTATTTATCTTGTCTCCTATTTTGTAATGAATAGTGTAGTAATATCTTATTGAATCTACATATTAGATTATGTGTGGGTAATGCTGTTATAGTTTTTTGTATAAAGAAACTATTCCTAATAGAAGATCTGTAATTTTAAAAACAACATCTCCATACTGAGTAATTTATTTTGAATACATAATTTTTTAGTTATTATTTAATAATTTTTAAATTTTATGGATGTAATTGAAATCAAATGTGCAAATAAACCATAACAAATCTTTTTTTTAGTTAATTGCATCATGTAAAATGCTTGTTTTATTCATATTTTCTCCTAAAAATAGTTTACTGTAATATCTTTTTCTCATAACTTGCATTTTCTAAGTCTCTTCACACAACAATATAGCATTTGATGATAGGTTTGTTTTAAGTTTACCAGAGTTATTGTTGTTAACTTTATTGTTAAGATAATTACCATTCAAATTATTATTTATCTTACTCCCTTATTTTTCTATCTGATTTATTAAACTTTAAAGGCCTAATGACTCTCCAATTAAATTAGGATAATTTGTTTTCTTTTACTTTTATTTAAATAATCTATTCCTAAAAGAATATAATTTATTTTAAGATAGGAAGAGCCTAAAACACTCCAAAGCTATTTATAAGCAAGGAGGCTAAAAACTCAAAAATAAAGGCTGTTGTAATTATTAAATAGATAGGCTGCACAAGGGCCCAAATAATTAATAAATATCTTAAGTTTTTGAGTTTAATACTTTATAAATAATTTATATGTCATACTTTTTCTTGATATCTTCTGATTTTTAAGTATCAATTAATAGCTAATGTTTATGCCTTTCCTTAATTTAATTTATAGCATATCTGTTCCATGCTTTACTTACTAACCTTGTAAAACTCAAATCAGAAACACTTAGAAATTATGTTATCATATTCCAAAGATCTATATTAATTTCAGATGGTTTACTTTCTACTAATTTATTCCACACAAACCTCTAAGATGGTGAATTATTAGTATTTTATAATATTTAGTTATAACTAGACTGTTTTTTTTTGTTAGGTGATTCTTAATTTTTGTTACTCTCTTTCTATTACTATTTGCTCTTGTTGTCTGAAGATAATTATTTATTATGAGCACTCCTCAATCTTGCAGAGTACACTCTATCTTTTCTCTCTGAATGAAATCCCTAAATATTTTCCATTTCAAATTCTTTTTATTTTAACTCAGAAATAAGCCCTGGTATTTTTTCTTTTGCTTTAGATGCTAAAAAAGGATTTGTTTTATTTATTTTGCTATTTATATTTGCAACATTCTTTTCTACTTCGTAAGATATTTTTTAAGATAAGTAATCATTCCTACTTTTATCATATGATGAATGAATTATTCTGTTGTTTTTATTTACATTTTAAACATGCTCAAACTGAGAAATATCTGATTGATTTTTAGGTCTTGAAGGATGATTAGCTGTTGAAGGAAAATAAATTCTTTAATCTAACTTTTCTACACTATTTTAATGAGAAATATTAATTCTTTTTCCTTTATAATTTACTTTTTATTGCTTGCTAATTTACCTTTCCAATTATGTATCATATTTTCTTGTTAAATTATGGCAATAATCATTGTTTCCATTCGAATGAATAGTTAATATCTTTTAAGAATTATTATCAATCTCTTCATTTTTTGTTTAACTATTTTCAATATTATTAAACTAATTTTTTAAATCACACTATTCTATAAACTCATAGTAATTAGATCTGAAAATTCCCCCATTGAAGTCATATTTCTAATTATTATCATCTCCTTTATTCCTTAAAGGTGCTGTCTTATTTATTTCATTGTGAATTAAATTCAGAAGAGAGTTTTTTCTAAATGTTTTGTTATTATGATTTTCTTGCAAACAATTGATTTGTTCATTCAAGTTCTGTTCTTAAACTGCATAATGATTTTAAAGACTATAATTATCTTTATTTATTTCTTTTGTCTCATTTTAATTCAAAAATGAATTGAAATTGAGTACTTAGTTATTCTTTTTAGCATTTAAGTGCATTCTTTCTGTCTATGATTACTCAATTAGCTCAAGCTGTTAATCTTACTACTTCCTTATATCCTCTAGATGGATTAAAATATTCTCTTGATTTTATTTAAATAATTGAATCTGATTACTCTTCTTAATAGATTTTGGGGTCAGTAAGTGTCTTTAGTTAAGAACATTTAATGGAGAAATTGCCTCCTCATCACTTTCTTAACCTTCTACTTCATCTTCAGAAGTATTAAAATTATTTTCCACTTGGTTTAAATCTATTTTAATATCTTCCTAAGACTAATCAATTTAAAGATTATTTTCATTTTTATTATTTTTACCATCATCTTAATCATGTAGGCTGCAATTAGAATCTTGCTTAGCTTTAAATTCCTAAGAAACATAAGAATCATTATTATTTTAATATTACTCCTACTTATTTTGTGAAATGAATACCTTTTACTTTTGTGTGTCTGAATTAGCTAATAGTTAATACTTATGAGGACTATACCTCATTTATTAGAGTTTTTTAGTGTTTTATATTCTCTATTAAATTTAGTTTTTCTTTTGTTTCAAAATATGTTGAAAAGGTGACAACTAAGTAGGCTGTTATACCTATTAATATGTATGATTAGAATAGTTCTATTGATTAATTTAAATATATTACTAGTTAAACTTATCTTAAAAAAATGGTTAATTCTAATATAACTAAGTATTCTATGAATAATTATCAAAATATTAATTGTTTTTTTGGTTAATTACTAAAAGATTATGAAATAACTAATCGCCACTATCTTCATTATTAAGTTTCTATTTTCTCCAAGTAATATGAGCACTTTTAGCTCTTTGAGATTTATCTGTAGTACTAATTACACTACTGGTACTTTAAAGCTACTTTTAATATAAAGCTTAAGATTATTATTAATTATAAGATTTCTAATCTGGAATTTCATTTATTTATTTCTCATTATTTTAATTATTTTTAATAAAAGTCCCTTAAATATTTTCTGTAGAATATTGAGAAAAACCTAATTAGTGATAAAGATTTTCTCTAAAAGATTATTAATCAATAATATTATGCATTTTTTAAGGACTCTATGAATTAGAGGAGTCGAAAAGTTAAATAGGTACTTGAGTATCAGAACCTTTTTTTAATTCTTTAAATCCTTAATCAGGCTTAATAGGATTATTACCTCTCACAGCTTTGCAATTTCTCATTCTTTTGTAGTAAATAGTCTAATTATTTTGAGGCATGATATTTTTTAAATAGCAAGATTAAAACTTATCCTCCTGTTTTTAATTTTTTTCAATTTTTTCATTTTTTGGACTTTTTTACATGGTTTAAGATAATGCATCTTTAGAAAAAAGCTAGACTCTATATTAATGTTGATCTTAAAATTTATAATATTTTATTGGCAATAGACTTCCTACTTATAGTTTTTCCTTACTGCTTCTATGAGATTAAATGCTTTTATTGTCAGGAAAATGAATTAATTCTCTTGATGAATTGATCAGAGATGATTACAAGAGATTTCTTGAGTATATATCTTGAGCCTTATTATCTTAAATATCAAAGATATGGAAATTTTAATTGACTAATAAAGAATCTTTTAATGGAGTTTACTAATTAATCTTAGACTTATGACCCATTTATTACTTTAAATGAATAGCTCTTATACCTTAGCGAGGAGCTGCTTACGATTATGCTCTCCTTTTGTATACTTCTTAGTCAATTAATAAATTATTATTCTGGCTATTCATTTAATAGTTTTTATTTGAAAAGTTTAGAAGAATCTCAGAATTTATTTTTATTAATTTGTTTGCTTATATTTAATTCGAATATAACCATTCAATTATTCAATTAAGTCTTCAAAATCTTAAGATAAATACATATATAATAATTAATTTTGCTAATTGAAACAAATAATAAAAGATGAATTCTGATCATTCATTGATTAATTTTATAGTAAAGTATTTGACTTAATCTTTAACAAATTCATTCGTATTTTTAGTTTAGATATATATTAGATTACTAAAAAAATAATAAAAATGATAAGTTTTAATTATAAATAATAAGATTAAATATATTTAATATAAATCAAACCTAAAAATGCATTTAAACCTTTTAAATACTGTACTGTAACCTGAAAAGTAAAGATTGAATCCCTATGTACTATTAACTATCATGTATTTTTAAAATTTACTTTTATTATTAATTATCAAAAATTTGTTACTTCTCTCTCCTCATTTCAAAAACCTAAAAAATAAAAACATCGTCTTCTAAGTCTTTTTAGCAAATTACTATTCAAATTATCTCTATCAGTCCTTATTTTTTAAAATAGATTTAGAAATTATTTATGAGATAATTTATTTATTATTTTATTGACAAAATTTAAGTTTAAAATTTTTTTAAATATTAAACTACACACTTTACAAAACTAAGGATCTAGCTTGATTTCATTCAAGTTTTATTGGTTCTCTTCATTCAAAACTTTCAATTTAAAAAATATCTTTTAATTTCTAATAATTTAATAAATTTTAAAAGCCTAAATCAATTTAGTTATAAGGGAGCATTGAAATTAGGGTCTTTCTTATCAATTAATTAAAACTTATAGATTTTATCACTCAGTTTTATGTAAAAATAGTTAGTTCTATTTACATTTATAGCAAAGTTAACTTAATTTGGTTTAATTATTTTAATTTATTAGGGAAATAATTAGATTTTTATTACTCATATTCCTATCTTTTTGAAAATAAATACAATTTTTTTAATATTTTCAAAGATAAAATTAAATTGGAGATTAGGGATTTATAGGATTAGTGTGAGGTATTGCCAAAATGTCTAAACTGTCAGCTTTGATAATTGAAATAAAGTAAAATATTTTTTTTAGATTTTTCTTGAGTTGCATTCACTTTTTTTGAATAGAGCTTTAGATAATTAATTAGCTATTTTTAATCATTGTTTTTTTAATGTGTACAATAAAGATTACATAAGAAATTTTTACTTTATTAAATTTTATTTATTAATTTACTCATAATATCTTTTTATGTTTTAAAAGATAAACAGAGCTTACTTAGAAGAGGTATTTACAATTAATATTTAGCATTAATAAGTGCTCTAATATCAAAACTTTAAGGTTATCTTTACTGTTTTTTCTTGATTAGTTTGAAAATCATGCATTTTTAAAAATTGCTTAACGAGACATCTGGAAAATGAAAAAGTTAGTGGTCTTTCATTTAGTTTTTGAAAATAAAGATTATTCTTATAAATTTTTCAATATTTGAAATTAAAAAGAATAAATATTTAAGATTTTATTTAATTATTTTGATTATTGTTTTAATTCTACTTTTATGTTTGTTATTAAAATAAAAAAAATTTATTTCTAAACCATTTCATTAGTTTTTGATAAAAACACTACTATATTTATAAAATTTTTTTGATAATTCAAATTAAATAAGCTTAAATATTTATTTAGGGGAGAGGGAGTAGGGAGGGGTTTCAGATTTAATGTAATATTTTTTATTTAAATTTAAACATAAAAACAGTGCTAATTTTTTTAAAACAACCATGATCCTAAATAATTCTACCCTGCCAAAGAATGTAATAAAATAACAAAGATTAGATTAAATTACTATGCAATATTTACATTTAGCAGAGGAGTTATTAAAGTATATCAAAAATATAATATTCCGTAGCAGTTTTTCAAAAATTTTTTAAAGATAAGATGAAGATAGGTGACAAACTCTTTATCTTAGTAAAATGAAAATTAAAAGATAGGTATATAAATATATAGAAAAAGAGATATATTAATTAATTTACAATTTATTTTTTAGAATTTTATTATTATTAATTGATTTTCATTCATAAATATTGAATTATTTTTAATTCGTGTTTTTCTATTCATAACCCAAGAAGGTTATTAATTTCTCTACATATTATCTATAATCAGCTAAACACAAATTTTCAGACAAATGCTTTGTAATATTATCATTTTAAGATAATATACTTAGTATTAATTCAACTTAATATCACATACTTTGATGTAATTCCATTTAGAGAGAGATGTACTAAAAAGACTTTAGGTGCAGGATTTATTAATTAATATATCATTTTATTGGTAGTTATCAACTCTCTAAAATAAATATAAAATATTTATGCTGTTATTATTATTTAAATGATAAAATTGATTTAAATGTAGTTAGTTATTTTGTATTAGAGTTGCATTTTGGTGGTTTAGGTTAGTAGTCAAATAATTAGTTAACATTGAGATAATATTTTGTTTTATTTGAAATAAATAATTGATTATATTGAATTTGTTTTAAACTAGTTTTTATTTTATTATATTAAAGCTAGTGAGCAATTTAGTGGTTTACATAGTTAATTTATCATTCTTGTTTTCAGATTCCTCATCTACAGAAGATTGCAGGAGTGCATTTACCTTTTTTAGAAGAGCCTGAATTCTTTGATTTTGAAGATTAATTCTTCTATCTCTAAGAAGCTTTTAAATCCCAGTTATTAATCATAGGAGAACTGAACTCGAGCATTTTCTTTTTTTAAATAAGGAATTAAATTAAAATAATTTTCTAAGAATTGGTTTATTTTAAAATTTTTAAATTAAAAATGAAAGATTTTATTTTCTAAAAATAAAATAAATGATTTTTGGGTGTTTTAATAAAAATCTTCATTTTTGTGAGTTTTGTTAGTGAAATAGATCAAGAACTGAATTAAAAATTTTTTTCAGTTAAAAAATTCGAATTGAATTGTTTTGAAATAATTAATTTGGAAAGGCAATAATTAGACAACTAAAAGATATTGAAAGAAATCCAAATTTACTTTAATTCCTTAATAGTTTTTCTTGGATGAAGAGATTGAAGTAGAAGTAATATCTCTTAGAGGAGTTCTGTTTGTTGAAGATTGCTAGATTTATTGGTTTCTGAAAGTGTGATTGCTCTATGAGGCGCTTTAAAGTAGAGTCTACTAGTAGATACTGTTGTTGTTTGAATTAATTGAATTATTGATATGATTAATACTGTTAAAATTAACATTTTTATTTCCTTCTTCGTTATTATTTTCATACAAGTTAGATAGGTTTTAAAATTCGTTGGTGGAATCTGAATATTGAGTAGTGTTAGGCTCGAAATCAACTATTGTTTCAAGTTGATTTTTGAATTTTACTACATGTTCGCTTTATTCGGCTTGTGTGTTTTAACCATTATTTTCCTTTGAGTGTTATCTGAAAATGACAGCTTTTTCTTTGCTTTCATTGGAAGATGTTTGCGAAACAAGATTAAAATCAAATTCTGTATTTTTTTAGGAATAAAACATCTCATCTTAATCCATTTATAAGCATTCAAGGGACTATTTGTGATGGTTTTCGTTACAAGGAGTCATTAGATTTTGCTCAAATACATTTTATTTTCTTTTATTGTTTGCACTCTTTTGATTAAAGCATGAGTGAATTTAATCATTTTCTTCTATTTAAAATTCATCTTCATTTACTGTGCTTTCATTTTATGAAAAATTCTTTTGATATTGGAAAGGAGAGACTTCTTCTTTATGTTAGAATTTTGCTGAAATATCTTCTTCCTAACTTTCACTCTCATTACCATTCTCTTCTTGAATTAAACTTTGTTACTTTTGTTATTGCTTTTCTTCAGATAGTTATCTACTGATTAAGTTATTGCTCATCTCAAGAATTTCAAATTATTAATGAATTTACCCTGCATTCTCTAGAGGGTCTTTGTTTTCCTTGTCTTCATCTTCCATAGATTCACCAAAATTTTCTTCAGTGATGTAGATGTTATCAAGAGAAGTTTCGAAACCAAATCTAGCTGGAATAGGTACGGTTGAAGGAAATTAACTTGTTACATTTCCCTATTACTAAAGCCTAGGATTTGCGATAGTCTTTGTAAAGCAATCCTAGAGAGTTTCATATAAAGAGTTACCTAACACATCAAATTCAATGTCATAAGGAGACATTTTTTCTTTGCTCAAATGGGTTTAATTGTAGCTAAAGATGGCAGTATTGTTAACCAAATTGGTGCTGCAAGAGGAAGTCTTAACCTAAAATTATTAGTTTTGCTATAAGTTAAATTCTTATTCATCACACATGAATTGGTCTTCCTCATCTTAGCTTTTGTAATTGGAGTAATTTGAGTTAGAATTAGAAAATGTGTGAGAATTATTGTTGCTCTCTACAGTAGACTTTAGGTGGGTATTTCTGTTCTTTAATGTCACAATTTTCTTTTAAGGAGTCTTATGAAAATCATTCTAAAAGGCATCATAAACTTACTAAAAGCTCAAACCAATAGTGTCTTCTCTACTCATTTTATGCTTGCTTTGTTGCTGGGTTGAGATAATTACTTACTTATTTTTATCTTGTTGGTTTATTTATTGTTTGTTTGTTTGTTTGTTTTTTGTTTTATTTGAATTAATTACTAAAAATTGGTCTGAATATTAATTTTTTATCAGCCAATTTTCAATTACTAAATCTATTAATTCAAAGATGAATGAATATCAGTTTAAAAATAAATAAAAAACAATCTTATGTATTCTTTTAAAGGATTTAATTAACAAACTAACAATACAGTAGCCTAAAAGTCCTTTATTATTAATGCACAAATTATTTGTTAAAGTTAATAACATACATATTTATCTATGAATCTATCCATCTATTAGATTAATTTTGAATGTCCTTTTCTATTTGAATTCAAATAAAACACAATAAATCCAAATTTTCTCAAAATAGATAGAGATATAGATAGATAGATAGATAGATAGAAGTATTTGTTTATTTAACCGTCCAAAACATTCAAATTTAAAATTTTCCCCAAAGCTAATAGTTTGTGATTTTTCCCCCGCAAAATAGTCACCTTTATTATTGCTGATCTAATTTATTTTTTCAACAACAGTTTTTAGAAACAACATATTCTATTTGAATAGTAAGCTAAAAATATCAAAAATATTTTAATTGTCAATAAATTTAATTTTAATTTTTTATTTTCATGAAATAAAAGATAGATCAGTTATTTGCTTCTAGTTTTTGTCTTTTTCAAATACTTAATAACATGATTGATCTAAACTTTTTTTTATTTGTCTAGTTATTAATCAAATTAAGTAAAAGAATTTGCAAATATTTGGTTGAATTGCTTGTTACTAAGTATCATTTAACTATTCTATTTGAATATAGACTAATTTTATTCTATCAAATTCAAATTTTATTTAATTAGCTTTAATATCCTAATATTAATTGCAGATATACTAAGTTTTCTATCAAATAATTTCTTGAAATAAGAAGATTCATAAGTTTTTAAAATAATAGTGTTATTATGTCCAGAGAATAAGAATAAATTTATCATTTAATTTTTTACTTTTGAAGGATTTTTCTTATTTTCTTTATTTAGGCCAACTCACAAATTAAATTTCTCTTTAAATTTATTAAATTCTCATAAATTCATTCAATAAGGTTTGTAAAATTTTTCTAGTTAAATGAAGATGATAGTTGCTAAGAAATTAATCAAAAAGAAATAAAATAAAATATTTAATAAAATAAAAATTTCAAAATAAAAAAATTGATTTATGCAGAACTGAATCTTAATAATCGTTAAGTGCTAATTGAATTCCACCACTTTAAGATTAGAAACAATGAGTTAATATAAAAAATATTAAGATAAATATCAGAAAATCAAATGAAATAAAAAAAATTAGAGACAAAATTTTAATTAAAATATAAAATGAATGCTCTGTAGAGTAATAAAAATTAACCATTTTTTATTTTTTCTAATGCCTATTAGAAATCTAAAATAATTTATGTGATTTAATGAGATAAATCTTATATTTTAATTAATTTAGATTTATATTGTAAAAATATTAATTTATGCTAATCAGATTAATTTAAAAATTATTAGCTTCATATAAAGATAATAAATGAATATGGTTAATAGTTCAAAATGATGTATTTTTTTTATTGTTTTTAGTCTAAAAAGTTTATTCTATAATGATTTGTATTTTTAGGAGGTAGTGTATATATATCATTAATTCTTTCATTAGAAATATTTTAAATTTAAAGAATTAGTTTAAAAATTACTAGTTTTATGTACATATATAGAATATTAATGAATATGGTTGAATAGTTCAAAATGATGTATTTTAATTGATTGTATTTAGTCAAAATTTATTGTTTAGTCTATTATTTGGAGATACTGTATAGCTCATTAATTCTTTTATAGGAAATTATTTGAGAGATTATTATTTTTTGTGAAGGAAAAATTGATTTTAAGAGCCGAAATTGCTTTCTTAGTTTTAATTATAATGGTTATTTGAACCAAAGGATTATTAGCTTTGCTGGGATTAAATATAAGTTTACAACTCATCTCCTTCGGTTTTGTTTGAAGGACGATGAGAGTCTCTTTTGATTATTTTTGACTCTAGTTCTTTGACCAAATTTGAAGTTGCTTCTAGTTACTATTATAACTCAGCATTTCTTTGATTAATAAGATTAAATTATTTAGATTAGAATTGTAAGGAATTCTGTGAAGGAGTTCTATCATGACGAACTTTGAAAGAATATTCACTACTTTAGAAATTAGGATGTTAGTTTTCTTTATTGGCATGAGATGAGTTCTAATTCAAATTTAATGATGGCTATGACTAGAATTACAAGACAAGCTTTTCTAAATATTGGTTTTTATTTACAAGAGACTGCATATTACATTTTAAAGTACTCAATTCCTATGTGAGTTATTAGTTTTTTACTTTAAGACTAATTAAATTACTTTCACTTTAACTATTATCTAGGTTCATTTTAGAGTTATTTTGAGATTAGATTGATTGATCATCGATTTGATCAACTAATTGTTTTATTTACAAATCTTTCTCTTTTATTTTGTTCTCTAAATAAGATAATTTAAGTAAACTTGATGGTTAATTAGATTTTTACATCTAAGCTATTTGATTCTATTGATTGGTAATCTCTTCTTATAGTATGTCTACTTGATTAAGAATTTCATCTCTCATTAGCTAAAGACCTTCAACCATACAACTAAAATTATCTTCTTTGGATTTGATTTCACCAAAAAGATTTTCAATTTATTCTCTAAGCTACTCGTTTTCTTATTTAATTTCTACATTTTCCATTTCATAGTATCTGTTTGTTCTTTATAATTCTTCTTGGTTTTAATTCAAATTTTTTAGTTCTATTTAGAACTTATTGCATTCGTGTTGAAGGGAAGCAAATCTATTAATTAAATCTTAATTGTTGATTTTTATTTTTTTGATTTCCTCTTCTTTTTCTTGTATTGCTTTTTTGATACTTATTTAATATTCACTCTGCTTAGGTTAAGCAAATTTATCACTTTCAGCTGTATGTCTATTAGATTAGCTCTCAACTAAATTGAAATATTCCTATAATATTTTTTCTATGCAAGTGTTTAGAATTTATTTTAGCTAGTTAGATTAAGTGTAGCATGATTAAATATTATCTAATTAATTCTATTATACAATAAACTCTCCATATTTATATTCAGATTGTTACTCAGTACCTTCAGAATAGTATTGAATTTAACAATTGTTTAAGTTGCTATTAAGAGTATTAAATAATTATTCATTATATTATTAGTAAGCTTGTAGTGATCCTGTGTCATATTAGTAAAAGAATTGTTAAATATCTTAAACAGCAGGAGCTTGGCATAATTTATTAATGTTTTCATTCATAGAATTCAAAAGCAACTAAATGCATTACTCTTGTTCATCTAATCTTTAATTGAGACATTGTTTTTCATATTCCAAATCAGAAATTTCCTACTTCAATTCAATGTTTTGATAAGCAATATTATCATAATCTTCTTTCTCTATTTTGATCATTTAGGAAACTTTTTATTTCATCATCTCAGCTTGCTCTTCTTCTTCTTTTTTCTTTTGGAGAAACTCTTGTTTTTACTTCTAAACAATTTATTTGCGTTTTTTTCTTTCTTTTTAAACTAAACTTTAAGTTGCTTAAAAGAAAGCATTTCTCAACAACTGAGTTGAGTCTCCAAAGAAACCCTTTGTATTATTAATTTACTCTTTAATATTTTATATGTCATTTGTATATTTATTAATAAGAAATTCACAATTAGCACCATTGCTAATAAGAGAAGGAACATTCTAATTCTCCTTCTATTACTCTTAATTTTGCTTAATATACTAGGATTTACGTAAATCTTCTATGAGAGAACTGATAGATTTCAATAAAATAGTTCTAAGTGAAGTATCTTCACAAATTAATTCTAAATCCGACTATTTCTTATCCATCATAAGTATTCTAATATACTATTATTCTGTGAATGGAGAAGGTAATTTCCTGCCAGGTTCTAGTTTTGTTTAAACTTCTTTAATATTTTTAATAAAAACAAGCTATTTCTTTTCAGGAAAATTGTCTTTAGTAGACTTCCAGCAAAAAGCTTCAAGTGAAGGTGAATAGAAAAATATTCTAAGATTGGCTTTCTTTTTATTAGCACGAGAAACCTTAAATACGGGAGTTCCTTTAAGAAGTTTATGCAAATCTTAATATTTTTTTTCCATTTTACCTGTTAGATTATAGCAAATTTCAAACTGTGCTTCCAAATCAGTAATTCTATCTTCCATTTCTTTAAAAGTTGTTTCTACTTTTCCAAGGACAGTTTTGTCTACATCAAACATTTTCTCCCAATTTCTTATTTCTTCTAATATTTACTCATCACATAAGCTCTAATTAGTAGAAAGTCTATTAGTTGCACCAGATTTGCGGTTAGAGAATAAACCTCCTTTTACACTTAAATTATTATCCTTATTTGCACTATCACCAAATTTGTTAAAATTTCTATTTATTTTTATAGGAGTTACAGACTAAGATATTTCTTCTACTTAAATAGGATCATCTTCAAGAATCTTCTGACTTCTTTCAAATTCCTAGTCAATAATTTTTATATTTTAATTGAACTCATTATTGTACTCTCTTTCCTATTCTTATTTTTATGAGCTATTGCTATTTTCAATAAAATTCTTCTTTAAATAATTGATCTACTGCTAATCAATTGGAATTATTTGACTAATTTGGGACTCATTAAAAACTACTTTTTTGCTTTTTCTCATCACTTAAGGAGTTTCAGATAGATCAGACTATACTGGGCTGGAAAATGAATTGGATTCATTATAGCCTGGTTTCTAAGCCTGATTGTTCAGTTACTTTGGTCCTATTGGATTGCTTGGAGCATATTGATATGATACATTATGAGATTAAATATCATAATATTATTTGATCTGACTCAGGTCAATCTTTTAGTTTTTATTAAGCTTTTATCTCAACATGCTTGCAATTGAGTTATTGCTATTAGCATTGATCTTTTCATTTCTTTGCTCATTTTGTTGTATATTTAACACTGATCCCAATTCCTTATTCAAATTAGAGTTCATTTTGATCGATCAGTCACTAAGTCAATCTATTTGTTATCCTATTAATTCTTTCTTTCTTTTTTTTATTTTCTTTTTTTGTTAACTTTATGTTTTTACACAAAATATCATTTAATTAACAATTTTGATATCTTATTTGCATATATCGTTTTTAACTACTAGTTTCTCATAATCTATTAAGATGATACCTAAAATCAATATATATTTTTTATTCTAAGATTCTTCTTATTTTGAATTTAAATTTTGATTTCTTTCTTATTCTTTGCAATTTAACACTCACATTTCTTTTTTTTGTTGCTATTTTTTGTTATTTTTAACGTATCAAAATTTTACAACTAACTTTTGGTATGTTTTTTAAAGCAAATTAATAAATAATTATTTCAAAAAAATTATGTTACAATATTTTCTAAAATTTTTTAGTGTATAATAATTACTCTTGCAACATTTTTGGAATATAGTCATTATTAATCTAGTGTAATACCTTTTAAAATATCATAATTATATATTTATTTATTATTACATACATACTTTTTATTATTATGAATTTGTATTAAAATAATTTCTTTCTAAAAATTTTAAAAACAAAATAAAGAAACTGAAAATGTATTTTTCTAAAAATAATTTTTTTAAACAAAAACTTAAACTTTCTGTGTTAACTTTGTCACTAATTTGCTCAAAATTTTTAATATTTTGATTTATTTATTGAAAAAAATTCATAATTATTTTTTAAAAGCAGAAATTCATAATAATTATTTGGCATATTTTTATTTCTTTTGATAAATAAATTATTTTCTTGAATTAGATTGATATTTAATTTTCACAATTTGATGATAGATTTTAATTCATAGTTTGAAATATTTTAAGTTTTTTGTAAATTACAATAAGTAAGAATAATTATAATTATATAATATAAATAATAAATATCAAGATATATGAGATGAATATTTTTAGGGTAGATCAAAAGATCTCTTAAATTTATAAATTTGTTTATCAGTGAATAATGGTTTTTATAGTTTATCTCTTAGAAGATATTGGTGTATATCTATCTTATCTTTAGTTTTGAGTAGTCATATTTTATATATAAGGGTCTTTGGGAACTAAATTAAATATTTCTTATCCATAAAGTTTATCTTCTAATTGCATTACTCTTCTTAACTATTACTCTATCTCACTTTCAAGCTAGTTTTTATCTCTTGTAAGTTTTGCTATTTCCTTGTTTAACGAAAATTACTCTGTTTAGTGTTTTACAAAATCTTCCTAAATTTCTTATTATATTTTTTCAGAAGTTTTCTTGGCTTCATTTTTAAAATCATCAACATCCTTTTCATATTTTTTTTTCATCTCTGATATTTCTTTTCTTAGCTCATCTTTCAGCTGATTGTATTCATCTCTAAATCTCAGGGCTGCCTTATAATGGTTCTTTTTAATCAATTAAATTATATTCAATTTATTGTTAAAAATATAATTTTAAAAAGGAAATGCATAGCTAAGTAGATTAATTATTTTTATTGTATTTCTTGGCATTCTAATATCAAGCAATTTAATTAATTAGATAGATATGATGATACTTAGATAATAAAATATATTTTATATCAAAAAATTGTTTCTGATTAACATTTTAAACTAAAAGTGAATACAATAGCTAAAATATTAAAGGAAAGATAACTTACTTGTTTTAAAACTGCAAATTAAAAAATATAGATTGATTGATTAATTAATTTATTTATTATGCAATTTTCTTTATTTTTGTATTGATTCTAATTTAATATGTGAATTACTTCAATCAGTGGAAAGTTGTGAGGAAATCCATTTAAAAAAGAGATCGTGGAATTAGGATTTTCTAGTTTATTTATGTCAGTCTGGAACTAAAATTGATAATCTTCATTTATTTAATCCTCATTCTTAACTGGCATATCGTTTGGAAATAATGGTTTTGTTTCTTGCATAAAATTTTCAAAGAATTATTTTTAAGTTTCATTAAAATTATTTGTATCGTAATCGGATCCATCAGGAGATTACTCATCTGCAAGCTACTGTTTTTGATAAGTATTTGAAGGGTGATGCTATGAAAATCTCTCAGCTTAAGTAGAATAAAATGCAGTGGCCTGAGGTGTTTAAGAAGGAGAATAAAATTAAGAGTAAGTCATAAATCCTAAATTAGAAAGGGCTTGTTATGATAAATTCTATGGATTAGATTCCACACTTAGCCTCCCACCAAATTTATTTAAATTTTTGACTGAATAGCTGCTATGACGATGCTATGGGTATTTAGAAAATCCCTAACCAACATTATGAACAAATAAGCGTATAGATTATCTAGAAGGGTTTCTAGAATCCTATAACATTTAATTTCTAGGAGATATTTGTTAATCTAATTAAGGAAAATCAATATTTATTTTATGATCTGCATCTCTTTAATTTTCTAACTCCTTAGGAGTATTTAAGTTTTAAGAATTTGGTATTCCCCCTGCTATCTTACTATTTGGCTGATATTCTATTTTTAAAACAATCATAAAATAAAAAGTAAAGCCCTAATTTTTATGATAGTTACCTTCAGTGTGTTGACGTTTAATGAATGGTAGAGTTCTAATTAATATAGATTAGCGCTATTTAGCTTAATCTTATTCCTACTACTAATTACGCTAAAAAATTTCAAACCCTTTATTCAAAACTTGGCTTCCTTTATGGCTTGTCATGCTCTTGTTTGTTTACTATGATTATCTCTTCATATATTTATCTAGCTACCTAAAAATTTAGCTAAAATCTACTTTAATTTTAAATAATTATTTTAATGTCTTTTTGTTGTCAATTATGTTGATTGAATTAATGAATGCGTCAAATTTTTTTATTTGGTATAATTATTTAATAAAATATATGATATTCAATTTACAACAAAATACAGTATGTTAGTATGCAAATGCAAAAAATTAATATTTTTATTAGTATATGAGAAAGTTTATGAAAGAATTCAATATACTAAATAATTGATAAACTAGTTAGTTTACAATAGCTATTGTGCTTAGTTCATTACATATTATATGTTTTATATATTTATATTTCTAAAACAATAAATGAATACTTTTAATAGTCACTTCCTATTCAGTTTTACATTTAATTTGAAGCAGTAATAACTGTCAAAAACTTTAATTTTTTATTATACATATTAACATTAAAATTAAAATTTATGGTTTTGATATAAATCTATTTTTTATTCATTACTCCTAATTAAAATCATCATATTTCTATTCCATTTTTACTTCTTATTTCTATTTCATCAAATCAGATTTATATTCAATACAAGAAAATAGAATAATATCGAGTATTTTATAAGAATTAAAATTTATTAGAAGTGAAGTATTTAATTAGAAAAGCTTTTAAAGCATATATTTATAACTAATCAATTATTGAAAAAATCAATTTACTTTCATCTCAATAAAACTTAAAAGACAATATTAAAAATATAATAAGTCTTTTTAAATTTTAAATTAGAGAAAGAGATGGAAAATTGTTTAATAATATTTTTAGCTTAAAAATAAATAAAGTAAAAATATCCAATAAATAATTATGAGTTCATTATTGATAAAAAACTTCATCAAAAATGAACACCTCACAAAAAATATTTATTCATTCTATTTTTCACATGTTTTAATTGTATTAAGGATGATGTGTAAAGAATATGCCAAAAGATTAAAGATTAATAAAGTTAAAATCCTAAATTTAATTAAAAAAGAACATTTTTTGGAAAACAAGAAATATAAAATGAATATTTTATTTTTTGAATTTATTATTTTATTGAGTTAAAAAAATTGATTTATATTCTATATTAAAATCTTTAATCAATTATTTATTAGGTGGGTTTCATGCTTTTAAACTTTCAATTTCTGCTTATAAATTTAAAATATCTTCGTTATCAGGGCTCAAACTTTCTGCATAGGTCAAGTTTTCTAATGCTTCATCATATTAGTTTTGTTATCTTTTAGCAATAGCCATATAATAATATGGTAAATAGCTGCAAGAGGGATTATTATCAATTGCCATTTGAAATACGTCTTCAGCTATAAAATATTCACTCTTTTACAGATAAGCTTAGCCTAATGCTAAAGATATTTCCATTTTCTCTTGGACATCTTAAGCTTATGATAAGAACTCAATTGCTGTATCTAATCTACCTTTCTTTAAGAATGCGTAGCCTAAGTTGTAAGGAGCAAACCAATCATAGGGATCTGCCTTTTATCCTTCTCTACTATAATAAACTGCAAAATCATACTATTGAATATTATTATGAGCATTTGCCCAATAAGCATAGAATGTTTGATTTTAAGGATTTCTTTCATCTACTTGTTTGAAAATTTCTAATGCTTAATCAAATTTTTTAAGCTCGCACAAAAACTTACCTTTTTCTGATGTAATTACATCCATTTTGGGATATTTTTGCTCTAATTATTAAAAATACTCTAGCCCCTATTCTGATAGTCGTTATTCTCTGTATGTTTATCCTAATAATAGATAAGCTTTGGTTTCATTAGGATTTTGCTCAATGGCTTTTTACAAAATCTTAATTGCCTATTCGAAGTTATCTTACTGTAAGTAATATTAGGCCTTTTTAAAGTTTAGTTCGAAATCTCCATCTTCTTATTTAAGTTCCTCATCTGTAACATAAATCTTTACAAAAGGTTTTTTATAAGACTTTATTTATCTAGCTTGGGGTTAACTACCTGTTTATTGTTAACCTAAAAGTCCCTTTATTTATCCTGGCTAAAACATTTTCTATGAGTAAAAACCTAATTGTGCTTGCTTAGTTTTAAAAAAGTATCTTTATTACCTTATAATTATGATTAAATTTTACTAGTGCTAAGATATATTATTATATCAAATATTTTTGTTTATGATTCAACTAAATTTTTCTTGATTCTCTTTTATAGCCAATACAAATTATTCTAATAAGTAAAAAACACAATTTATAAGAAGATCATTGACAGTAAATTATGTGGATAAGGCGGATAGAAAGTTAACAAATCATAAAAATACAGTATAATATTTGCTTTTTCTCTTCTTTCGTTTATCAAAAGTATATTTGTAGAAATAAATCACCTTACAAATTATCCAAAATAAAAATTTATAAAATTGAAAGGTTTAGCAACGGAATATTTAAGATGTATATTAAAGCAGCTAAGCAAAAAATGAATTTAATATTAAAATAAAAAGTCATTTGTTAATAAAGTAAATAAAATGAAATTTTTCTAAATTTAAAATCTTCAAAAATGTAATATTAATATTAACATTAAATAATAAATTAAAAAAATTATTTATTTCAATTTATTTTAACACAAAAAACGTCCTTAATGTTAGTTATCTAGTTATTAAAATGAATTCAAATTTTAGTTTGCATTATAAACACTACCATGTAATAAATAATTTATTAAAAGGAAATTTCCAATTATTTAAAAATAAATAAATAAACTAATTCACTTTTGCTTTAGAAAAATTTAACCTATGTTAAAACAATATTTAATGGTAAAATAAATCTAAAAATTTCATTTTTTAGTTTTAAAGATTTAAATAATTTATCACAAAAAAATATGGATGAAGAATTTTCTCATGGAAAAAAAAAACTTTAGTTTACTTTTCATCCTTTTTGATAAAAATCTAAAATTCATTAATAAAATAATTATTTTTCAATTTACTATCATCATTAACTCTAAAAGTCATTAAGATTTTATACGCATTTAGGAATTTATAAGACCATAGCTGACTAATAAATATACTTTAAATAGCTAGTCATAGCAGATAATTATTAGTTACTTCCATATATGTTTAAAAATTTAGAATATCAATAATAATTATATTCCTCCTTTAAAATTTCTAAAATAAGATTGTAAGCTTTATATAAATTTCATCAAACATTAAAAGTAGGCATTTTAACATTTTAATGAATGTAAATTTTAATCTAAATATAAACTATTTTTGTTAAATTTCTAATAAAATTAAAATAAAAAAGAAAGATGGCAAAAAATTAAAACGTAACATAAATAATATGAGATAAATACTAGTTAACTAGTAAACATTTTAAAGATGATTGTATCAATTATTTAAATAAAAAGTGAAATAAAAAAAATTAAATTGAAAGATGATATTGGATGTGAACATATTGATAACACCATATAATAATAGATAAAAAACAATTGTTTGTTGTTTAAGATAAAATAAATAATTTTTATAGATTTTAGTAAAATATTTGTTTATAAACTGTTTTATATGAAAGTATTGTTTATTAAGTTAACTATTTTATTAATTTAAACTAACAAAAAAGCTCTGAATAGTTTTGGTTTTCCTTTTTTTAAATTTAAAGAAATTAAAGGCATTTATTATTTGTGGAGAGCAATAATTATTTGGTCAATCTACTGTATGCAAATCAAAGGTTAGTTCTTATGGATTCATGATCATATATTCTTTAATATTTTTTTCATATGCGTACAACATAAGTTAGACTGTTCTTAAATGAGCTTGTTTTTTCATTTATATTTCTATTTATTATTACACTATTTGAGACATTTTGTATTTTTCCATTATAACTAAAATCTAGTTTTTTAATAAAAGGAAGTCTTTTTCATAATTGCTTTTTTAAAGGTTTGTATTGCAAACAGTCAGTGATTCATCTACTCTGCCAAGAGCTTGCAGGCATAAGATTTTTATTTTGATTGCTATTTAAAGAGCTCTCTTATTACTTTCATTCATAGTGGCTTAAGAATCTATTATACGATTGCAAAAATGTAGGGATTTCTCTAAATCATTTTAAATGTAGTATATAATAGCAAAAGAGGAAAGGGGTACCCATGAATGAGGCTTTAATTCCATTGCTTTTTCAAAGCAGGTACGAGCATTTTCGAAATCATATTTTGTCATAAAAATTTAACCTTTCTTGATGTTAGCTCCATAGCAATTAGGAAGCATCTTGAGATATTTATTGCATTCTACAATAGAAGATTGAGATTAGTAGTTAGATGAAATAATATGAAAGGCTTAAAAGCACTTTTTATCTTATTTGTTAATTTTGTGTGCTACTATTTCAAGTTGCTTTACTTCTTACTACAAATTAGGTGGCTTTTCTAGGATGTCATCATATAATGGATCAAAGAACTTGATTTTGCATTATTCTAGTAAAAGTAGAGCTTCATTATTTGATGGGTCTATTTAAACACATTGCTAGTAGAAGTCTGAGGCATTCTTTCTTGAGTCCTTTATTAACTAAATATTACCAAGATAGAAATAAGAATGGCTAAATTCAGGGTATCTAAGAACAAGTCCTTGTAGAATCTCTTCTGCTTTACTATAGTCCTCCAACTATACAAGGCAAATAGCATGGAGTAATTGAGAGAAAAAGAAATTTCTTGGTGTTTAAAGCTGCTTGCAAAGACTCATGATGCGTTTAAAATCTTCAAAATGTTTTGGATAAAGTCTGTACATTAAATCAGGTAAATTACTGTAAACAGTTCTGATGTCTTTATAGGTTTTCATTTTATCATAGTGCTTGAATTCATCTAACTTTAGAAGCATTTCTCTGATTTCAAATGCCTAATCTCTACCAAAACTGCCTATGACTTATCCCATGATAATTCTTGCTAAAAAATGAAAATTAAATAAAAGCTTAATTTGTTTTTTTTATTAATATTGTTAACAATTTATTAATTATTTTCAAATTTATTTAATAAGATGATGAGAAGCAAAATAAATTTTTCTATTTTTTTAAAATAGCTAGGTTATTATTTTATTTAAATAAATTGTTGATGTAACTCAGGTTTCATTCAGCCTTTTGGTTCTACTTTATAAATGTATACATATTTTTTTTTTTTTGCGTTATGAAGGATTAGATTATTCTAACTATTACTCCCATAGTGTTTTAGATAAGTATTGGATTCATTTTTCATTTTTCAATATTGAAAAATATTTTAATCTAAATTAATATTTGTTTTTTTATACTCTTTATCAGTTAGTTTAAATGACTTTACATTTTATTAAATTAACAGAAATTTATTTAAATAATACGCTAATTTATTCATTAGTGATTAAATTTTTAGCTATTAATTTCTTAATGAAAGTGGAGGAACATGATTGTAATTTCAAATTTTCAATTTTTTTATTTAAAGATAATTTTTTATATTTTAATCTAACAAATGTTACTAAAGATTAATAAGATATCTGTATCCTTTTTATTTTTTTTGTAAAATTTGATTTTGTATTATTCCTAAATTATTTTCAGTTTTTTTTGGCTTTCATTCTCTTTTTACATTAATAAGTGTAAAATTTAGGCCTCACTTCAAAATAAATTTTTGAAAAATTGATAGTCTATTCCTTTTATTAATGTTTATATTATTAAATTATGTTTGTGAAAGAGTTTACATACTATTTTTAAATTAAAAGTTAATCAAATTTACTCGATAAAAGCAGTTTTTAATGTTTTTTTAAAAATAACTTTTTGAAAATTTTAGAATGATATTTGAAGAAAGTAATAATTTTTTTGAAGAAAATCATAATTTAATAAATATATCGAAAATTATTGGATGAAAATGATTGATTGATGATCAATTTTAAGAGTAGAAAAAAAAATAAAAATTTAATATAGATTGGAAAAAGTTAAAAGGGTTTTTAAAATTTAAGAAGACAAAATATAAAGCTAAACTATTAAAAAATTAATTTGAAAAAAATAAAAGTGTATTTGCCCTTTTAATATACTATTATAAAATAATTAAAATTAATCATACAATTTTTGAAGCTCTAAAAATGATTCATCTTAGATAAAATGGATGAAATTAGATTATGAAAATCACTTTAAATGGTCCAAATAACTTTTGTTACACAACTATTTCTAATCTAAAAAGATAATTTTTTATATTTTTGAAATATTGTTTTTATTCAATAATTAATATAATAAAAAAATTGTAATCTATTTAAATAAGTCTGGTAATGATTAAGTAAAAATGTATATGATTGAATAAAAGTAATATTAATCAGTAAGAGTGTTAAATAATTTCTATGAGTTTCACTTTATACGAATAATGTAGACAATAAAGAAATAATATTTGATTAATTTTTGAATACTATTTATAGATAATAATTTTAAATCAAAAGAAGATAATTCAGGTAGGATTTATAAGGACACTACTATTCTAAAAAATCCAAGAAAATTTGAATCAAAACTCTAATATTAATAAGGATTATAATACTATAAAATTAAATACTTTATTATCTTTTTGGTAGGAACTAAAAATGGTAATTTATGAAAGTATTACAATAAGTTAATTTACTTCTAAATAAAAAATGTATTAAAATAAAAATCTAATTTTTATTTAATTAGAAAGTATTTAATTCTACTCCATTATTAATCGAGATGGATTATAAAAATAATGTCAAACTTAAATAAGAAAAAGAATCATCTTTATTAAGGATTTTTATGAGATAGAAGTAATCTGTATACATTGATTAAATATTTTGTATTTTGAAACACTTTTGCTAAAGATAATAATTTGCTAAAATCAAAGAAATATTTGTATGTTTTTTTATATCATTAAAAAAAATAATGTTAGAAAAAAGACAAAGGTTTTTAAAAAAGTGTTTGATGTGATTGCTTGCAATAATTTTGGCAAAAATCTTATGCCTTTTGAGGGTAAGCTAAACATAAATAATTATTAAGTTTTAGTTAGTCTTGTAGTGTTGAACAGGAAATAATTAATTAATTGATTGATAAGTAAATTAATTAATTAATTATCTTCATAGTTTTTGTGAATAAAAAATTTGATAGATAGAATAAAATTTAGAAGAAAAAAAAGAGGAGTTATATACATATAACAATAATAAGGAAATCAAAATAATTAGAAATTATTAAAAATTTTGTATTAAAAACAAAATAAATCATATTTGAGATGGCAGACTATTAAGCAGACATTAAAAATAAAGATAATAAAATATCCATCTTACAAAATTTAGTCGAGAAAAATGATGGTCATGTAACTCGACTGAAGAGCATGATTGAGTAGCTTAAAAAGGTAACTAAATAATACATTTTTCTATTTCAAAAATCTTAGCTTTTAAGGTTGCGTTTATATTAAACTTTTGCATTCTAAAGCTTTATAATATTTGTATAAGCATCACCAATAGCTTTCAATTAGTAGAGCATATATATAGGAAAAAGTAGAAATTCTACATGAAAGTTTAAGCAAAAAATAAACAATTCTTCATCATTCATGCTAACAACAACTTTTAAATATAAAATAGTAATTGAAATTTGAATAAGAGAAGAACAATGAAATGGCAAAGGATATGAATAGGCTTAGAGAAACCATTTAATCATAAAATCTTAAAATAAGGGAGTTATAGGAATCTCTATTTAAAAGCAAGGAAAGTGAAAGGTTACTTCAAATTAAAATTAAAGATATTACAACTAGCAGTCCTGTAAAGGGTCCAAAGGGAAGCTTAACAACTACAGCAGCATAATCGAAGCTTAGTGAGCAATAATTAAATGAATAGATGAATTATGCAAAAAGTTTAAATGATCTAACAAACCTAGAAGAATCAGAAAAAAAAAACAATGAATAATATAGAATACATGTTTAAAATGCACTCTTAAACAAAAGTAGTAAAACTTTGAAAATTGTTTATTTTTAATTTCAATATCTTCATTTGAAGCAGTGATTTTTTGATTTTAAAAATTTGTTACTTGGACATTAAAAACTGTTAATTATTGATTGATAATCATAATTAATTATTTAAATACTTGTAATTTTAGCAAACGATCAATCTTACTCTCCCTAGCAAAGGTCTGTAGAGAGGTCTTAAAACATTTAAAGCGAAGAAAGAAGCTAGTAGAATTCAGAAAAGATAAGAAGAAATAAAGATTTGAAAGTTGATTCTCAAGTTTTTAGAAACTCAAGTTTTCTTGAATCACCAAAACTGCAAAGAACTATGTTGAGCGTTGTCGAAGAAGATCTTTCAAATATTATGAAATCAGCTCAATATCAAAAGGAATTAGGTAATAAAATAGCAGATAAATTAATTGAATTAGTATAAACTTGAAAGAATAAGCAATTTAAGTTGATAAAGCATTTTAAAGGATATTATTTATTTTTAAGAAATGGATGCTAATAGAATAGAAAGCAATAAATAGTAAAAAAAACGCACTTTAAGAATAGGATTTTAATTCATTGTTAAAGCAACATTAGATTTTCATCAATGAAAAAAAAAACTTCAAAAAATTATTAAAAATACTTGTTAAAATAAATACGTTAGGCACTAAAAACCTAAAAAACACAAAGCAAAAATACTTTGAAATTTAATTAATTAAATTTATTCATAAAACAATTAAATTTCTTTAATTACTCTTTCAGAAAATTGCATAACAATTGATAATTAATTCATTCATATTTAAAGCTATTGAGCTTTTGATTAAAATTGATTTAATTCAAACAAAAGATAAAAGATTGTGGAGAAGGAATATATTTTTTTAAATATTCTAATTTAATTTCTTTTCATTAATTTTTTGTTTTTATTCGAAATATGGAGTTTTAAATATTTTTTTTTAATTAACTACTTAATAAGACCCTGCTTTGTTAAAGACGATAGCAAAGAGTATTGTTGCAATTAAATACACAAGTAAAGTTATGGAAAGTAGTACTTATTCAATTCCATGCATTTCAGAATAGGGAGATGAGTGCAATGAAATGCATTATGATAAAAATAGCAATAGTGATAAAAATTACACAAACGAAGATAAAAATAGTGTTTTTCACTTAAAACTAAATGAGGTAAATATTTCTATAAGCAGATTATGATAAGATTTTATTTAAATATTCCCCATAAAATCTGAGTTTAATAATTTTTAATTTTTATACATTCCCTTCAAGTCAACTTGTATAAGACTTTTTTTCAATCAATAAATGAAGCAAGTAAATAAAAATCTGTTGGTTTCTGATTAATTCACAAATCAAATAAATTATATTTTCTTGATAGAGATTAACCAAAGGGTTTTATAATTAATTAGACTACTTTACATTTAGAAAAAATATTGTGAAAAAATAAATGTATTTAGTAAGCAAAGATTCAAAGAAAAAGGTTTTTCTTTAAGAAATTTAAGATGAGTAAATAGCCCTTATACCATAGTTTTTTATTGTAATAAATAGATAAATAATAAAAAGTTGCTTAACTGATAATTTCTATTGATAAATTAACAATATTTTATTAAAATATTCATAATAAAAAGGTTGAGTAAGAAGAGTTGAATTCTCTTGAAGTCAGAAAAAAAAAATCTTCAAGCATATCGGATAAGGCTTCTAGAAGAATTAGCTTTTAGCCTAAAGGTATTCATTATCATGGAAATCATGCCAATTAGAAATCAAATAATAGCTAGTTAACTCCTACTAGCTAGAAAGCCTTATCAAATGGAGTTATCACAATTAACACTAACTAGTCTGATGGTTAATCATAGAGTACTCGCTAAAAAGGAGCTTCAATACAATCTCCAACATTAGAAAATTTTGATACAAAGTTTTAAGAAAGCTAAACTAGCTTAGGAAGTTAAAATTAAATATCACAAAATGGGAGAAGTAGCTTGAAAAATAATTAAATTTAAGAAGAAGATATCATAGAAATTAAAGAAAATATAGTTTCTGGTGTTAATAGTGAGAGCACATCAGGAAGTAATTCTCCTAAATGCTCAGAGGATGCTGACATGTATTAACCATTTAGCCATTTCTTTGTTTTAGGATGTGATAAAGATGATGTTAAAGAATTTGACAAAATGGGAGTTGATAGAGTTCTTCTCCCTGGAAAACTTCTTTACAGTTTCTCAGACAGAGTCAGTAAATCTAAAAATGACCCCTTTGAGTAAAATAAAAATTGTATAAAAAATAAATATAAATTTCTTTTAAATCAATAAAGAATAGTGAAAAAGTAAGTTTCAGAATATGCATTTCCATATGGTTTGGAAGTAAAGAAAATAGATGGTGATATGGGTTAAATTAAATAGATAATTATCCCACCAACAAAGCATGGAATGAATGATAAATTTTTCTTTTTCAAAATGCGTAGTCAAGAAAATTTTAAGCAAGTTTAGGTAGAAAAGTAAAAAAATGATCTTTTAAAAATAGTCAACCCAAATAAAGTTCTTTTCTTTACCTGTCTTCAGATTAGAGATTTTATTGAAATTGTAAAAATTATTTTTATTTATTTCTATTGATTTTTAAAATACTTTTTTTAAAAGACTAGTGATGATGAAAGCTAGAAGAAAAGCTATTGGAGGGTATAAAAAATATTTTGCTTTGTAAGCTACTTTCCTATTTATGATTTGCTAAGTCATTTACTTTAAATTGTTTAAGATTCAATTAAGGTGGAGAGATAATTTGTAATGCTGAATGATGACAATTTTAAAGAGTTCGATAAAATAGATAGTGACTCAGTTTAATTGCATATCAGTAAAAATATTGAATAATATTTAAAGCAATGGTAAAGGACAGAGCTTAGGACACTTGGAAAAGACTATAAATTTAACATGGATTAGTAAGGGTTTTATTAATATAACTTACCAAGTCACCCTGATTTTCGCAAGAAAACATTAAGTTGGAGTCTAGTTGGTCCTATTAGCACTCTTTCTTTCTAAAATTTCTTATTTATTTTATTTGCAATTTTATAAGAGTAACACATTATATTCGTCAGCACAAATCTCTGCCTTTTGACAAAAGCAATGTAAATTTTTTCAATTAATTTATGTTTGATTTTAATAATTGTTGAATATTTAATTATAGAGCATGCTTTGAAGCTTTAATTATGCCTTTTCAGTGGCCCTATCCTATAGTATACACTCTCCCAGAAAATTTGATAGGATTATTGGGATCTCCTTAACCAATAATTCTAGGTATAAATAGAAGTGGAAGATATATATTGAGTTAGGATTTAGTTGAGAGTAATCCAGATCATATTTTTGTACTTCTAGATGAAGGAACTATCCTAACTAATAATAATAACTATATTAAATAATATTAAAAAAATCCTCCTTCACTTTCATTAAAATAATAATTAGCTGAAGCTTACTCTCATGTTGGTTTAAGCTTAAATGATGCTTTAAAAGTATATAATCAAGCATAGTATCAATAGTTCAACACAAGTGAGCAATATAAAAAATCGTTTCCAATCCCTAAATTCCATGTAAAAAATGATGAAGTTGAAACTTTAGAAAATATTATGTAAACTTGCTACAATACATTCTAATAAAAAATTACTTCTCTACTGCCGAAACAGCCAATATACGATAGTGAGGAATAAGTAAAACATTTACTATTATTTTTTTTAATTTAAAAACAAAGATAAATTTTATCTGAACACTATTTTATTTTTTTAAGTCTAAAATTACTAAGAAATTTTTTTATTATAGCTTTTAGATTATGAAAAAATCAGAGCCGTCATTCTTCAGCAGTCAAGCGAAGAAGATAAGCCTTTCTTAAATAACTTTTGCTCTTAAAGTAGTTAGATTTTCCTTTACTTTTGTGAAGACTTTTATAATTTAGTAGAAGATGATAACATGAAAGATAACTGATTATCTAAAAAAATATTTAAAAACAAAAAAACAATTATTTTTCAAATAGTAATTAACAAAACCTACAAAAAAAAGAAAAAATTAAAAACTAATAAATGCAATTATTTTTTGTGTTAATTATTAAATTTAATAATAATACAAAAAGAAGACGTAACTCAATAAATATGTTTATTTAAAACACTAATTATTTGCTTTAAAATAAAACAACTTTCATCAAATAAATAATTAATGAAAGCTACTTTCATAATAAGAAACATAAAATATTCCAAATTTAACAATTTAAAATAAAAAAATATATTTATTATTTATTCTTGTAAAAACCAGTGTACTTTAATTCTTACAGTAATTTGTGAAAACATTTCGTATTAAAAAATTATCTCTTTCTATAAATAAAAAATAAAAATTTATCTTATTTTATTAAAAATATAGAATCTTATTCTACTATTTTATTCATGATTAATGAGATTAAAAAATTACCTTTTTGGTGTTTTATTATCATATGTTCAAAATCATAATTTACTTAGATAAAAAGTGTTCAAATTCATTTTTTGGGGTCATTTGAAAATTTAATTAAAAAAATATTAACTTGTGTCTTGATTCTACTTTATATTTTTAATAATTTATTTTAAAATTTTATTAGAAAATCAACCATAATTACATAAGTAGAAGGAGAAGAAGAATAATTAAAGTAGAAACAAAAATCAAAAAATAAATGGTGAGTTTTTTTAGGAGAATACTAACTAAAGTAGATATTTTTGGCTCAACTGTAGGCTTAAACTATAATAAGAATAGCATGTTTTAAACATCTATTGGAGGTATCTTAAGTATATTTTTCTGTGCATTAGTAGGAGTGTTTTTTTGGAATAATGTAAAGAATTAACATTTTATAATCGTTTTTATTTGTAACTCAATTTTTTTAACAAATAGATAATTGAATTTCTGAGTAAAAGTAAGTTCCTACTTGATATGCCATACTATTTTATTTATTTCAAATTTATTTTTAGATTAAGTTTATTCTGATACGACATAAGCTTTTTAATCTAGCCCTTCAGCAGTAAATGTCAGTGCCAAAAACTTTATGTTTGCCTTAAAAATTTAGCAAGATAATTTCATAAAAAGTCCAGTCCTTAATATCACTTTATCAACCAGAGACTATTAAACCTATGAAAACGGTACTCTCGTCAAACGAAAAGTAATCTAAATATTTATAATCTAACTAAATTTATTTAATAATTTTACAGAAATGGAGTTATTTTAAAGCTTCTTATACAAATAAATTATTATAAAAATATTAAAAAATAAAAAAGTATAACCAATATTTAGTACCATGCACACAAGAACATTTTGCATAACTCCCATCTTATGGAATGAATTGGACTCAGACTTTTATTAAATATAACTTTAATGACTATTTATGTCCATAGTAAGATATTATCATCAAAAAAAAAAATTTTAAATTAATATTAATTAGATTAGATTACAATTTTACTATTGGAGGAAATTATAACAGTGAAAATTTCTTTCATTGGAAAATCACAGTTAGTAAATGCTCAAACAAAACTAACCCTCTAGATACATGGAAACCAACTTGCCCATCAACAGAAGCAATAAATAAATTTTTTGCTGCAGATCAGAATGTCAGATTTCTTTTATACACAAGTAACTTTATAGTTAATCCATCAAAAAGTTAAGGCTACGTTTCTAGTTATGTTGAGGACTCAATGATATTTTCAATTTAAAAAGATGTGGTATTAATATATCTACATTCTTATTAACATTATTTATATTTCTTATGTATTAATAATACTAGTCATACACAACAGCTGATATTTTCTTTACTGAAAATTAAATTGATACTGACTAAAGTCTAATACCATTTGAAAGCATAGAAAAGGAGACTTATTTAAGTTATAAATTTGGTAACCTCAGATAATAATATGTAGTCGGAAATTAGTCATCAATCTATGCAGATTTCTACATTAGAAAAGATTCTATGTTCTATTAACATACCAGATCATTTACTAAAATAGGATAAATTCTATCCTATATTGGAGGATTTACACAAATTTTCATTTTAATTACAGGAATCATAGGTAAAAATTTAATTACTGTATATTCATATTTATTCTAACATATTTATATAAATAAAATCCCCATTTTTTTTATTTGGATTAAAAAATAAAAAAATGTGATCCTATTGAAATTATTCATATGATAAAAAGAATATTAGATTTACAGTAGATAGTAATTCTAATATGTATACTTTCATTTATCAATTTATTTGAAGGGAGTTATGTTTTTCTTTTATTAGATCTAATTTTATGAATATTAATAAATAAGTATTATGAATAAATAATAGTTAACTACTACAATGATTATATGTACTCAATATCATTAGCAAATAAGCTTTATGATTTTGAATTTAGTAGCTAGACCAAAAAAAAATAGAATTCTTAAAGACCTGCTTCTGGGAAAAACTAAATTAACAAGCTAAAATCGTATTAGAATAATGCTCCAGATAAAATTGTAGAAGAAAATTAAAATTTGAGCATATCGAAGAATGAAATGCCTGTTATGTTTAAAGAGTAGAAAAATGGAATCAGATAAGTAGAATAAATAGATAATAATTAGGTCATGATTAACATTCAAGATGATAATAATTAAAATATAAATCAAAAGAATTAAATTGCAGAAAGCATTAGAAATAGCAAAAAGAAAAAAATTACAACCAGAGAGGATGATGGATTAATTTCTCTTGATAAACTAAAGTTTATTTTAAGTGAAAGATTTTAGAGCTTAACAGTTGGTTAAAAAGAAGGAGATAAACCAAGTATTGTTAAAAAAGAAAATGAACTTGTAGTAATCTAGAGTGAGGTTGATTTCAAAAATTAATTTTCAAATTAATTTTATGAAAATATGAAAAGAGACAGCACCTAAATTGAGCAAAAAGATATTATGAATGAGAGTATTACACCTGAGTCACCTCTTCCCAAAAAATAATAAAAAAAAAAAAATAAACTTTTTGATAAAGATACAACAAGATTTGTTTAAAATTTTGAAGAGAAATATCACTAAGAACAAGTGATTGATACTGTTAGAAATGATGGCTAATTGCTAAATTAACAGAGTGAGGAAATGCCAAATAAATTAGAACCTATTCCATCTTAAATAACTAAGAACCTTAATTCGGATTCCTAAGTTAATAAGAAAAGTATCTTTTAAGGATAAAAAGGTTTGCTTGATGGATTAGGTATTAAAGATAAAAAACATTTCTTGACAAAAGAATTTGAATATCTTCTTAAAAGGTAAAAAAGAATTACAATGACTTTTAAATTTTTCCTTTTCAAAGTATCTTTTGGAAAACTATTCCGATCAGAGTAAGTTCTACTTTTAGATAAGGCAGAAAAATAGATGAAGAAAGATTTAGATGTCTTTGTGTTATTGAATAGGATAAAAGAATTAGAGAAATTTAAAGCACTCTTCTTAGATAGAAATTAAGAAATACTTTTTAATTTTTTTCCAAAACCAATTATTTCAATTTCAAGTGTTTCAGATATGCCAACTAGAGCAGAAATGACAGAAATAGTTAATTAACTAAGCAAAAAGTAAGCTAAAAAAAAGAATGTAAGCTCAATGATGAAAAAGCTGAAGCTTAATTTTAAAACAGCATTATTGGTAACAAGAGCAGTTTAAATCCTTAAAAGGCCCTTGCACAAAAAGATTATTTAGTTTGACTCTATTATAGCTTACAGAAAATTATTTGAAGCTTATGAAATTCTGAGATCTTCAAAACAAAATATAACGTAAAATTAAAAGTTTTCTAGGAATATTTATTTATTTATAATTTATTTTTAATCATAGTTTTAACAGTAAGCTAATCACTTTACTAGGAGATGAAATGAATAAAATTCTTGAAATAGCAAATCTGTAAATTGTACTTTTTTTAAAACTCTATTGAGCAATATTTTATTATGTAATCATGTATAGGCTTGAAATGAAAAATGAAAAAAAGTAAAACGAATTGTCCTCTAATTTCTTAAATTAAGAAATACTGAATAGTCCTAAAACAAGTAAAATGTAAATGAGTACTTTTTGTCCGAAGGCAGAAAACTAAAAAAATAATTCTTTTTAGTTAAGACCAGAGGATTGTATCAATTCTGGAGAATGTCTTTTTAGTAAATAAAACATATGAGATAACTTAATAATATAGAAATTAATTTTCATTTTTAATTTATAAATATTATATAACATGTTATTCTTTAAGTTTAATTTTTTTTTTTAATAATAATTTATTTTTTTTTGACACAAAAATTATCAAAAAAATTAATAATTTTGTTTGTTTATTTTCTATTATTAAATAAAAAATTAAGATATTTATGTAAATTCTATGTATATTTTTTAATTAGAATTAATGTTCATATTTTATGATCAAAATGTTTTATTAAAGATATTCCTCAAACAATTTTATTTGTTGCTTTCTTGCTTATTTGTATTTTGAGTGCTCTAAACATGGATTTTGTCTATTTTGAAAAATAAAGATATTTAGAAAAATAAAAAAAACAAAATACAATTTTGCGTTGAGTTGTGTGTGCTTAACTTTTGTTTTTCCTTTTTTTTGAAGTATAGAAAATACAATTATAAAAGATATTGAATGGAATGATTTTTCTTTTATTATTCATAAAAAGACTAAAGAGCAAAAATAATGAGAGAGGTATTTAACAAATTAAAATTTTTCAAATTTATTATATAGACTTATTAAATTTTTTGAACATTTAGATGGTAAAAACAAATTTTTTCTAGATTCATGGATATAAATTGCAAAGATTAACTAATGATCCAATCAATCAATGATTTTACATGCTTCTCAAATGTAAATAATTAAATTTTCTTTCAGTTTGAAAAAATTAAGGGAGTTAATGAATGATTTTAATTTTTCTAATCATTAAGTAGTTACTTAATTTTAATTTAACAAGAAGAATTTTTTGTTATATTCCTTTTTTTTGTTACACACTTATAAATTTAACACTTGAATTTGAATTTAAAATAAAAAGCTTACATTGCTATAAAATAATCAAATCTTTATTTTTTAACCAATAAAATTTTGAAACCAAATAAATATTATTTACTTTCAATAGTGTTTTCTTTTTTTTTTTAATAAAATTTTTTTCTATTCTAAAATTTTATGCTGCTTTAAAATCTTCTAAGAATTTGAAATGACTTTACTCATTTTTTCAAACCAAAAATATAATCAAAATAATTTTTTTATTTTATCATAGCTTATTCAACACTAAGATATTTCTATGCTGCTTACAGTCAGATTTTAAAAATAAATAGAAGTTAAGAAAATATTAGTAACTAAATTAGGTTTTGATGCTTGAATATGGTTAATATTATTATGAGTTGACCAAAATAGATAGTTGCTAGTTATATTGATCAATTTTAAGACAAAAAAACTTTAGAGTCACATAAAAAATTTTTGATATTATCCTTTCTTGTAAATTGATAGATTTTGTAAATAAAATCCAGTTTTGTTTTAAAGTTAAATGAAACCCTGATAAAATTCTGCCTGAAAAATAATCATTAAATTGTAAGAATTTTTAAATAATTAAAAATCAAACAAATATCATAAGCATAAATAATAAGCTATAGTATAAATTCTACATAATCAAAAATAAGCAAAACAGGATGACTAATTTTATTAAAAGGATTCTTACTAAGCTTGACATATTTGGCTCTAATGTGGGCTTAAACTATGACAAGAATAGCATGTTTTAAACATCAATAGGTGGTATTTTAAGTCTGTGCTTTTGTGCCCTGATTGCAGTTTTTTTTTGGAGCAATGTAATTAACATTGAGTTAAAGATGTTTTGAATTAACATTTTTTTCATTTAAAATAACAGATTTTATCATTTTTGAGGAAAGGTATTCATTAAAAATATATTTTAGTTCATTCTGATGAGAAAAATTACATGTTATTAGAAGTTATTTGTTTTAAATGAAAATAGATCAAGTATTTTCTAATGTTGTCAAAACGTATTGGACTCACCCTGAACCAATCAATGTTGATAAAAGCAAATTCATGTTTGCAGTGAAAATCCAATAAACTAATTTTATAGGTTAGCCTTACCTGAATATTAGTTTATCAACTAGAGATTACATAAATTTTGATAATGGAACTCAAATTTAAAATAAAGTAAACAATCTTTCCAATCTTATAATTTAATAATCAGTTAGTAAAAACTGATTGATGTAATAAAAAACTATCTCCACCAATAATAAGTATAATTTTTTTTTAGTATAATTAATATCTAGTACCCTGTACTCCTGAACATTTTATTGATCTTCCATCTCATGGGATAAACTGGACAGAAACTTTTGTAAAATACAATTTTACAGACTTCTTATGCCCTCAGTATATTCTATTACCATTTTTCTACTCTAATTAATATTAATAATAATAAAAGATTAAATTATAATTTCACGCTAGGTGGTAATTATAACAGCCCCCATTTTTATCACTGGAAATTTGCAGTGAGTAAATGCTCAAATAATACCTAGCCAAAAGATTTATGGAGACCATAATGCGCCCCTTAAGAAACAATAAATAGTTATTTTTAGAAAAATTCAAATGTTAGACTTTAAATATATACATCAAATTAAATTATGAATCCTTTGAAAAGTTCAGGTTATGTTACCACCTTTGTAGAAGACTCTATTATCTTCTCAATTTAACAAAATTTAGTAATTCATTCTTTTCTATTTTTAATTTATAATAATCAAATACTGTGAATCTTCCTTAATTCTCACCATCCCCAAATTCATAGAGGACTAATTGGTAATCATCAGAATTATAAATAATCAGAAAATATGGTGATAATTTAAGCTGTTGAGAAGTTGAGAATTTACAGCTTATACTAAAAGAATTATTTTAATTTAAAATTGCTTAAAAATGATTTTGCAATTCTTTTTTAAAAAAATTATTTTTTATTAGATATTCAATAAATAATTTTGTTAAAGATAAACATTGCAATTTCACAAATATTTAAAAAATTTTTATCAAATGAATAATATTCTTTAGATTTTAAAATCCAAAATTAAATTATAACAATAGAAATGTTAATATTTTTGAATATTTTAATGTAAAGGCTTACACAACTGCAGATATATTTTTCTCTGAATCAACTGTTTCTACTGATGAGAGTCTGATCCCATTTAAAGATATTAGGGAGGAATAATATCTAACATATAATTTTGGTAATCTTAGATAGTAATATGTCTTAACAAATTCAAGTTCAGCCTATGGAGAATTCTATATTAGAAAAGATTCCATGGCTTACACTTATAACAGATATTTTTAAAAAGTTGGAGATATACTTTCATATATTGGAGGTTTTACTTAGGTTTTCATTTTAATTACTGCTATTGTAGGTAAAATAGTTTTTTTATTTTAATTCAAACAAATTTAAAAATAATGTTTTTATTAAGCTGCTGTCATTAATATTATTTCTAAAATAAAAAGTTAATTATTATAATGATTACATGTACTCTATTTCTCTAGCTAACAAGATATATGATTTTGAATTTGGGTCTGATAAACAAACAGACAATCTTGATAAAAATAAAGATAATAAAACAAAGCCTAAAAAAGGAGTGATAGATAAAAAACCTGCTTATTATAGCAAATCTAAATTTGGGGGAGTATAGGCAATAGAGGAGAAATAAGAAAATGAAGGTTTTTCTGATACATCTTCTATAAAAAATTAAATTTAAAATAAAGATATAAATCCAGATATTGAAAAATTTAAATAGATATAAACACAGGCAAATAGTGAGTAAATAAAAATAGAGATTCCTAATATTAATCCGATATAAGATAATAAAATTAATGAGAATCATCTAGAAAGAAAGAAAAAACATAAAAAGATAACTAAAAGAGAAGATGATGGGCTGTTACCTTTGGATGAACTGTAGCATATACTTGAATAAAGAGCTAATTTAATTTCTACTAAAAATAATTAAAAAATAAATGAGGAAGAAGAAACAAGTATTTATAAAGATGAATTAAAGGAGAGTGTAGATGTAGAATAAAGAAACAAACAATATACTCATGTATTTTTTCAGAATATTATGAAGAATGATTGCTAACAATTAGACTAAAAAGACAATGTCATGAATGAAAGTGTAAGTCCTGAATCTCCCTTACCTAAAGATACAAAATAACATTAAAATATATTCTCTAAAGAAAAAGCAAAGGAATCTGAATTTAAAAATGAATAATTGTAATAAAGAAGTATTGAAGAAAATGAACAAATAAAATAAATGAAATAGGTAGAAACGCCCAAATAGGAAAGCAGTATGCAATAAGATGCATATTATAAATAACCATTGAGTTCTTAGAGAATATTTAGTAACAATTAATTTAATAATGTGAATGCTCCATCTTCTCAATCAATTAATTCTAATTAGAATAAGTAGTTATTTGATGGCTTAGGTTTCGGAAATAAGTAACAGTTCCTTAAAAAAGAGTTTGAATTCCTGCTTAAAAGATAAAGGGGAATTAGTATGACTTTCAAATTCTTTTTGTATAAAATGTCATGTGAAAAGTTTTTCAAGACGGAATAGGTTTTACTCCTAGATAAAGCTGAAAAATAGTTAAAGAAAGATCTGGATATATTTATGATCCTCAACAGAATAAAAGAATTAGAGAAATTTAAAGCTTTGTTTTTAGACAGAAACTAAGAAATTCTTTTCAATTTCTTCCCAAAACCTATAATTTCAATAAATAATAATAATAATATACTCTCATTTGCAGAAATGACAGAATTAGTGAAAAAATAATAGTACTAGTAATAAAAATCATTCAAGTTAAATATTAATTAAATAAAGAAATTGAAGCTTAAATTTAAAACAGCAATTCTAGTCTCAAAAGCTATTTAGTTGTTTAAGAGACCTCTCAATAGAAAAATTAATAAATTTGATTCAATAAATGCTTATCAGAAGCTTTACGATGCCTATGAAGCAGTAAAATCTCAAGGAATGAATAATTAGTAAGTTAAAAAATCTTTATTTCAATAAATTTATTTATTTTTATCAAAAGATTCAATTAAAAGCTGATAGAGCTACTAGGTGAAGAAATGAACAAAATTCTTAACATAGCTGGATTGTAAATACTAAATTCAAATTCAAATTATATATTTATCCACCTCTTAATAATATTAACAGGCTTGAAGTAAAAGGCAAAACAAAACCAGAAACATAAACTCTAATTCCAGATAATATTTATTCACCTCAAAATTCAAATAGCATGAGATTAATATTCCCATAAGTTTCCCCTAGAATTGACTCTTATAGAAGTTATTCGTTTTAGCATAAATAAGGTGACCAAATCCTTTCAGCTGAGTGTCTTAATGACAATAAGCAATATCTTAATTACAACTTTTCTTCAAATGAACAAATTAATTCCAAATTTGTGAAAAACGATTGAAATCTATCTATCTTAAAAAAGTTTTATTTATTATATCAAAGTCTAAATTAAACAATTTTTACTCAAAAGAAATATATATTGTAATTGTGCTTTTTACTATTCTAATCTATTATTATTATTTCTCAATACTCTAAATATTTTTTAATATTCTCATCTTTAATCTCGATTATTAATTTTTATGTCATAGTAAAAATTTCAATTGGCTCTTAAAATAATTTTAATGTAAAAATTATAAATCACAATTGATATGGTTTAAAATAGATTATCAAGTTTCTTATCAATCTATTAAATTATGTATTACGTTTGTTGGTAAAAAATTTATGAATGTCTATTTATTTAATCTATTCCGATTTATAATATTTGATTTCATAATATTTGTATGAAAAATAGGTGAAAGATTAATTTTTTAAATATCTTACATGACAAGAAAATATGGAAATCTTTTCTATGCTATTCAAATCAAGTTAACCAAAATCTAAAAGTATTGGATTGGATAGAGCAATTCAAAATCTTTCTAGGGATATCAAGCATTAAATTTAAGATTTAGATAAATAAATAATAGATTATTTATAATACTTTAAATAAAATTAACTAATTTATAAAAAAAGTTTAATTATTTATTCTCTGCAACATGTAACAAATATTTGTTTTTTAGAAAACATTTTAGATTTGTAAATTTTAAATCTACATTAGAACTGTTTTTTTGCTTAACTCATTTCAAGAGATAAAAGCTTTTTAGTATTTTTTTGTTTTTAAATTAAATCTGTTTTTTACCATAAAATATATGCTTTTAATTTTAGTTTACTCATTAAATAAATTTATACGTTTTGAGAAGAAATCAAATTTTACATTATTACTGTGCATTTTAAATTTTTTGATAGAATTAGTAAAATCAAAATAAAATTATATAATTTACTTTACTGATAGAAATTTGAAGATTAATTAATTTTCATGTGCTTTAGAAAATTTGTTTTTCTAAGGTCTATTGTTTATAATTGATCTTAGATTTGATTATTATTTAAATTTTTGATGTAAATTTATTATTTAACAAAATTCAGGCTTGAATATAAATTTATGTTCAAGAGATTGAATATTCAATCCTAAAGCTATTTATAAATTATATTTTAAGGAAATAATAAAATGCGCACAGCCTAATAAATTAAAAAATGCTGAGTTGTTATACTTATGAGTAAAATCTATGTGAAAAATAAACGTCACAAAATGAGTATAATACGGGTTCAAAACTATTGATAATTAAATTTCATTTAAAGATCTTCAATATTTTACTAAAAATATATCATATAAGAAAAATAATTAGGAAATTTAGGGTATTTTATTAAATAAGCCTCTTGTTGGTAAACATAAATATTGGTTTTGCATCAATTAGGAAGAAACTTTTGATTTTAAATGACCTAATTAATTTATTGGATTTTGAAGAAAATTGTAACATAATAAAATTAAGAAATTATAATAACAATAATAATTGAGAGATAAGAAAATAAAAAGCATAAATGAACTTTTCAAAACTGGATATATTTGGATCTCAAATAGGATTTAATTTTTAAAAGGATAATGTTTTTAAAACTACTTTTGGAGGATTTATGAGCTTAGGATTCATAGCCTTTGTATCTATTTTCTTTTGGAATCAAGTAAATTTCTTTTTCATTTTATAATTTTGAAGTAATATCTGTATCATACTTTTTATGAGATGAATGAATTAAATGCTAACATATTTTAATACCTTTTCTTAAAAAATAGATTATTGATTTCTTAAACAAGTGTAATAAATTAAATGATGATTGAGATCTTTTTTTAACTAGAATTTTTAGATTTTACAGATATTTATGTTTTTTTATGTATTGATTAGCAAACGTAACATTCACTACTAGTAAAGACTGGACAACTCATCCATCAACAGTGGATTTAAAAACACATTAATTTATGTTTGCAGTAAAGCTTGATTTGCCTAATTTTTTAAGCAACCCTCTCTTCAATATTACATGGGAAAAAAGAAATTATATAACTTTGAATAATGGGACACTGATTAAGAATATTGTAAGCTTTATCCCTATAATTATAGAACTATCAAAAATAACTTTAAATATTAGATAATAGTAAATTTACTTGTCTATAAAATAAGGAATATATGCAGTTTGAGCAATGTAGACCAGATCATTGGAATGGGCTACCATCTTATGGAATTGATTGGAATTCAGCATTTGAATAGGGTGGTCTCTCTACATATTTATGTCCTAGGTATTATAATTAATAATATCACATAAACTTTAACTAGATCTAATAATGCTAATAATTAAATCTAATTATCTAATTTAATTTAATAGGATAGAAGATATGGTCTCATTTGGAGGTACATACAGCTCTCCTCCTTATGATTTTATTAAAGTACAAGTATCTCCTTGTGCTAATAATACTGACTCATCAAGGTATTGGTAGCCTAATTGTTAAACAGAAGATTAAGTGAAGAAATTTTTCAACAAAACATAAAGTGTAACAGTGATGTTTAGAATGGTAAATTATGTTGTTAATCCTAATGATCCAAAAAATCCCATCAAGAGCTACATTGATGACACTCTTTTCTTTCCTGTCTAAGGTGGAACTGTAATTTAAAATAACTAACAATTTCATTTATTTTTTAAATAGGAAATTTATTTTGGATAATCGCAAATCCTTTCTTCCTTTGAATAGCTAAGAAAATTCCCACAAAATTTTTTCTAATTTCCCAATGAAAACAATAAATTTGTATTTGAAAAATTTGATTGAAATTTTCTACTGAAAAAAAAAGAATGCTCAAATAAATAGAAAAATTGTGTAAACAGTTAGCATCCAAAATCTACTAAATATTAATCTTTTTTACAAATTTTTAATAACAATTCATGGTTGTGTGATAGTATTTTAAATCAGTAAAATTTAATTTTGCAAATGCAAAAAAAATTAAGTAAATTAATGTAAGGGATTTCAACAAATATTTTAATAACTTAGGCATACTAAACAGCTAACATTTATTTGACAGAAAATATTGTAAAGACTGATTAAAGTATTATGCCTTTCTAAAATATTCAAACTGAATAGTTAATGGTTTTTAATGGAGGAAATTTCCGTTTGTAATATGTAATTGGAAATACGAATAAAATTGTGGCTGATTTTTATTTCCTTAAGGACCCTATTTCATATACACATGAAAGGCAATTTACAAAAGTAAGCTAAATAGCTTCTTATATAGGTGGATTTTGCTAGACTTTTATATTAGTTGCTGCAATAGTAGGTAAATATTTATAGAAATTAATTTTAGTATATCAACTAAAATATTTTGTAATGATTTTATTTAGTTAATCAATACAATAGCTATGTTTGCGCTATAAAGATTGCTAATTAGTTGTATGATTTTGATTTAGTGGATTAGGCAGGACCAGATTAAAGAAAATAGTACCGATAATCTAGCTTCTATAAAGTAAATTAAAAAAAGATTGATTAAGAAAAGCTAGAAAAATCCAATTTGCCACAAAATATGGTAGAATTTACTAATTAAAATATCTCTAAAGAAAAAGATTTGGGAAGAAATTAACTAGATCAATAAAATTAAGAAGAAGCATAGCCTAAGAGGTTTATTTCACATAGAAAGCATTAATCTCTTTTAAAACCTAAAACAAGAGAAGAAGGTGGGTTGTTGTCTTTGGATTAAATACAAAAGATTGTAGAAGGAAATAGATTAGATTTAGATAAGAATACTCCATAAAATCAATACTAGAGTTAAAACACACAAGATTCTCAGTAAATGATAACCGCATAAAATATATAAGCTAAAACTGAGTTGAATATACCTTTGTAATAGAAAGATTATGAAAAAAAACTTGATTTATTATCATCACCTTCTGAAGCTAAGTAAGTGAAGAAGAGACAACATAGCAATGAAGAAAACACAAATTAAATTAGCAAACAGCAATATAATTGTAAGAATTAAATTGAGTAAATTAGCGTTATCGATGAACCAATTTAACCAGAGACTCCAAACTAAGAAAAAAAAATTTAATTTTGCTTGAATAGTTAAGAAAAAGAATAAAATTCTCAAGAAGTTATAGATGTAAACTAAATAAATTTAGATCAGTAGAATAGCAAAAAACTTAATTTCTCTATGATTTAGTTAGATTACACTAAAAGTGTGACTACAATTCCTTTAAAGAATAAAGAAAGTCTCCCTTCTAAGCAAATTACAAATAGCTACAATAATATAATGTAGAATGATAAAAAGCTGACTTAATCTAAATTTGATAGTTCTGTAAGATAAAAAACATTAACTAAAACAACAATTAGTGATTTTAAAAATAAACAAGAATATTTAGATGAAAAATAATTTTTAAAATAAGAGTTTGAATTTCTTGCATCTAGAGATAAGAGTATCAAGCTCTCAATGAAGTACATGATCTATAAATTAACTTGTGGAAAATTCTATAAAACTAAAGAAACTCAGTTAATTGATAAAGCCTAAATATAAATGTCTTAAGATCTTGATATATTTACAATTTTAAGTGGAATTAAAGAGACTTAAAAGCTCAAGGGTTTACTTTTAACTCAAGAAGAATAAATTTTATTCAACTTTTTCCCCAAGCAGGTAATTAGTATCAATGATAATGAATAATTGCCTTCAAGAATATAGCTCGAGTAAAAAAAGAAAGAAATCACTAATTCAATCAAAGAAGAAAACAAAAAAGAAAATTTATAAGTTTAAAATCACTCCAAAAAGCTCAACTTAAATCTAAGAGTAGCTTCAATTGTAAAAAAAGCAACAACCAAATTTAAATAACCATTAACTAATAAAAATGAAGAAAATTCAAATTAAAAATATGATATTGATGCTTATTAAAAGCTTTACCAAGCCTACAAAAATATTTTAAAAGGCAATAAAAATGAGTAATTTATTAAAATAGAAGTAATCTAAAATAATTATTGTTTTAAATAATATTTAGTATACACGACAAGCTTATTAATTAGCTAGGAGAAGAAATTAGTAAAATATTCCAAATTTCAAATCAGTAAAATAATAATTTAATTTTTAGTTTTAATTTTATTGAAATATTTTATTTTTTAAAGAATTGAAAAGAACAAAGAAAGGTATCTTACTAAGATTAGCAATTTATAAAGCAGTAAAAGATATCTAACTCATACTGAAAATGCTATTATTGACTCTAATGTATTAACAAGTAATATAAAAAATAGAGCTGCTAATCAAAATAATAAAAAGATGTTAATTAACTCAGAAAATAAAACGAACTTTAACAGTTATAATGGATAATTAGAATCAGAAAGACCTTTTCAATAAAAATTATATGAAAAATCTCTTTAAAAGTAATAAAAATTAGAAAATTGTTAAGATCAATAAAATAATGATCATGCTTTAATAGTATTTGATGATCCTTCACAAGACTATCACACCATAAATAATAGCCATAATAAACATTTTTCCTAAATATGATAAAAAGAATTTTAACAATAAAAGTTAACAAATAATTTTCTAATAAAAGTATTTAAAAAATAAACAAAAATATTTTATCAATATAATTTGTAATAAATGATATATATCTAATCTATTTTTCTTTAATACTCTATTCTAGATTTATTTCTGAATCTATTATGTAAATATTTAGGTAAAATCTAATAAAAAAACACTAATAAAATTATTATTTTTAAAAGTTAGTAAGCTTAAGTTATGTCAAATATCTTAATAATACTTAGGGTAGATTAAGTAATAAATAAAAATTGTATTTTTTTAGAGAGCAGTTATTTCTCAATAAAAAATGATACAGTTTTAAATAAAATTATAAGTACTGTTATCAAAATTATTTTTAAAAAAATGTAAATAAATTATTTATTTAGCTTAATCAACTTATTAATTAGAACTATTAACTTTTTTTAAAATATAAAAAAATAACATTTTACTTGAATCAAAAGATGGAAAGATATTTTATTTATTTATTTTGATAATCTACATTTTCAAATTTGCATGGTATTTTTTATTCTAAAGAGCACCAAATAATGGGTTTAATTAGCTAAACCAGTTTTTATTTTTCCTAATCAAATCAAAAAATTAATTTTAGCTTTTAATTTCTCAAATTTATAGATATTTTATCAAGTATTACTTGATTTTTAAAAAATTTCATGAAATTTACATAAAAATTCTGGCTTAGAATTTGATTTATGTAGATAGTATCTTTTAATTTATTTTACATAAAAACTCTGGCTTAGAATTTGATTTATGTAGATAGTATCTTTTAATTTATGTTTAGAATAATATTTTCTTTTAAATATATTCTTATTATTTAGATTTTAAGAGAAGTGAAAATGTAAGGAAAGATTAAATAAAGATATTAATTAAAAATAACTGATAAAAAAATAGATATGATCAAATTATCCTTTGAGTCTAATAATAAATTTACTGAATACTTTCAATTCTTATGGATTTTCAATAAATTTCTTTAAAAACTTAAGTTTCAAGCTTTTTTTTGATAAACTTTAGATTTTTTTTGACGAAAAAGAATTGCAGTGGTCACAAATTCATTTACAAATTCATATGAAACATTGAATTAAGTCTAAGTAATATGCATCCTTCCTATTTACATATGAATAGCCAATTATTTTTAATTTAGTAAACATTTTCAAATTAATAATAATCATAAAAAATAAACTGAAATAAATAGGAATTTCCTTTAATTAATTTAACATATTCAAATAAGATGCCAAGTTTATCCAAAAGGATCTTTTCAAATTTAGACATTTTTGGATCCCCAATAGGTCTTAATTTTTAAAAAGGGAATGTATATAGAACTTCATTTGGAGCATTTATAAGTATAGTGTTTGCTGTTTTTATGGGACTCTTTTTTTGGAACACAGTAAGTACATATATATTTTCAATTTCTTCTACATCATCATTTAACTTTTTTTAAACATTAATTAAAATGATTTATAAAACTAAATTTTTTTTATTTTATTTAATAAATATAGATAGAATAGTTCCTTGCGAAGGGTAAATATTAAATTTTACCATTAAATGACATAAAAAAGTGTAATTTTTAAAAAATAAATAATAATTTAGATATTGTGAAAGTAGCAATGAGTAAGACTTATAGCACAAATCCAAGTACAATTAAAATAAGTCCAAATGAATTAATGTTTGCAGTCAAAGTAGATTCTCCAAATTTTATAAACAACCCAATTTTCAACATTACTCTTGAAAGGAGAGATTATGTTAACCATGAGAATGGTACTTTAGATAGAAATAGAGTAAAGTTTTTCAAACTTTTATACAAGTTAAATTGCTTGTTTGATTTGATAATAATAAATTTTCCTAATTATTATTATTATTATTATCTTATTACATTAAGATTATCAATTTACATATTAAATATAATTATCATTAAAGTATCCCATGTATCTAGAACCTTGCACTCTCGATCATTGGACACAACTTCCCAGCTACAATATTAACTGGACAGACCAATTTATAAAAGCAAATCTCAGTTCGTATCTATGTCCTAGGTAATTGATTTGAAGTTTTTTAATTAATATATCAAGATATTTTGCATCATTAAGATTATTTATATTTATTTGATATTTTGAAATGTTTGAGTAATTAGCTGAAATGTAAATTCTTATCAAACAAGAGATGATTAATTTAGAATAGTCTAAATTATCCTTATCAAAAATATTTAAGAGAAATTAGAATAAATTGAATTTGTTTAAAGTTTACAATTTTTTGTTTATGTATTTTTTAGAAGAAATCTAATTCTTTTTAAAGGATAGATCAACAAACAAACATTAAATTTATTCTACTGGTTAATTAGAAAACAGGATTTAATTGAAATTGGAGGAATATTTTCAAGCCAGCACTTTAAGCATATTAGGATAAGTGTTACTGATTGCAAAAATAATACACCTATAGAAAATCCTTGGAGGCCAGTTTGTGCATCCCCACAATTTATAAAAAGCTATTTCGATTCTAACAAAAATGTTAGAGTAGTTATGTAGGTAGTAAACTATATTATTAACCCTCCAGATCCTTCTAACTATATTACATCATTTTTAGACAATCAGTTATTTTTCACAGTTAATCCTAATGTAAACTTCTTTAATAATATATCATGATTCCAAAATAATATAAATCTTTTGTTATCTTAAAAATTCATCTAATTATTTAGGAAATTTAATATTACCAATATTAATTTACTTGGCAGTAACAATGAATATTAAAAAGTTTTTTTATTTGGAAATAATTTAAATAATAAATAGAATACAGTATAATGATATAAATTTAATCAAATCAAAATATTTTATCTAAAAATTAATGACTTTTTTTAAAAATGAATAGAGTTATTAAACAGCAGATATTTACTTTCATGAATATGAATTTGTGACAGATAATAGTATTATGCCTTTCAAATAAATAGAAACCAAAAAATTACCTGTTTTAGAAAATGGAAATTTTAGAGCGTAGCAGTTTTTATATACTCAAACTTCTTTTGGTGATTTCTTTTTTAGAAGGGATCCTGTTACATACACACTAAATAGGTAATTCTAAAAGGTCAGTGAAGTTATTTCTTATATTGGAGGTTTTTCTCAAATATTTTTAAGTATTTCAGCAGTACTAGGTAATTTATTTTATCTGAATAATTATTTTTTTGATTATTATTCAATATTAACAAAGTCTGCTTTTACAATGATTACATTTATTCTGTTTAATTGGCTAATAAACTGTATAATTTTGAAATAAATGGCTAGGATAAATAAAATGAAGGTATAAAATATCAATAAAATGTAATGTAAAATATGTATACTCAAGAGTCTTCCCCACAAATTCAAGGATAGTTTTCAAATAACTAGAATGATAAATAAATAAAATTGAGACATGATTTAAAAAAAATAGAAACTAACCTACCTTCTTTAAGTTATATTTAAAAAGTGAATAGTAACTTTCAAGGAAATATATTTATAAATAAGGATTTAAAATAAATGCCTAATCAAAACTAGCTTTAAAATAATATAAAATAAAAAAATGTAAGTATATAATTAAATCAATCAGATTTACATAGAGATTAAATTGAGAATTAAGATTAAATATTAAATAAATAGCCTTCTCTTGAGTATCAAGTAGATAACATTAATTATAAAGATAAAGAGTAGAATTTAGATTATTAAAACTAAGAGTTATCTCAAATATAATATATCCCAGATGAGGACAACCATTTTAGCAATTAAATTAAATCAGATAAAGATTAAATTTTTATGTCATGGCTAAATTCAAAATAAATTCATCATGAAAAAGAGAATCAAAAAAATAATATCTAAGATAATAACTAAGAAAGTTTTAACAAAGCATAGTAAGTGATTCAGCCTGAAAAAGATAATCATTCCAATGAAATTGATAGTTTTTAAGATAGTTTTAATAAAGCTAAATAAGATTTAACTGTTAATATTTAAAACTCCAAAAATGAAAATTAACATACTTATGAATTTCTTTCTCCTACTTCAGATTAAAACATTAAAATTTTAATATACCCTGATTCTAAAACAGAAAGACCTGTTTTATTTAATGAAAAGGAAATGAGAAAAAGTAAGTTTAGAATTGAAAAAAATATTTTTTAGTCAAAAAGTTAGACAAACATACATTAAATAAATCCAAAAAATTATAGTAATGAATAAAATAAGAGTTTTAACCATTTAAATTGTGATAATAATTAATACAAATAAGTATCTGTTATGTCTGATAATAATTTATGCATTCTACCTCAACTCTTTGATTAAAATATATTTTCTGCTCCTAAAATATAGTCAGGCTAAAATATATATAATAAATAGGCTGAGGCTAGTAGTAGTCCATATAAATGTTAAACTTATTCTGTAACTGAAAATGCTCCTCAATTGACAAATAAATAAAATTTTCTGAAGTAAAAATTCACATAACTTCTTAAAAGAGAAGGAAATCTAATGATGACTTACAAATTTTTTATGTATAAACTTACTTGCAAAAAGCTATGCAAAACAAAGTAAGTTTTGCTTGTAGAAAAAGCTCACTAGCTGATCAGAAAAGATCTTGATGTTTCTGTAATCTTATTTAGATTGAAGGAATTAGAAAAATTTAAAAAACTATTTTTAAATGAATAATAAGAAGTTCTTTTTAACTTCTTCCCAAAGCCAATTATTACTTCTAATTACTAAAAAGAGCTCCCTTCAAGATTAAATATTTAAGAAACCCAAAATAAGAAAAATAATTTCTTAAAAAGTATGATCCATAGTTTATCTCAATCGAAATTCAACAAAAAAGTATAAAAAACATTTTAAGTCAATGCTAAAGTAGCAGCAAAAGTGTCTGTTGCTGTATAAAAGCTCAAATAACCCTTAAAGAATAGTAATTATATCTTTTAATATGATTAAATAAGTGCATATCAAGCTCTATACGAGGCCTATTTAACCATTTCTCACAAAAAAGAGTTAACAAAGTAAATAGATTTTAATTAATTTGTTTTAGTAATTTAAATAAATATTTTTAATTAAATTCCTAACTGTTTTAATTAATATTAAAGGTTTGACAAAAAACTAATAGTTCTTTTAGGATAAGAAATGAAAGGTATTTTTGAAGAATCTGAAAAGTAAGCTTTATCTATTTTTTGTATTCTATTTATTAAAATGTTTTATTTTTAAAAGGATTAAAGATAAAAATATACATGTATCTAATTAGATTACTTAAATGCTTTTATATAGCAGACAGTCATAATAAAAATGACTTTGATTTCAAACAGAATATTAATAAGAGCTTTTAAATTAAAATATATTAATTAATAAAAATGTAAAAATTATTATCAATAAATTAAATAAAAAAATAATAATTAAAATTCCTTAAATATTAATTTTAACAAATCATATCTACACATTTATTTAATGTTACCCTATTAAATATAACAAAATTAACTATTTTTATAAATTATTGGTGAAATATTATTTATTTTTCTCGTTCTTTTATAAATTGAAGGACTTAGAAATGTTTTTTGAATTTAAAATTAAATTTTAATGATAAGTTAAAAATATTTTAAAAATGATAAATAATTTAAAATTACTAAAAATAAAGATTATTAAACACAAAGATAAATATTATTTAATTTGTTTTATAATATTTTATCTTTGTTATTAATCATAATATTATGAGATCTAAATTTGAAAATATTTTTTTTTAAATGAGCTATTTTTAGAAATATTTTCCAATCTCACATACTTTTGATATAGCAATTAAAATTAGGATTAATAGAATTTGTTTTGATATAAGGTATATTTATATTAGTAAGTAGAGTTCATTATCTTGTATGTGTTTATTCTTTATAACGGAATTTTCATTCATTTGGAATTTTTTAAGTTATTAGTTAAAAAGTAAATTCTTGATAATCTATAAATAAATGAAAAACCTAATTGAAAAAATTTTGAGATGTCAATCAATAAATAAATAGTAAAAAAAGCAAGTAGATGTTTTGAATAGTTTCCTTTAACGAGTTAATAATTTTTTGGTTTTTTATTAAAAAGAAAGACTAAATCTAATTGTTTTTCATTCTTTGTTATTTGGAGTCAAATAGCTATATCTTCTTGATCTTGGCTCTGGCTTTTCTTGTACTTTAACTTGCCTGCTAAGAGAAGCACTAGGCTTTTAAATTGGAGGGAGTAATCCCTTTTTTGTAGCTATTCCATTTACATTTTAAATCTATGGTTAGTTTTCTTTATTATCTTATAGTACCTTTTACTGAATTAATAATGCTGAAGGAGAAGGATTAAAGAATTCCTAATATTTTTTAAGCTAATCATACAAAAAAATAAACCATTGGGTTTATTTTTCATAATTCTTTGAATGGTTAGTTTCTTCATCATATTAAATCTCCATATTTGAATATTATTTCAGTGTTTAGTTAAAAATTTAGTTTATTTCATTGGCATAATTAGAACTGTATTTTTTTTTTAAAACTTGCTGTTTGAAATCTAGAGCACAAAGACACCCAATTATGTAGTGTCCCTACTCATGGCTTAATAAGTAATCAGTTTACTTTCTCACCCAAGATTTATTTGATATCTTCACACTAACATTAATGCTTCTAACTTTGAAATCTAAGTATCTATTTAAACTACTTTATCTCTACTCAACTTGATAATTATAATTTATGAACCAATAAATGTGAGCCCAAAAAGACATTTCAGGATCTGCTTTTCCTGGGAAATCGCTCCATTGAACTTTTTTAATTTAAATTCCTCCAATTTTTGTAGGTAGATACTCGTTTAATCTTTTTTCATATTGCTTTTATTCACTATCAGTTTCTGTCTATATTTCTGTAGACTTTGATGATGATATAATGCATGGGCAACGTTAATTACTCTATTGTTGTACAACTTATTAATTAGTCTAAGATTGCTAACTTTGTATTAAAGTAGAAGATCCTTCATTACTAACCCTTCCTTCTTGAAGCTAAAGACAAGAGTTTTACTTCAAATCTTTATCTACTTTTTTTTGTTCTTACCTCCTATTAATATTTTCTGCCTTACTTTCTTGAAGCATCTTTAACAAACAATATTATACTAATTAATTTTTTAAGATAACTCTACTTATTTATTTTTAAAAAGGATACGTTAAATAGAGTGCTAATTAAAAAACAAATCAAAATAAATAAATCAATATAAGATACATTCATTAATCGTATGACAAAATAAAATCAATAAAAATTTAATAAATATATCTAAAGAAGTAATTTTATGAATAGTTAGTCTTCTTTTTAAATTTATTCTATTCAAATTTTTCTCAATTTTCTTTCAATTTTACTTTTTCGCCTTACAACAGATTTAAATGAATTGATAAATTATCTAAAAAAATTTTGAAGCAAAATAAATCCCTCATTTAAACAAATATTTCAAACAGAAATTAATTTCAAAATACCCTCTTAATAAATGGTTTATCTTTTAAGAAAATAAAAAAATCTAAATATTCTTTTAAAAATAATTTTTATGCTAAATTTAATATTAAAACTAGTACAGATAATTATTAAAGTAGTTAGTAATGGAAATGAAAACTTGCTAATTTTTAATATTTCATAAGCATTATTAATCAACTTAATACATTAGTTACATTCTAAATATAAAATTTAAAATATTTTTATTTATTTATCTATCTAGAGATATCTAATAAGATATCCATCAAGCTTTACAACAATTCAATAAAGAGAAAATGTGGATTCATCAATAAAAAAAGTAATTAAAAGTTAGGATTATATTATTAACTTTTTGTGTGAATTTTTTTATGCTATTTTTTAATTTTTTAAAAGTTTATAATTTCTTACATTATAGAATAAAAAGAAGGCTAAATAAACTAACTTAAGTTATTTTTAAACTGAATAAAATATATTTTTTTTGTTTAATTTTTTAATTATTAAAAAAATTACCTAATCAAACATTGTTATAATTATTTTTATTGTTGCTAATGTCTGTTGTTGTAGGTTATTCATTTGGAGTTATGCTACTAGTATTGTCGTCCTCTTCATTTTGATCTACTATATTGATTCCTGGTTCATGCTAGGCATCAACTTTGGTTCTATTAAGCTCAACCTTTAAGAACTTAAGGACTACCAAACAAAGGAAAAACATAGACATATTGCAAACTTATACTACCATTACCATAGCTTCACTATCATCTCCTAAAATTGCTGAGTATATTGAACCAAAAGCAAACCCAAGTAAGTGAGAGCCACCTTAAAGAAAACCACTTGATACTTATTCTGCTACAGGATAAGCTATTTCAGAAGCTAGTTCTAAGAATATAGGAAAAGCCTATAATGAGACTAATCCAATAATCAAGTAAGGAATGATTACCATAACTCCATTTCCAATAGGTAAGAAAACAAGTGTCAATCCAAATCCAGCAACAGAACCTATTAATTTGAAAGATTAAAAATTAAAATGATCAATTTGCAATTAATTAAATTTGTATTACCTACTATACCAATCATAATAAAGAGTCTAAATCTAGGTTTTATTCTAAATAATTTTCCTCCAATAGCTGAACCTACTATACCAGATAGGACTATTCCAATACCAGAAAAGCTAACAATATCACTACCATATCCATAAGGCTTGAAAATAAAAGCCATAGTAACACCAGTTGCTAAGAAATTACCACAAAAAAGTCCATAACAAAGAAATGTAAGAATATAATTTTTATTTTTCATTATAAGCTTGATAGATGGACCCATATCTTCTCTTTTTTACTCTGCAGTGAAGCTAGGAGGAGTAGGAGGTTTTTCTTTAAATAGTATGCAGCCACTAATTGCTAAAATACTTGCAATAATAGCTTAAATTTTCATCAGTGAAAAAATAGTTGATCTACCTTCTTTATATCCATTCAATTTATCAGCTTTTTCATCATAATCTTTCATCCAAAGTCCTGGTAGCAAACTGCTAGTTAGCAATACGATCATAGTAAGAACCATTAAGATTTAAGTGATAATTTATCTATTTAATTAATTAAGTATTAGCATAAAATATGTGGATAATTTTGGATAGATTTTAAATTAATTAATTTAAAAAAAAAATGATTAAAATAAATAAAAGATTTATTATATGGGTTTTTGTAAATTAAATTTTGGGTTTAAAGTGAAATTTTATATCAGTTATTCTTGATCATAAATGAGTCAATATTTTTGTTTGCTTTAGATAAGAGATAAATAAATGAATATTTTGTAACCTTAAAATAAAATAATCTAAATGATTCGATCTGAATGAATTGTAATTTAAATAAGACTTCATTTGTTTGTAATAAGGTGATGTCATAAATCATTCTATTTAATTTTTCTTTTAACTTACAAATATTAAATTCTTAAGAATATTATTATTTCCTAAAAATAGTTTGCGATTTGTATATAACATCTTTTTTATTTGAGGCTATAGATATGATAAATTGAATTTTCGGCTGAAATAAATACCTTTTATCTGTCCTGAACCATACTAAAGAGAGCTTAGTCACCATATTTTGAGTGAAAGGGAATCCTAAACCCATCAAGATGTGAGCTAAAAGAGTGTAATAGTAATTAACATTCACTAAAAGTCTAACCCAAACACTTACAAGTATGATAACTGTTGCAATATATATGCTTACTCTCATTCCAAATTTCTCAAGTACCAATCCTACAGGAATAGTAACTGGCAAAAATAATATATTTTACATCAAAGAATTTAAATTAACAACAAGAGGAGCAACATCATATATTGAAGATACATTAGCACTAATTGGGTTAAAAACATTTAGTGAAAATAAGTAAGAACTAGCCACTAATATAAATCCAATTAATGTAGTAATTCTCTAAGGGTATTCACGGTACTCAGGTTCTGAAAACACACTCTGCTGTTTGCTATCTAAAAGAATTTCTTCTTTTAAGCTTAAAATATCTTCTTCTTAATTTTTATCAAAACTCATTTTCTCTACCTATATTATGGTAATTTATTAATTAATTATTGTTCTATTAAAATGTTGATTATTATAAGCTTATAATTAGCTTTATCATACATTATAAACAAATTAGCTATACATTTTTACAAAAATAAAGGAAGTTTGACAGAAAAACTTAAACTCTAAAACAAAATTCTGTATTATTTCTAAAAAAATATCTACTTATCTCCATAAATGTTTAAATCAACTTACTCATGATTAAAAAATATCCAATTTTGAAAAGGTAATATGACATTAATTTTTAATCATTTAATTTACTTATTATTTTAAAAAAATAAACTTATTTCTTTTATATTTTTGTGATAAAAAACATATACTTTCAATATAAACCATTTCTTAATTTTTCTTGTTCCAATTAATGATTAATTTTTATTTTAATAAAAATGAAATTTACAAACTGATTAAATATAATTCTAAAGTGAAAAATATATTGTCATTTTATTCTTAATACCCAAAACATATTATTAATTGAAAATGAGTTTTTATTTTAAGGAAATTAGAAAGGCTTTTAGAATGATGAGAATATGTTTGTAAAAGAATAGGATATTTTAGAGTAATTTACACTTTAATTAGCCGATCTTACTTGTTAATCAAAAAAATTTATTAATGATCTATCAATAAATCAATGAATACTGATTAGCATTTTAAATTATTACTATTTTTCTGGTAATTTATTTATCTTTAAGTAGTAATAAGAATCTGTAAGAAAAATTAATTAAAATGAAAAAAAAGAGAGAGTATTACTCTTTTCTAAACTTTTTTTCATACTAAATTGTATAACGAAAATAATTTCTAGTGATCTTATGATAATCTATTTCAAATTTAAAAAATTGGATTAATCTTTATTTAAATAAATAGATTTTTTTCATTCAAGTGTAAATGCTAGTTTAGATTTTTGAAACTTTTATTTCTACTCATAAAGATGTTTCATATTCTTATAATTAGAAAATTATGTTTAGATGTCTAAAACTAGAAATTATTTAATTTTAACTGATTTAATTCAATTTAATCTAAAAAAATATTTGAATTACCTCACTTAAATTATAAATTAAATATTTTCAATAACTAAAGTATAACTTTTTTTATAAATATTTTTTAAGAAGAAAGGCTAGAAAATTGGGATCATACTTAATGAGGGCAATTTAAAATAACAATAAATAGATTTCCAAAAAACTAAAAAATTATTTACTTTTTAGGCTAGTAAATATTTTTTAATCGTTGCTTTCTCTACATTTAACTATACATATATGAGGGGTTATTATAAAAAGATAATGTAGATAAAGAGTTATTTTCTTTTTTACATATTTTCACTTATATATATTTAAAAAGAATTCCTTAATTTTGAGAAAGAACAAAACAAATTAATCTGAAAATTAAATTTCTATTCAAAGAATAGTTTATTCCTTTATTTCACTTTTCAGTCTTAAAAGAAATAATTTATTTTTTGATCAATTACCTCTTTTAAAAAATAAAAGTATTAATAAGCAATAATAAATAATTTTAATTTGAAAAACTCTTGTTTTGAAAAAAGATTTATTTAGTTAGAAAGAGATCCAAAGGATTTACAACCATTAAAAAATTATTTTTCAGTCTACTTACTTTAAGATAATAACTATTATAGATTTATCTTGTTGAAAATCAATATTTTTGAAGAAAAAAAGAAAAGAAAAAATAAATTAAATCCAAGGAAAATATTTGATAGATTTAACTATGAAAAATAGATAAATTGATAATAATTAGATCTCTTTATTTCATGATAAAAATAAATTAATTGAACCTTTTGAGATAAAAATATTTTTTTCAGTTAAGTGATTTTTTAAAGGAATACTAATTTGTAATAATATATTATTTAGTCTTTTCATAAATTATATATTTATCAAATGTTTTATTGAATAGGAGATATTAACTAAAACATTAATAGTTACAGAGGCTCTAAGGTAGAATTTATTTAATAAAAATTTGAGAATGACATACAAAAAACTAGAATTTGAAAACCTATACACTTAAAACTTATTTTAGGAGCTCAATAAAAATTATAGATTTTTGTAATCAAATTCTACAATGCATTGGCAGCCAACCATAAATTTTAATGGAGTCATTTAATTATGAGAGAGGTATTTTTTTTATTTCTTAAATTTTTTCTTAAGTTTTTTATTTTTAATTATTAGCAGAAATAGAATTAAAAAATAATATTGTGTGTTTACTTACCTCTATATAAAAATTGATAATAAAAAAATGTATTATCCATAATTTTTAATTAAAAATTTATATTCAGTTTCTAATTAATTTTTGATAAAAGAATATTTTCTTTTTTATATATTTCATTTATATGTATTTAAAAAGAATTTGTGTCTTTAATCTTAAGTTTTTTTTTAGTCACTAATTAAATATCTAATCAAATTTGGATGTATTTCGTATATTTAATTCATTTTTATTAAAATAATATTTTCTTCCCATTTTTAAAAAATGATTGATATAAGAATGAAGTTTCTATTAAAAGAATATTTTCTTTCTCTTTTATTTCACTTATGTTGAAGAATAAAACAAATTAATTTCAACTATTAAATTACTAATATTTTTCTATTTAAATTATTAATATTACTTTAAAATTATCAATAAAAATGAAGAATGTTATTTAGTGAAAAATAAGATGGAAAAAATAATTTTTTTCTTCACTAACAAAATATTTCAAGCTTTAAGATGAAAACATCTTTCGTTCTTTATTTTGAGGAAATAATTAGTGTTTTATGATGCAATTTAAAGAATTGATTAGGTAAAGAATAATAGAATTTCTAAAATGATAATTTATTCTTTACCACACTTGAAAAAGAAAAGTATTTTAAAAATTGTATTTACCAAGTACTAAAAAATCTTTTTAATTTTAAAAAACACTTGTTTTGAGACAAGACTGGCCACAGTTAGATAAAGATCCAAAGGATTTACAAACACAAATAATTATATTTAAGTATACTTTAAGTATGCAATATATGTACAGATCTATCTATAAATAACTACTCTTGATTTTAATATTTATTTTTTGAAGAAAAAAAGAAAAGATTTGAGAAATAAATCAAAGGAAAATATTTAATAGATTTAATGTTAAAAATAAATAGTAAATAGAAAATCATAGAAATAAAAGTATTTATTTCATTTATCTCATTTTTTTAAAGCAATAAAAATTTGTAATAATCAAACTCTATTAAAATAATAGTAAACAAAAATCTATTTTGATAAAAAATATTGAAAGTAATAAAAATATGTCAAACTTTTTAGAAAGTATTCTATTTTCAGAGTTACTTATAAAGTATGATAGGTTATTTCTGAAGGATTAAGCCAGATGAAAAAGAAATTTATTTTTATTTTAAATATTTTTTATCTCAAACAAAAGAATCAAACAAATATTTTTGTATGATAATACCTGAGTTAAACAAAAGGATGGTTATCAGTCACTTGAATTGAAGTTTTATTATTATTTTATTGAAATTAATTTTAGAAGTAAATTAAAATAATTAAAATAAAAATAATTTAAAATTTATTCTTTTATTTTTTCTTTAACAGCATAGTAAATCTTAAATTCAAATTATAATCAAATAAATAAATTATATAAGATCTATTTAATTATCTATTTGAAGAGAAAAGAACTTCCAACTTAATAATAAAAATGATGAAACTGAGCTAAGAACAGTAAAATTTTGTTCACTCACCTTCTGAAGAAAATTAGAGGATCCTTGCTTGTGCAGGTTCAGGAAAGACAACTACTCTAGTGCACAGAATAAAATATCTAATAGAAAAGCATAAAAATTAAAATCTTAAAAAGATTTTAGTAAGTACTTTTAATGTAGAAGCTGCAAAAAACTTGCAATTAAAAATGTAATAAGTATTTGGTAAGTAAATTCCTAGTTGTATCGATATTTTGACTATTGATAAATTTATTTATCAGATTTATTCAGAAAAAATTAAAAATTCATATGAAGTAATAAATAAAAATAATTAAAAATGTATCAAATAAGATCTAAAATACATCACTATCTTAGTTAAAAAGTATTTAGAAAATTTAGATTCTCTATCTTATAAATAAGATAGTATACTCAAGAAATATTAATATTTCTTTTTTGATGAGTTTTAAGATGTAAGCTAAATATAATATGACATATTTATGCTTTTTCAAAAAAATGGATGTAAAGCTATTGCAGTGGGTAACTACAATTTTTTTCTATTATTATCCATTATTTATTCATTCATTTTACTTTTTAATTTTTTTCTTAAATTATATATTTATAAAATGTTTTGTTGAATAGGAGATGTAAACTAAAATATTTATAGTTACAGAGACTCTAAAATAGAATTCATTTAATCAAGATTTGAGAAAGACATAAAGAAAACAGGATAGAATTTGAAAACCTATTCACTTAAAACTAATTATAGGAGCTCAATAAAAATTATAGATTTTTGCAATCAAATTCTATAATAGATTGGCAACCAATCATAAATTTTAATGAAGCCATTTAAAAACGAGAGAGGTATTTTTTTTATTTTTTAAGTTTGTAATTTTAATTAAAATATTAATAACCTATTAGGGGTAACCTTTTATAAACTCAAGCTTATCTATAGCCTACCCTTCTGATATTTATTTTTTATATTCCTTTCTCCTTGTTATTTGTTTAATTATTTTATTTTATAAATAGATGAAAATAAAAGTTTACCTAAATTAGAAATTTTTAAATGTGAGTCAGACCAGTATGAATAGATAATAAACTAAATAATAGATCTAAAAACTAAGTATGAGTGGAGAGATATAGCTATACTAAGTCCTAGAAATAGAGACTTACATAATATTGAATAATTTTTGGTAAGACAAAATAAATTAGCAAAAGAATAGGCTGATTAAGAATCATAAAATAAAAAAGAAATCCCATACATCTTTTTAAAAAAAAATATTTATAAAAAAAATAAACAATCTGAAGAAGAGAGTGATGAAAATAAAAACCATCTAACTCTTGGTACTTTTCATTCCTCTAAGGGTTTAGAATGGTAAGTAGTCTTCATCATAGGGATTAATGATTAGCTTTTCCCAGAAGGCTTCATCAATAAAACATATAGTTTAAATTTGGAATAGAAGAACAAAGAATGCTTAAGATTATTCTATGTAGCATGTACAAGAGCTAAAAGTGAGCTATACTTTTCATTTATCAATTAATCTAATAATAATAAAAAATTCGTAAAATTTTAAATCAATCAATTTTAATTTAAACCTTTTTTAATTTGTAGATTTGTAGATATTTTTACTAAATCAAAGAAAGTTGTTTTGAATAATGTGAAGACTTTTAAACATCTTTAATTGTATCTTCTAATTAACGCAGTAGTTTGTTTTTTCACCTAAATTACTCAATTATTTAAATATTGTAATAATAGTTAATTAGATAAAATATACCAACAATGAATTTTTAAGTGCTATTACATCAGACTTTGATGAAGAAGATTATAGGAGAGCTAATGAATATATTCAGTATTTAGTTTTGGAAGAAAATTTTTTAGGGGAAAAAGTAACTTATAATGAAGCAGATCTAAAATAACAGAATCTTTATGAAGAATTATTTTGTTACATAGATTTGTAAACAGTTATTTTTTTAGTTTATTTGATCTATTTAGGTCATAGGTTTAATTTTTTAAACAATTTTGATAATTTTCTTTAGAGAAACAAAATATATTCTGAAAATTACATTTACTTAAAAATAGATTCTTATAAAAAATGGTAGCCTCAGAATTTTCTTTAGTGGAAGGACAAAGATGTCAAATTGCCGAGGAAATACTTTTTCCGATGTATTGGACTGGAGAAGAAAAAAAAGTTTTTCAGTAATATTAAAATTTCTTCGTAAATGAAATTTAACAAATAAAGAATCAACAAGATATAGAAAACTATTTCACTAAAATAAATAAATCATAATAAAATATTTCTGCTGAAGATGAGAAACATTTTTCAAAAATTTATAAAAAAATTAAAAAATTTATGATTGAAAAAGAAATTACATCAAAGTAAATATCTCACTAATTTCGTTCTAAAAAATACTTTCCTGCAGATTTTGATGAAAATTAATTTTATGAAAGTTATAAAAAATTTTCAGAAAATAAAAAAATTCTTCTAGAAACATAGACAGAAGCGTAGCGCAAATAAGTTGCATTTATATATAAGACTAGTAAACTAAGGATGCTTAAAAAAGGTCTTAAAAAATCTCTATATAGAAATGATATTAATATACTGCATTCATTTGCTTTGAAAAATAATGTAGAATATTTCTTGAAATATCTAAAAGAATTAGACAATAAAGACTATGAAAGAAAAGTAAATAAACATGAAAAATATTTTGTTGAAATCAAAAAACAAGTAAAAGAAGATAAATTGAATGGAGTTATTGATTTCCTATTCGGCAACAGAATGTTTTAATTTTTCTATCGATTCCCTGATTAATATGAATCTATTTCACTTTAGCAAATACTTTAAGTAATAATACATTAATAGTCTCTCTATATTAATTTTATTATATTTTAATATAAGGCTTTGGCTCTAGCATTTATGCTTATAAATCAAGGATAAGATATTTAATATATCGTTTTTTATAATATTTTGCATGATGAAAGGATTACTTATTCTCTACAAAATTACAATCACAAAAAGGAAATAAAAAATGATATTTTGAATTTTTTAAAAGAAAAAGCTTCTTAATCTATCAAAAAATAAGATGAAAATAATAAAAAATTTCACTAAAGCAAACAATTTAATTAAAATAATAAAGAAGGACCAAGAAAAAAAAATTCATAATTAGAAGAATTAGACATCAATTCAGAAAAATAATAGTAATTTATTAAAGATTTAAAAAATTAAAGGAAAGATGATAAGTTCCATACTAATTTCGAATTCCAGCACAATTAAAATTAAAAACCCAAATATGAATAAAATTTAAATCTGTAATAAATGTAAAATATCTAATTTGATGATGAAAATTTAAATATTTCAAGAAATCTAGGTTTAAACTAAAAATTTAAGACAAATTTAGAAGACAACTTAAATCAAATGAAGCAGACAAGTATGTAGTAGTTCAATTATCAAGATTAAAAAAATCATTTTAATTAAAATTAATTCTTCTCAAAAATATATAGCAATTAAGAATCTTAAAAGAATTAAAGTTGGCTTAAAATATCTGATATTAGCAATGATTTAATGTATCCAAAATAACTATATAATAATATGAATAATTAAAATTATTTGATAGAAAGATCAAATTTAAATTAACTAATTCCTTTAAGTTGGGTTGAAAATTATTAGGAATAATTTAAAAAAGAATTTATTAAAACTAATGATCCTTTACAATTTTATTCTATTTAAGAAAAGGTGCATGAGTAATCTTTATAAAAAATTAAATTAATCAAATAAAATGAGAAAGAATTTTAGGAACTATTATAAATTGAAAATGAGGCTTTGAATTCTAAACAAGAATTAATCTTAGAGTAATACAGTAATCAGATAAAATAAGCAGCCATGGATTCAATTAACAATAGTGATTATGAACAAGGTTCTAAGCTATTAAATATTTTGAAGAAACTTCAAAAAAGATAATTTACTAAGGACGAGTTAAATGAGTTTATTTAAAATTAGTTAAGAAATTTTATTAATCGATAATAAATGGATAAAACATTATAAAAAATATCTTCAAACTCTATCAAAGCAAAAAATAACCATAACCATCAGCCTAAAGAATATTATCAATAATTTAATTAAGATGTTGATTACGAATAAGAATTTTTATAAGATTAATTCATCTAAAAAAAGCAAAAAAAAAATTATTGATAAAATAAAATTAATAAAGATAAAAATTAATAATGTAATAATATTTCTATAAATGTGTGCTTTATATGCAAATTATTCATAAATCTTGAGACTTAAAATATAGAGGTTGATATGGTTAGGCCCTGTTACCTAATTTTTAAATGAGAAAGCAAAAAAAAATTGGTTTTTATGCACAAGCTAATGAGTCAGATTTCAAAAACCCCCCTTTTATAAATTATATTTAAACTAATCATAACAAACTTTTTTCAAATAAATTAAGCTTAAATATATTTTTAGTAAAAATTTGATAAAATAATTTTCTTTTTTTACTTCTAGTTTCAAAAAAAATACGATTATGATTCTTGTTAAATTTAGAATGGAAATTTTACTTCCTATTATTAAAAAAAATTTTACCAGTTCTCCAAATTTAGCTTCGAGTTATGTTGTTATGTGTTATTTATCTTTTACTAAGAAATTAAAATAAAATTTTTCTCAAGAGCGAGCTTTAGCTTTGATAATTTTAGATAAATTATTTTTCCTTTCACATCTACTCATAAAATCCTTCAGAACCTAATCTAGTTTTTGTCAGTCAATATATCATCAAAATAAAATAAATTAAATAGAGTGGATATCTCAAAGTAGAAATACACTTATGGATGAATATTTTTTTTAAATAATATTAAATTGAAATCTTTTAATAAAATTTGTGAAATAATATTTTGAATCAAACAAATTATCTGAAAATTATTGAATACATTTGAAATTTATTTCTAAAATACAGAAAAAAATGAAAAAAAAAGTTAAACCATTTATATTTATTTACTTTTTCTTATTTTGATTTTATATGGAATTCATGTTTTAAGTTTTAAAAATGCAAATAAATCCCTTAGACAGATCGAAATTTAATAGATTTTCAAAAGGATTGAATACTGTCAGTACTTTTTTCTTCTTCTATAATTTCATCAATTATTTTTATTCCTCCTTCTTACATAGCATCTACCTTAGATCTGTTTAATTCAACTTTAAGGAATTTAACTAACAAAAGACAGATACCATATATCGAAATGCTGCTAATTTAAACTATCATTACCATCGTTTTGCTATCATCATCAAGCATAGCTGAAAATATAGTACCTAAAGTGAATCCAACTAGGTTAGAACCACCTAAGAGTAGCCCACTTGATACAGATTCCGATACAGGGTAAGCTGTCTCTGAAGCTAACTCAAGAAAAATAGGAAAAACTTACATTGATACCAATCCTATGATCATATAAGGAATCATAATTAAAATACTATTTTCCACAGGTAAAAGGACTAAAGTCAATGCTAGTCCAGTTATAGATCCTTTTTAAATAAAATAATAATATTTCCTATTAATTAAATTATTATCTATTATACCTATAATCCCAATAATTATAAAGAGTTTGAATTAAGGTTTTTTCTTAAATAATTTCCCACCAATTCCTGCTCCTATAGCACCAAATATGACCATGCTAACACCTGAAAAGCTGACTACATCACTCTCAAATCCATAAGGCTTGAACAAATAAGACATAGTGACTCCAAAAGTGTAAAGATTACCAGAAAAAAGTCCATAACAAGTAAAAATAATTATATAATTCTTACTTTTAATTAATTTTTTTATTGAAGAACTTGCATCTTCTCTTTATAAACTAGCTGTAAAACTTGGTGGAGTTTTTGGTTTTTCTTTAAATAACAGACATCCAATTATAGCTAAAGCAGATGAAATAATTGCTTATATCATCATTAAATTATAGACTTTACTTCTTCCTTCTTTATAACCATTCTATTCATCTAATTTTGAATCATAGTCCTTCATCCATATACCAGGAAGTAAGCTACTTATCAACACAGTAATTAGAGTAAAAACCATTAAAATCTAAGTAACAGATTATCTTTATTTAAAAAGAAAATAAAATTTGTACTTTGAATACTTTTAAGAAGTAATATTTTTTAGGGTTTACCTTTTTTCAGTTCTAAACCATATCAAAGATAGTTTTGTAATCATAATTTGCACAAACGGTAAACCTATTCCCATCAAAATATGAGCTATTAAAACTATATAGTAATTTATATTTATTAAAATTCTTAACCACACAGCTATTGTAATTAATGCGCTTGCCACATAAATACTTACACACAAACCAAACTTTTCTAAAATGTAACCTACTGGGAAAGTAAGAGGTAAAAATAAAATATTTTGCATCAACGAATTAAGACTAACTACAATAGGTTTAACATCATAGATATCTGATGTATTAGCACTTATTACATTAAATGTTCCTATTGAAAAAAAGTATGAGGCTATAACTAGAAGATACCCTATTAATGTAGTATATCTTTCAGGATATTCTTTATATTCTATTTAACAAGAAGCTTTTTCTTACTTTTCTTACACAAACTACTCTTGTATAATTTATTTTTGATCCTACAAACGAATATTTTTTTAATTAAAAATGTGTTAAATAACTTCTTTATTGAGTTTATTTTATAAAATATTTTACCTATTGCATGGTAGGAAGATATCTTATTTATTCTTTTGGATTCTTGTATCAAAGTGCTATCTTGAGTTTCTTATTTGTTGGGTAAAAATAATGAAATAAAATGGATTTTTATTATTTTAAAATGTTTTTATTTCAAAGCAATAGTTTTTTTTTCAGGTCAAATTTTAAAGTAGTGTAGAATAAACCAAGCAGTTTTTATAAAAAAATTAATTGAATTTATTTATATTTTCTTAAAATGAATATTTGGCTATTTAAAAATATTATCTCTCTGATATAATTTAAGTAGAGTCAGAATCTGATTAGATAGCAGTTTACATGTAGACCAAAAAAATTTATGAGTTTTTCAGAAAATTAATACAAAATAGTGTAATTCATTCACAAACCTAATAAATTCTACACAACCCTAATATTAAATGTAAAGAATAAATTTTTTTATGGATATTTTAAACAAATAAATATCTAAATAATGATATTTTTATAGGTTAATTAAAATGTAAAAAGAAAAAGTAAATAATAATTTGTAAGCATTAATTCAATTTTAAATTTATCTGATTAAATCTGAATCAAAGTAAAATCTAATTTCTCAAACATCTTTTTAAACATAGTAAATCGTTTTATCAATAAAATATCTAAAAATACTAATACAAGCTATTCAAAATAAATAAAAAACTAAAAAATGAATTCGCTTTAACTTTTTTTTCATTTTACCAATAATTTTTATTTAAGATTAGTTTCAAAAAATAAAATATTTTAAAAACACATGAATAAATTAAGGGTGAAAGATACAAATTAAAATCCTTATTTTTATTTTTATTCTCATCTTATGGAAAACTTTTAGTTTAAAAAATATTTACTATTTAACAAAACTAAATAATATTTTACAAATTTTTAAATATTTCACTTCGAAAAATGATAAAGTTGAAAATAAATTTTATCAAATGAACAGAGAGTAAACTATTTTTAACACTAAATTCTAAAATGAAAATCATTTCTAATAATCATATTGAATTTATCTATATTTAAATAAATAGATTTTTTTCATTAAAGTGTAAATGTAAGTTTAGATTTTTGAAACTTTTATTTCTGCTCATAAAGACGTTCTAAATTATGTATTGATATCTAAAATTTATCTAATTTTAATTAATTAAATTGAATTTCATCTAAAAAAGTATTTGAAATGACTCATTTAAATTATAAATTAAATATCTTCAATAAAACCTTTTTATAAAAAAGAATGAAAAAACTTGTTCATTCTAAAACAAATGAAAATATTATTAAAATGAGGGTTTACCAATTTCATCCTATGATAAAGCTTTTCTACTAATTTTGTGAATTTCAATCGAATTTTCTTTTTTATCAGAAAAAGTTTTTTTTTTTTGAAGAACTAAATATTAAATTTGATCTTGAAATAAATATGATATTTTAATTATTTTTTATCAAAACGATCAAAAAATATACATTTTAAAAATAATTTTTTATTTAGAATTAAGCCAGCCATTCAAAAACACAGCAATCCAAATGCCTAATACCCATTTATTCTTATTTACTTTTTCTTATTTTGATTTTATATGAAATTCATGTTTTCTTGTGTATTATTTTGTAAGTTTTTTTTCAAATAAACATTTTATTTTTAATTTAATTGGATTTGTGAAATTCATACATTAAAATGTTAGACAGGTCAAAATTTAATAGAGGAGATAATAATTTATTTAACTTAAATTCAAGTTTGCTGACTAAAATATTAAAAAATATATAGTTACATTTACTATTATTAATTTAATATAAAGCTAACATTTATTGATTTTCAAGAGGTTTGAATACTGTAAGTATTTTTTTCTTCTTCTATATTCTCATCAATTATTTTGATTCCTATTTCTTACTTAGCATCTACTTTAGTTCTATTTAATTCTATTTTAAGGATTTTAACTAACAAAATACAGATGGCAAATATAGAAATACTACTAATTTAAACTATTATTACCATAGCTTTGCTACCATAATCAAGCATACCTGAATATATAGTACCTAAACTCAAGAAAAATGGGAAAAGCTTACATTGATACCAATCCTATAATCATATAAGGAATCGTAATTAAAATACTATTTTCCAAAGGAAAAATAACTAAAGTCAATGCTAATCCAGTTATAGATCCTTTTTAAATAAAATAATAATAATTTTTATAAGTTAAAATTATTTTTTTTATTTTACCTAGAGTCCAATTATAATAAAAAGTTTAAATTTAGGTTTTGTCTTAAATAATTTTCCACCAATTCCTGCTCCTAAAGCACCAAATAAGACCATACTAACTCCTGGAAAGCTTACTACATCACTCTCAAATCCATAAGGCTTTAATAAATAAGACATAGTGACTCCAAAAATGTAAAAATTACCACAAAAAAATCCATAGAATTTTATTTCACTATTTTTTTTAACTTTAAATAAGCCTATTTTATTTTATATTTTGTTAGATATTTACCTTTTTCATGAAATGTCTTATTTTTATTTTTTAGAATTATTGTATCTACTCACAGCTATCAGTCAGTATCTTATTTGTTGGGTGAAATAAAATTTATTTTAATGATTTTAATATGTTTTTATTTCAAAGCAGTATTTTTTTTAAGTCAAACTTTACAATAATATAGAACGACTGAGAATCAAGCAGCTTTTAAAATTATTGAATTTATTTATATTATCTTAAAACGAATACATTGCTATTTAATAATATTATCACCCTAATATAATTTAAATAAAATTCTAATGTCATTTGATATCAGTTTCAGTGTAGCTTAAAACATAAGAGTTTAAAAAAAAATTAATGCAAATTAGTGTAATCAACAAACCTAATAAATTCTTAATTTTTTAATTATTAAAATGTAAAGAATGACTTTTTTTGTGGATATTTTTTGATTGAAAATGAGTAAATTGACAGTATAAACAAATCAAATAATAGTTTTTTAGTTTATCAAAAAGAAAAAGCAAAGAATTCAAGTAAGCAAGAAGTATTTTTTGAATTTTAAATTTATCTGATTATATTCATTCAAAGTATAGTCAAAATGCTCAAACATTTTTAAAAAAATATTACATAATTTTGCCATAAAAAATAACTAAATATACCAACAAAGGCTAAACAAAATCAATAAAAAGTTATATGAATGAATGACTTGATTTTAGCTTTTCATTTTGCCAAGAATGTTGATTTAAATTAAGATACTTTAGGAATATAATAGAATATGGCAAGGATGAATGTTGACATTTAGTACTTCCAATCCTATGTTAAAGTTAATTTCTTAAAAAGATCAATACTACATACTTTTCCTTAATTTGATTTTGTATGAACATTGATACTTTCTTATATATTATTATTAAAATTGCTTTTTTGATAAAAAAGTATGATTAATTACCAACTTACCTTAAAATGCAAATAAAATCCCTTAGACAAATCGAAATTTAATAGAGGTTATTAAAATTTACTAAATTTAAATTAAATTTGCATACTAAAACATTTTATAAAAATATAGCCACATTTACTATTATTAGTTTGAAAAAAAGCTTACATTTATTCATTTTCTCTAAAATTAGATAATTTAATTACTTTTTTCTACACTATTCTAATCAATTATTTATATTTCTTAAGCAGCATCTAACTTTGATCTATTTAATTCTATTTTAAGGAATTTAACTAAAAAAATGCAGACACCGATTATTGAAATACTACTAATTTAAACTATTATTACCATAGTTTTGCTAACATCATCAAGCATAGCTGAATATATTGTACCTAAAATAAATCCAACTAGGTTAGCACCACCTAAGAGTAACCCACTAGAAACAGATTCTGATACAGGGTAAGCTGTCTCTGAAGCTAACTCAAGAAAAATAGGAAAAGCTTACATTGATGATAATCCTATGATCATATAAGGAATCATAATCAAAATACCATTTTCCAAAGGTAAAAAGATTAAAGTTAATGTTAATCCAGTGATCGATCCTTTTTAAACAAAATAACAATATTTATTATAAGTTAAAATTATTTTTATTATACCTATAATCCCAATAATAATAAAAAGTTTATATTCAGGTTTTATTTTAAAAAATTTTCCACCAATTCCTGCTCCTAAAACACCAAACAAGACCATGCTCACCCCTGATAAGCTTACTACATCACTCTCAAGCCCATAAGGTTTGAATAAATAAGACATAGTGACTCCAAAAGTATAAAAGTTACCACAAAAAAGCCCATAACAAATCAAAAGAATTAGAAAATTCTTATTTTTAATTAAGATTTTCATAGAAGAGCTAAGATCTTCTCTTTATTAAGTAGCTGTAAAACTTGGTGGGGTTTTTGGTTTTTCTTTAAATAACAGACATCCAATGATAGCTAAAACTGATGAAACTATTGCTTCTATTATCATTAAATCAAAGACTTTACTTCTTCCTTCTTTATAATCATTCAATTCATCTAATTCTGAATCATAGCCCTTCATCCACATACCAGGAAGTAAGCTACTTATCAGCACAGTCATCAAAGTAGCAACCATTAAAATTTAAGTTACAACTTATCTTTATTAAAAAAATTATAATACTTTAATAATAAATTTATATTCTGAATACTACTTTAAAGAAGTAATATTTTTGAAGGTTTACCTTTTTTCAGTTCTAAACCATACCAAAGGTAGTTTTGTAATCATACTTTGAACAAATGGAATGCCTATTCCCATCAAAATATGACCTATTAAAACTGTATAGTAAGTTACATTTATTAAAATTCTTAACCAAACACCTATAATAACTAATGTGCTTGCCACAAAAATACTTGCACGCAAACCAAACTTTTCTAAAATGTAACCTACTGGGAAAGTAAGAGGTAAAAATAAAATATTTTGCATCAAAGAATTAAGATTGACTACAACAGGTTTAACATCATAGATATCAGATACTTTAGCGCTTATTACATTAAATGTTCCTATTGAAAAAAAATATGAGACTATAACTAGAAGATAGCCTATTAATGTAGTATATCTTTCAGGATATTCTTTGTATTCTGTCTAAGAAGAAGCTTTCTCTAAGTTTTCTTACACCAATGCTACTTGTATAATTTATTTTTAATCCTATTCATCAACATTTTTTTAAAAAGAAATGTGTTAAATAACTTCATTGAAATACTTTAATGAGAAAATGAAGGATGAATATATTGAAAATTAAAATATTTAATAGGATTTATTTTAAATGTTTTAAATTAATCTTATTAAGCTGATTTAAATTTAAATGAGCATATTTTGTTTTAATATTTTATAAACATACCTATTGCATGAAAAGAAGATATGAGAGTCAAGTAATTTTTATCAAATATTTTTTGAATTTATTTATATTTTTTTGAAGTGAATTCATGACTATTTAAAGATATTATCATCCTGATATTTAAGTAAAACTATATTCTCATTTGGTAGCAGTTTGCATGTTGCTTAAAAATTAAGAAAATGATTACAAAACAATTAAATTACCTACATTTTTAATTACTGAATGTAAAGAATTGCTTTTTTTTGTGGATATTTTTTGATAGAAAGCTGAGTAAATTGACAATATAAACAAATAAATTATTAAACAAAACAATTCTAATAGACTAATTAAAAAATGTAAATAGGAAATGTAAAAAATTAATTAGTAAGTACTTTTCGAATTCAAAAATTAATCTGATTATATCTATATCAAAGTAAAATTAAATTTTTATAACATATTTTCAAGAATATTGCAGAATTTTAACAAAAAATAGCTAAATGTACGAACAGAAACTTAACAAAATCAACAAAAAATTATATTAATGAATTGATTTTAATTTTTCATTTTATTAATTATGTTTATTTAAGATTTATTCAAAAAATAAATATTTCCAAAATATGTAAATTAATTTATTTTCACACAATTCAAAACATTTTATTTGATAAAGTTTAAGAAAATAAAATTGTTTTTTACAAATTTTCAAATATTTTATTTGAGAAAATTATGTTTTAAAATTTAAAATAATATCTAATAACTTAAAGAAAATTTATTTTATTTAAAAAATACTATTCATTGAATTAGATAAATAAATGATAGAATTAAATTTGTTTGTGTTTTATATTTTGTTTAGAATATATTTTTAACAAATAAATAAAAGCTCAAATAGAGATTTTCATAAATTGTCAAGTAAAATATTAGCAAGAATATTTGTTTTCAATAAATTAGATTGAAAGAATTAGCTTATTAAATCGCCTATAAGTTAATGTTTTTTTGTGAGTTTTATAATATGAGTAGATTAAGATTTTTGTGGCGGTAAATAGGTATATTCATAATTTGAATTTATAAAAATGAATTTGAAAATTGTTTGCAAAATTTATTTGTTTTTAAATTTAGAATCTTATTAAACCAAGTAAAAATATTAATCAAAAGTAGATATAATTACTTAGCATAGCAAACACAATTTTTAGGAGTTGCTGATAGAAATTAAAAGTTGATTCTTAAAAGATTTAAATGATGGTTAGGTAATAAAATAATTAAAACACTCAAAGTTAAAGCAACATTACTACAAGTGTTAGTTAATACACATCTGAGGATTCATAGAATTCTTTGGTGTAAAAAGAAAATAGAAATAAAATTATGTTAAAGTATGATGAAAATATTGCTAAAATAGTAGCTTTAGGTATGGAAGAAAAACTAATAAAAAATTAACTTGGTAAAATAGATATATCTGATGCTCTTGTAAAGGTTAGTAGTAATGTCAATATTTTTAGTGTTAAATAAAGTGCAAATTTCTTGTTTGCTATTTCTAAATTGATTAATTATGGATATCTTTCTCTCAATCAAGAGCTAAAAGAATTCTTTGCAAGATTCAAAGACCAAATTATGAAGTAGTAATAATAACAACAATAAAAAGAGAAGCAGTAAAGATCTAGTAGAAAACAGTAAACAAAGAAGAGACTAAGAGAAGCAGCTAGAGAGTTAGCTGATAATTTAAGCAATAGTATAGATGAAAGATCAAATACATCTATTTAGCAACCTAGACATATTTCAACTGAGGAAAGACTTAACATGTAAGAATAAAATCTCATTTCTCCTCTTGCTATGATGATAAATCAAAGATCTGATTTAGACTCAGATAATGAAAACTCAAATACAGGATTTAGTGACAATTTACCTGATCCCAATTAATAAAGACTTATGATGCTTGGAGAGGTAAACAATAAATAATTTTAATATAAATTATGTTTTTAAAAACTAGAAAATGAACACAATGGTTTCTAAAATAAACCAAACCTTTATTCATAACTAAATGAAATATTTAATTAAAATATATCTTTTAAATTCTTATTAAAAATAATTGATTAATGATATTTATATTTTAAAAAGGATAACTTGGCTGGTATCGAATTTGATGGAGGTCTGGGTATGGATACAGGGTTTGATTATGATGGTTTTTAGTATGATTTTAGTGAAAAGGATAGTGAAAGTTAAGGATTTAATAAGGTGAATGGAAATGCTATTAACATTTCTTAAGAATTAAATTAAGTTGGTGATATGTCAGAAAGATATATTAGAAAAATAGCTAATTATGCAAACTAACAATCTTCTAAGAAGAAGAAAAAAACAAAGCAAAAATAATCAGGTCAAAATAAGGATGGTGAGCAAGCAATTCTGAATGAATCAGTTGATATGGATAATCAAGAATTCTCCAAAGCAATGGATGAAAAATTGAATTAATTTTACAATAGTTAATCATAAAGAGTTAATAAGAATATATCTCATATTTCAGATATATCTAGACTCTCTACAACATTATAGTAACCATCAATATTATCTTAGAATTTTAATATATATGAAGAATCAATTAGTGAAGCTCCTTTCTAATAAATTAACATTTCAAACTATTTGAATGCATCCACATTAGTTGACTAGCCTATTTTGAATCTTACAAAAAAGTTTGATGAAGCAATAAACTTGAAAGAAAATGATAATAATATGTTGCTTTCGGAAGATCTTATTCAAAAATTAGAAAAAGCTATGTAAAACATTAATGTTGATTTAGTAAGACAAGATTAAGGCTAAGTAGATATGCTCGATTTCAATAATGATAACTAAGGTTATAACATGGATTATCCACAAGATTTTGGAGGCTTAGACTAATTTGACTAATAAAAAGATGATCTAGATGGAGAACTAGAAATACCTGTTTAATTACCATAAATTTTAAAAAATAAATAAGACAAAGATAAAAAAAATGACTAAATGGATAGCATATAAGATCTTGATGATGCTCCACTAGATAAGAAAATACTTACTGAAGAAGAGCAAAGGGTGCTTGTATAATATGAAAAACTGTTTACTAAACTGAGAGATATACTTGAAAAAGAGCCCAGTGCTGATTTCAATGATCTCTATTAGTCTTTTAAAAATTAGAAAAGCAAGGCTGAGCTTTTTTATGATATTTTAGAACTATAAAAACTTGGATAAATTTCTGCTTCATAGAATGACAATATACATTTTTCTCCTATTCAAATTTTAATAAAATGAAATCTTTTTTTCTGATTTCTATTATAAATAACCTATCCTAGTAATAAATACTTAGTCTAAATTAAAGTAAAATTTATAAAATTAAATTCCCTGTAAACATAATTTAATTCTTCTTAGATCATATCAAAATCATCTATTAAAAAATTAATCCTTTATTATTTGCTATATTTTTCTTTGTAAAATTTATCCAAAAAACGCTTTAAATATGCTGAATTTTAAAAACAAATTTTCTAATTTTTGACAAAAAAAAGAAAAAATTTGGTTTTATTTATGTGCTTTGATTGTTTTGCCTAAATAATATTAAAATTAAACAAGTTACATTTTAAGTCTTAAAATAGTATAGCTTATTAAAAAAAATAATTTGAAATCATCTGTAAGGCTTACAAAAATTTGAATAAGCTAAGCTGGTTAACTTTCTTTTGATTTAAAATAAAATTTATAAAAGATTATTTCTTGTAAATATTATATAAAATAATTCACCTTAAATAAAATCAAAATAGATAATAGCGAATATATCAAAGAAAAGGAAAAAAAATTTAGATTTTGCTTATGATTAAAACATCAATTTTATTAATTACATCATATCTTATTACTTTATTAATAAATAAATTTATATGCGCATTCGCTGTAATCATATAAATTTACTATGTTAAAAAAATCTAAATAGATAAATGATTATAAATTATAAAAGATTAATATTTAAGATGAAAATACTATTTATCATTATTATAATAATCTACTCTCTATTTATTAGTTTTAATTTAGCAACTTTGTTAACAATATACTATTTCCTTCCGAGTGAAGTAGAAGGTTGCTTACTAATAATTGAATTAATTTAAATTTAATTTTATCCAAAAATAATAAAAAACTTCAAGTAAATTTTGTTTGTTGTTTGATAAAAATAGATTAAAAAAATAATTTTAGATTTTTTAGATATTAATTAGAGAAATCAATTTTATTTGAAATAAACTAATTTCTATTTTAAAAACATTAAGATTATTTTGTAGTTCAATTGGTTAAAATGAAAATGTATGAATGAATGAAACAAAAATTTATACAATTAAAGGGAAATGAGAGTGTATGTGATTATTTGATATCAGTTTTTGTTAATTTTTTTAATGTAAGTGTATTTTTGATGTGTGGTTTTCAAAAGAAATTTATATTTGAATATTTTGTTTGTGGTAATTTTTCAAGTGACGACAAAGGAATTGATTAAGATATTGAAATTGTGTAAAATAATGGTTAAATAAATATTCACCAAACAACCTATCTGCATAGAGGACATGTGTGATGATTAACTAACCATACTTATAAGCAGTCTGAGTGATACAAGTGCTTGCATTGCAAATGAATAACTTTTTCTTTCAACTAAATTTATAATTAGCAAATAGAGCATGTGAATTCTTATTTTTCGACTGATTCAGAATCGTCTCCGTAGACAACAAAATCTTTCTATTTAATTAAATCAGAAACGACTTCACTTTTAATACTATTTCTTTAGTTATTAGCTTGATTTTAATTAGCTGTTTCGTTAAGTGTAGAGTTATTTGCTCCTTGAGAGGAAGCTGAAAACATAGATGAACTATGTATCATTTATAGATATTGTTGTAAGGCCATGTATTCATTAGGTCTTATTTAACTTTAAGCTAAGATTCTATTAACAATAGTGTTTCTCATTCTTCTTTTTAAAGTGTAAACTAAAAGCAAGTTATTATAAAATCCTAGTATTAATTCAGCTAAGAGGATAATTATGCTAGCAATTTATTAGTTTGGGATAGTGAGATATTCAGTAAAGGATTTATATTTATCCTCCAATTAACTATATGCGAAATTACTGATCAGGAAGAATAAAATAAAAAGATTATCTATAAAAAATACTGAGCAGAATAGCGACATTAATATCTTTGGTTTTCTTGTATTGAAGAAATCATAATTGTGACGAATCAATCTGAATCTAATAGATTGCTGAATGAATTAAATCAAAAAGAAGGTCAATTAATTGATGTAAATTGGTATTATTTTTGGAGAGGCATACCCTAATGTCCTTTCTGAGCTACCTGAGATGTGTATTATAAATACTACTCCAAAGAATAAGAAACATATAAAATATAATAGCTAGATTCCATAATAAATCTATCTCTCTTTTTTATTCTGTCTAAGATATTCTATCAGCATCGATTCTCTAAAATTCTCTCTTTATTACAAGTCATTATTAGCTAATTAATCAATGCTATTTCTGTCATTTTACATTAATTAATTTTGAAGGGGATTTTAATTTTCTTAATCCATTTTAATATCTACTCTACTTTGATTTTTTTTTTGTCTTAATTTGAATTTTTTAGCTAATTATCTAATACAAGTAAGTAAATCTAACTAAAATCAAATAATTATGTGATCATTACTTTATTATTCAGTTTTTAAATAAAAATATTTAATAATATTCTTTCTTTTCATAAATACCTTCTTCTTTTTTTATTTTCCATCTAAGTATTTAGAGCTTTCATAAGCTAAAATAAAGTCTCTTAAAGAAAATAAAATAATTATATAGCGTTGCATATTGTTTATTTTTAAATTCATTAAACTTCAATTTGTATTCCGATTTACTAAAAATCTTTTAGACAAAATTACAGATCATTAATTCAAATTTTAATGATTATTTTTGGCCTCCTAAAATTAAATTAAATAGAACCATTAACAACCTCAAATAAATTATCTCGATTTCAATCATAATTTATATTTTTCTTATAATATTATTATTTTTTCTTTTTTAATTAATATCAGATCATAAAGTATAAAATTAATTTGATTTATTCTGAATTATTAATAATCTGATCATCACTACTTTATCATAAATTTTTCTTTTTCAAGTATTTATTCATATCAAATAAAAAAGTATGCTAATTAACAATAATTTGCAGATCATGATAAATTATTTGAATCAATTAGTTCTAAATATTTTAAAAACTTAAACATTAGGCTTAAAGGGAGTAAAAATATATTTATTTCTAGTAGCATTTTTTAATATTTGTGATTTTTTGAAAAAAAAAATTTTTTGACTCAGCTTGTAAGTTTTCACTAAAATTGATTATCTTTAAAATATTTTCATTAAAAATTAATGGAACTTTAAAAAACAGAGTCTTATAAAAATATTGAGTTTTCATTTATTAAATTAATAGTTTTTATACATTTACTTAGCATTTGTATTATTTGCTTTTGAGAAATTATAATAAAAACTAAAGACATTAGAAATTTATAAATATTATTAATACAAAGATTAAAGAGGAATAAAAAAGCTCTATCATCCTAAATAATTAATAAAAATAAGCATTTTTTCTTTTCTCTTTAATAAAAAACCAAGAAATTTAATTAAATTAATGAGAGTTAACTCAAAATTGAAATAGAATCATAAACCTACCTGTAAATTCAAATTATTTTATTTCTTTTTGTCAATATGCACATATTTTCCACCTATTACCTAATGCACACATTTTACACCTTTTTCTTAATGCATGTATTTTACTTCTACTACGTATGTGTTTATTTTACACCTAATAAACATATTATATACCTATAATAAATGATGTAAAATATATATAGTCAGTGAACTGAGAAATGATACAATAATTTTTTCAAGATAACAATAAATTTCTATTTTTAATATAAGTATCAACTATCAACTTATTCATTAAAAAGTGTGTAACGTTTGGTACATGTTTTGTTATTGGATTCAATTTTTATTTGTTAAAATTAGAAAAACATTAAAATTGAAAATTGACAATTTAATTAAATTTTAAGAAAATATAAGAAAAATGAGAAAAATAAAAAGATAGTTAATTTTAAATATCCAAAGAGTCGGCAATTATAGCACTCTATTAAGCCAAAATTACAAAAGAAATCTAAATATATTATAGAATAAAAGATAAATATAAGATATCTAAGGTGACCGTATATCCGATAATCAAGAAAATAAAAATGGAGAGCCACTTTTGAGAAAGAAAAGAAAAGATTATAGATCAAGCCAACTGAATAAATACAGAGCAAGGATAATAAAATTTATTCGAGAGTCTTAGTATTGATTGCCATTGCACAACAACCAAAAATCGTTTTAAGCTGAAAGTTGCTACTAGAACCATCTAAAAGTGGTTAAAATAACAGAGAATAGCCATATTTGATCTTTATAAGACAAGCCAGCTCATTTTAATAATAAGCAGAGGTAAGAAAAAGATTTGGGAGAATGAATAAGAAAGATGATATGGAGTGGGCCATTTTCGATGATGAGTGCAAGTTAGAGACACACAGTTTTTCAAAAAGGTCTTATCGATTAATATGTGATGAAAGGAAAGCATAATCTTCTGTGAAGCATCCTTTTAAAATCAATGTGTGGATAGATTTAACACTCCATGGTAAGTCATAAATTCATCTTTTTAAAGCATTAGGTAATACCTTTAAATTAAAAAATTAGTTTTTAGTGTAATTTTCTATATTTTCATGAAAATTAAAGATTTTTTTGAAATAGAAACAAACATTCATAACAATTTTCTAACCTTCTTGACTTTTAACTCAAAAAAAGACCTATTGTTTATAAAGTTATCTTTGAAAAAAATTAAACTCTAAATACAATAATATTTTCAGAAATTAAATATTCAAGAGAGAATATTTTATATTTTTATAAATCCTTAAAAATATACTAAGCAGACAGTATTTGCTGAAAAAATAATGAGAAGTTAATAAATTATAAATATATAAATAGTAACTAAAAAAATTATAGGTGTATAATAAATATATTATATACCTTAGGTTTGGGTGTAAAATAGTTACTTTAGTCGTTTTTTAAAATATGTTCATTAGGTAGTAGGTGTAAAATATATACATTAAGGAAATAGATGTTATGTACATATTGACCTTTTTTTTATGAAAAATACATTTTTTCTTTATCTTTCTGTGTAATTCAGGGAACAATTTTTTTCCCAAAAAAGAGAAAAAATTCATAATATAAAATTTTGGAACATCTTTAATATTTTTTTTACTTGAAAAGATTAGAACATAAATACTGGCTGTTATTTATAATTATGCTAGCTTATTTGATTAAATTAATTTAGAATTTTTCAACAAATATATATATGTTTGAAAACTAGTTTAACTTTTTTAAAACTAAAATTTGACAAAGATATTATATTTTTTTATTCATTCTACTTGTTCTTCTTAGTTCTCTCTAGGAATCAAATTTCCATAAGCACTATTCATTGAAGGATTCAAAAATACATTAGATAAGTTTGGAAATCTTGAATTAAATTTGTTGCTTAGCTATGGAATGTTATTATGGAACTGCTTAAAGCAACTAGATTTAGATGAATTTGGATTGTTCACATGATCGTGCGTTGTAAATATTTATTTTTTGATTACAAATATCTTGAACTCTCTTATTATATAAGAGTTCTTATCAAATATTCTGATCAAATATTATCCAACATCTGAAGCTATCGGCTGTCCTCCTATTATAATAGAGCCATTAATTATCTCAAGTGTATTCATCCATGAAGGAAGTCCATAATTTTAAGTTAAAGGACATTGCTTAAAACCAATATCTCTAAAACACCTAAAATTTCCCCATTTCTACTAAAATGCTATTTTTTTAAATATAAATTTTATTTTTAAAAATAAAATAATTTTTTTTACATCTATTTTTAACTTTTTGTAATATCTGAATTGACTATATCTTGGTATTTTCTTTATAGATAGTCTCTCCAAAACTCCTTTGCTTCCATCTACTATTCTGTATTATTCAAAATATGTTATAAAAAACTAATAAATTAAATAGTTTACTTTTTTTTCTTCAAATCCATAACCTGTTGAAATTAGCAAATCCCTTATAATCTAAAGCACATTTTATAATCTAAAAGAGTACATTTTCTAAATAATTTGAATAGTTTTTCCAAAAGCATATTCATTAACACTAATAAGAGGTATAGAGCACTCAGATACATCATCTAAATCTGATATGATATTCAAATATGCCTTATACCAATCTAAGCCATTGAAATTATCTATAGCCAAGACTTTTATCTTTTCAAAAATATTTTGCAAATCTTTATCAAGGCTCATACAAAACTTAACATAAAACCCTAATTTTAGATTTTAAAATAATTATATAGGAAAATAATAGGTCTAGCGCGTCTGGAAAACATCAGAAAATGTTAGGGGGTAAAATGATTTTTATGTGGAAAATCATTTTGCCCCCTAACATTTTCTGATGTTTTCCAGACGTGCTAGACCTATTATTTTCCAAAATATTTTTAAAATATTGAATTATTCATTTATTATGGAAAATTAGCTCTGTCTACAAAATTACATCATGACTAACAAAGTTATTAACGAAAAAGGAAATTTTATTATTCTTTAATGAGTAGTGGAAGGAGATATCTCATCAATTACCCAATAAAATAATGAATAAACATTTTTTTGTTTTTCATGTAAATATTACAATTAAATTTTTAAAAATGACTGGATAACCAATCTTTGATATTCTATGCAAAAATGAATGAATATTTTTCATTCTTTTATTAATTAATCCCCTACTATGATATCCTTTCTTAATTTAAAGACAGATAGATATTGAAGAAATAAAACAAATAAAAATATTTTTAACATTTTGTAAAATGGTATTTTAAATTTTAATTAGAGCTTATTTATTTACCTTAAAGGATTTTAGAAACCTTGGTAGAAGTGTTGATGATGTCATCAGAATTGACTCTTTATCCTAGAGATAATTCTGGCTAATTATTGTTTATTTAGTCAAAGAAAATAGACATTTGTTTGAGAATAAATGTAAAATTGATGTTTCCATTTTCTAAAAAGTATCTAAAAGTTTGTTCCTAATCTTAAACATTTAATCTCTTCTTGTCTAAATCAGATTCTTTTAAGGTTTAATCAACAGCTACTGAATTTTCTTAGATTGGCTAAAGAATACTTTAATTCTAATTCCTTCTTTTAAAGAAATTTTATGAATTAATATTTTCAGTTTAACTATTTTTTTGAATAGAATTGATCTTATTTATTGATAAAGTATTATTGACTTCATAAATTTCTTCTTTTCTATATTTTATTTTTTTTAATTCTGATTTAACAATACCTGCATCTATAACTTTCTTATACTCTTCCCAAATTATTTTTGCAACTCTAAATATTTCATCTCTTAGTATTATTTATTTTGTATACTCTTTTCCTTTAAAATTAATTTTGAGTTAAGTAAGGTATATTTAAAAAATTATGTTTTCTATACCTATTTCGATAGTTTCTGCAGAATAACTGAAATTCTGAGTAAAAAGCAGATTGTAAAAATTAGATTTAAAATAAAGAAAAATTAATAGAGTTGTCAATGGTATGAGAATGACAAAAAAAATTTATAGAAAAAGACCAGTATTTTCTCTTTTCACTCTAAATTTAAAGCTATCAATAATATATGAATAACTATCTGTAGCATTTACTTAAATTGTTATCACTTATCCTACTTACTCATAGCTTGGTTACCCTGAAAAAGAATTAGTTGCCGTATCAAAAACTAGCCAATACTTTCTTGTAAATTACAAAGGTTAATCATCAATCAAAATTGTAAACTTATATTAAGTTTTCTGTTGACTTTGATTGATAAAAACATTTTCATTTATTTAGAATTTAAAGTACTGACTAACAAGTATTTCTCCATCAAAATAATATTAATTAAATTCACATTGTAAATTGCATGTATTATTCACAGATAAATTCTCCATAACTTTCAAAAAAGATACTTCTTAGAAGGCAAAAGTCTCCTCAAAATAATAATTAATATTGTCATTTGCGCTTATCGTTACCTATTTCCAAACATTTTAAATTTTATCATTAAATTTTCAAAATATAAATAGAAATTGTTTTTTATTTAATTATTTTCTTTATTATTTTATTATGCATATGATCAATCCTTAGTTTTAAATTATTAATTATTTTTTGGATATTTTTTTGAAAATGAAAGATTAATTTGAGAAAAATTTTTTTTGTTTTGAGATTTAAAAATAGAAAAAGTTATCAATAGAGTTATTATATTTATTATAAAAAGATTTATAAATTACATTTATGTCTGAAGTATTTTAGAAGCTCTATATGTAAAAGCCTTAGACAACTAATTAATTAACTTATTCTGTTTCCCCTTATAGCATAATTGTTGAAGAATCTTGTGAAAGTGAAATCAAAGCTCCCTTGTATTTGATATCAACAAACCTAGCAAAACTTGGGTTTACAGAAATAAACATTTACATAAAAGAAGATTAACTCTAAATTATATTTGTAGAATCAGATACATTTAAGATGAGAGAACTATCAGTAGTAAAGTAGATAGGATAGTTAATAACTTTCATTTTAAGAACTTGATTAATGTAATGCTTTTCTGTTAATTTAAATATTTTTTAAAAATTTATTAAAAATATTATTGATTTAAAAAAAAATAATTTATCTTATTAATTATTTACGTGCATCTGTGCCTTCGAATCCAAATAAATTGAATTAGGAATAGGGATTGAAAAGGTCAGTTACGAAACCTACATTGTCTATAATACCTTGCTGTTGGCAGAGTATTTTTATATTGATTGAGAGTGTTTCATTGATTTGGTGCTCTTAGCTAACGAAATCTAAATCTTTGATTTCTTGATAAACTAAAAGAATAATTTAATGATCCGTGCATCCCAAAATACCTTTTTTATTTGTGTTCAAAGATTCTTTAGTTATCTAAATTATTTTATAATTTATTTATTAATAAATATAACGCTAAATGTTTATTTTTACAGATAATTATAATTCCTAAGTAAACTTCTTAAAAGATATCCAAGAAGGTAAACTATCTCTATTAAAATACTCATAATAAAAGCAAGATAAAATCATGATTTTATGTTAAGAAAACAAAGGCGATATCTAAAATACTACATTCATCCCAACCAGTAAAATATCATCTTAGTGTAAAGATTTAACATATATCTTTCCATCACTACCAACTTTGGTTTAAAATATCTCTGTATGAAGGATTATTTCACTTTTTAAAGGCAAAACTAGATTCTATTTTTTGAATAATAATAAAATAAAACATTTAAATTAAAATTCTTCAAACAGTCAAATAAATTTCACTTAAAAATTTTCTTATTGCTTCCTTCTAAATATTAAAAATTTATCAAACATGAATTTATTAATATATTATGTAACTAATATGGTTATATGGCTAGTTTAACTATAGATTTTATAAAGATGTTAATTCAGAATTTATTAACTTTTCTTATGATATGCTAAAAAATTTGAATTTTCATAAAAAAATAAAAAAATGTGGATGAAATTAAAATTATAAATTATCTACCAAATTTATCCTTTTATTTTATGGGTATTTAAATTAAATATGGTAAAAAAAATTATTGCTAATCACTGAATAGGAAAGATCCATTTTTATGCAAGAATAAATGTTGAAATATCTTAAATAAAAGTCAGATTTATTAATTAATAAAACAATTAAATTAAATACTCCTGTTCTACTCATAAAGTAAGCTATAGATTACTCATCATTAAAACAAACATCATAAGCTGTATCTTCAGTGAGATATTAATATTTCTAAAAAAGTACAGGTTGCCTGTTAAAGAATAATAAAACAATTAGATATATTTAGTCTAAAACAATTAGATATATTTAATCTTAAAGAAAAATTACTCTATGTTTGTGATGTCTACTAATGCTAACTATCCTTTTTCTTATAGTGTTACAAGGATAAAGTTATCATTGAAAAGAGACCTCATATGGAGGCATTAACCATGTATTTAGACCTCTCCTAATATTTAAATCTTGTTTATATCTGAGATGTCAACTAGTTAATTTATATTAACTTTAGATTCATTAAAATTTAAATAAATTAACATTTACATGTCATAATTCCTTAAAATCCATTTGAAAGTATCAAATAATTCTCATTATTAGTAAATAAAATAGCCTCTGCCCCAAGAGTAATAAATCGATTCTTAATTTGTGGTTTTTAAATGGTAGTAATATCTATTAATAACAAGCCATATTATCTTACAGTTGCAAATATATACTAACTATTCTTTGTTATCAAAGCATCTTCACAAGTTCCTCTAATTTAATAGTCTTTAAGAAAAAAGTTAGAAATTAGGGTCATATTATATATATTTGTTGAATTTATTATCAGTACTCCCCTTTTCCCTGAACCTACTACAAGCACAGTTTCATTTTAATTTAGAGAGATAGAGTCAGAATCATTATCATTAAATCCAAAAGTTGAATTAAATTTAACCTCAGGATTTTATAGATCTTAATAATCAACTACTGCTACACCCTGTTAAGAAAGACCTAGAATAACATGTCTTTTATCTTATAATACCTTAATGCCATTTATTCTTGTATATCTACTTAACTAATTCTAATAAATAGTTGAAAGCATCTATAAGCTATAACCATCTTCTGAAACTTAAAATGCAATGTTTCCTTCTCTACTTCTAGATCTTTTTTGATTTAATTAAAATATTAAATTATTTTTGTAAAATTCTTGATTCTCATTAAAAAAATATCTCTCCTCTCCAAAAATAAATAAAATAAGTGAAAAAATGTTCTTTTTAAACAGTTTAAAATTAATATATTATTATTAATTACTAAAACAAGATGTTATTACTAAAAGCACACCTCCAAGACCAACCATCAGCTATTTCAAATTGGTTATTAGGATAAAAGAAAGCTTGATGGTCATTCAGTATGTTAGGTTTATTGAGATTAAAATTAGGTACTTGCTATTCAAATGCTAACAGATTTTATCCATTTGAATAATAGGTATATTTACTATCTTAACTCAATTCAATTTTAAGTGATAGACCATAAATATTTATTTGTTGAAAAACAACAAAATTATAGGGGTCTTTTAGAGATATGATGAGGATTCCTGTAGATCTTACCCCAATAAATAAATATGGAATAGAGAATGATTTAGAATCTATCAACATAGTCGTTGTTTCTGCAGCAAAATCCATTTAATTAATAATTTTTAATTAAGAACAATCTTAAGTTAGCCAAAATTTTTATAAGTCTATTTAAAGCAAGCCACTCAATTCTTGTAAGACATATATTTATTAATCTTAATATATAATAATATCTTTAGTACTTGACCAACTGAATTAAGCTGAGCATAAATATTGAAGCTTTTTATTTCAAAAATTTTGTGAAGATAAAAAATTTAAAATAACTAATTTAATTTTACTTTTTTATTACTATTACTATTTTATTAATTGGTTTTATTAATATAAAAAATAGAAATTCCATTCTCATCATTGGCTGCTAGTAAATACTGTTCATTCATAGCAAATTAAAGAGAAAAAAATGCTTATTGATTAACGACTTCTGATGGAAATGACTGTAATAACTTAGGCTAGCACACATTAGATACATCATACATTTAGATTTGTAAATATCCAGCAATAAATAAGATTTATTCATCACTTGAAAATAATAATTTGTAAACAAACTAAGTTGTTGGCATAGTACAATATAGACTGATATTCTTTTTATTAGTGAAATCAAAGATTACTATTGTATTATTATCTTATCCGACCTTTTTAAAATTTATTATTTAAAGATTAGTGCTATATTTAATTTAATTTTAAATAGTAGAATTTAATTATTTATTTGGTGGAGGAGTAGTGAATTTGTTTATAAGTTATTTTGGAATTTATTTGAAAATGTCTTAATATTCTTTAAATTTATTTTATTGAAACTAACTAATGACCATATTTCCAAAATATTTTTACATTTAATGCTAAAAAGAATCTATAAAAAAACAAGTTTTGTTTATTCGTAATTGGTAATGCTAATTTTAAACAAACGTTTACCCAAAGTAATGTTTCATTTTTGGTCAAAGAAAGAGCACCTAACTAAGAATTGTAACTATAAAACCATATTGATTAAAAATGTGTTTTATCTTTTGTATTTATGAGAGCAACTCCACAGTTTCTAATACCTATTACTATTAGATTTTAATTTTCTACGTTTTATAACTAAATCATGTCATTTATAAGTGCTATTTTATTATTTGGACATAACTAATCCAGCTAAAATTAACTAATAGGGATTTAGGAATATAAAGGAAAAGTATGATCAGAAACAGAAATCTTAGCAGTGGAGCCTATTAGAAAGTCTTTTTTTGGATCAGGCTAGTCTTTTGCTTCTTTAAAAGATAATTATTTACATTAAAAAAGACTAATTAATTATTCAATAATGAAATAAAATACATAATAAGAAGTGTTTATCTGTGATTTATGAAGAATATTTTAGGATGAATAGAAGAATAATGATTGTGTAAATATAAATCATCATATTGAGATTATTTTCTTGATAAAATTATTGTTTTTACTTAATGGTAGATTTATTCAACTGATTTAGTTTAATATTATATGATTGCTTAGGAGTAATTAAGTTAGATTTAAATAATAAAATTATCTTCTACTTTATTATTTATTCTTGATAGAACAAATATTTCAAAAGCATTCAATCATTTATGTTAAAACGCAATGTAAAATCAAGACAAATCAATCTTAATAACTTAAAATAGTAATATTTCTAAAATATAATCTGTCATAAACAAAAAAAAACAAATAATTATTATTGATAAAATGTTTCAAAAAAATAAAAAGAGGTAACAAGCTCTAACAAAATAACTAAGTATGAAAAATATCGGGGTGTTTATTTGCCTAAAAAAATATAAAAATAGAGACAGTAAAAAATATTTGATAAGGATCAAAATAAAATTAAATAACACACCCAAAGCAAGCCTATGGTAATCAATACAAGAAAAACAAAAACAAAAAGAGAAATTGATTTTATTTTGCAAAATTTACTGAAGGAAAAATTCAAATTTTCTAGAATTAAATGATTAAATAGAAAATTAAATGTCAATTCATTGATTAAAATTTTAAGATAAACAAAATAACAAATTACTCCAGCAGTTAAAATTTTTAGATAAAATGTTTCAAGAAAATAAAAAGAGATAGCTAGCTAAACATGGAAAAGTATTAGAAATAGGGGTATTATATTTGCTAAAAGAAAGTCTTGAAACAGAGGAAGTAAAAAATATTTAAAAAAGATCAAAGTGACTCTTTCAAACTAACTTCATGATAATTCTTACAAGAAAAACAAAGAGAAAAATTGATTTAATTTTGGAAAATTTACTGAAAAATTCAAATTTTCTAGAATGAATTGATTAAAAAATTTGATTAAATAGAAAAAAATAAAATTAATAAGTCAATAAATTGATTAAAATTTTATTATTAATAATATAAAAAATTTACTCCAGTAGATGTAATTTTAATAAATGATGGTTTTTAATACTATTGGATATAATTATTTATTAAACACTTTTACTTATAAAAGAATTAGATAATTTCAAATCAACTTATACATGAATACTAAATTGATTCCAGAAACTTTCTATGCAAAAGTTTCATGTTCATTTTTTATTTTTAAATAAGAGTATCCATTCTTCTAGTATAGAGCTTAAGCAGGTTTGTTAGTTGATAGAGTATTGAGTGTCACAAATTTTTTTCCATTTTCTTAGGCATCTTATTCAATTAGCTTGGTAAGCTTAGAGCCTATTCCTTTTCCTTTATATTTATCATTAACGGAAACTCTAGTAAGTTAAACACCTTAGCTTGATTTTTAATTTGGGACTTCAATTTGCACTTTATCTTCATATGAAGCTATTCCTATTACTTCATCTGTGTCTTCCCTTACTGCTATATATAATCTATTTTTTTCAACTGTGTAATATTCTTTCATTTTAGGATAAATCACATCTGTAAAACTGGATTTTACAAATCTGAGTGCATCTTTTTCCATGTCTTTGGGTATGAAATAAAATGCCATAAAATGAATAAATCCTATATAAACAATTACAGCATTAAAAAAACTTAGAAAAGGTGCTGTCAACAAAGCAAATAACAGCAAAGAAATTATTAGATAGAATAAAACCTGAAGTAGACCATGTCTCTTTACAGGACAAAGTAACAAACTATATCCAGAAACTGTGGCTGAAGTCAAAAAATTGGTCAAATAGAGATCTAAAATCTATTTATTATACTTTTCTTCTTCATACTTTTTATACTTAATATTGAATTCCTAGTTAGGATTTTTCATTTTATTTGGCTTAATTTAAAATCAATTTTTTGCACTTTATTTGCTTTTTTTTTTGTATTTTCAAATTTATTTATCAATTATTTTTTAATAAATATCTTATTTTCAATTATAAAATTGCATTTTGTTTTTTTATGGCAAATAGCTATTGTTCCAACTCAATTACAGATAATCAATAACCACATAAATTAATAATTGAGAATTAGAACATGAGTAATTTTTATAGTTAATTCAGCAGAAATTTTTAAAAGCAGTAATAATTATGAAAGTTTTTCCCTAATTCTTAAATTAAAGAATGAGTTTATCACAAATTTAATTTGAATTATCACTCATACATACATTTTAAAATTATTTATTTTTTCTTTTTGAGAAGATTATTTTTTTATATTCTAAAATCGATCTCTTAAGGAAAATTCAAAAATATAAAAATTTTTCATTTTTCAAGCCTCTTAAAAAATAAGAAAATTGTATTGGATAGAGGAGATGTTATTTTATCAGAATTTATTGAACAATTAAAATTAGTATAATTATTTAATTTCAAAATGAAATCTAAATTTGTTCAAAATTTTGTTGTAGAATCAATAGATACTATGAATATTAACAATTTCTTTATCTTATTCATCATAATATTAATTAAACAAATTAACAAGTTCTTTCTCTTAATAATCAGAAGCTAAAAAATATTAGTTAAACAAATTTTTTGTTTAAGATCAATTTTAATTAATTCTGATAAACAACTATCCACATTACATACACGCAAACAAACAAAATATTTCTTAATTTTTATTTACATCTATTGATTATTGTATGAGTTGAAATATATTCAGATTAAGAAGAAACAATTTTTAAATCAACAAGAATGATAAATAATTTATCAAAAACGAATAAGATAAATATAAATAAATGAAGTTAAATATTTCAAAAAAATAACTTTATAGTGTCGAATGATTAATATCAACAATACTTTGTAACAAAATGAATTACAATTTTAATTGTTTTTCATAGTAACTCACTAAAAATAATTAAAATGCATATTTTGATTTGTTTCGAATTCTGATTACTTTTTCAAAAATAAAACTGTATACAAATTTTATTATCCAATAAGAAAATGAATTAGTCAATTACTTTATTTATATCCTACAAGTACAAGAACAATATGTAAATCCTGTTAAAAATTGTACCGTAGATAAAATTAAAACTCTTAATTCAATTATTATTTATAATACTATCAACATCATTAAGCAATTTGTTTTTAGTTAGATTAAAGCAATTTGTTATTAGTTAGATTAATTACATTTAGTAAACAATATACTTTTTAAAGAATATAAAAATACTATGATTTCAAAGCAATTTGTACATGAATACTCTATCAAGTCCAGAAATTTTCATAACTAATGTTTCATGATCATCTTTTATTTTTAAATAAGTGTATCCATTCTTCAAGTATAATCTTTAGGCAGCCTTGTTGGTTGATATAGTTTTAAGTGCAATAAACTTTTTTCCGTTTAATTTGGCTTCTTCTTCTATTAGCTTGGAAAGCTTTGAACCAATTCCTTTTCCTTTATATTTATCATGAACAGAAACTCTAGTAAGTTATACACCTTAGCTTGATTTTTAATTTGGGACTTCAAACTGCACTTGATCTTCATATGAAGTCATTCCTATTACTTCATCTGTATCTTCTCTAATAGCTATATATAATCTATTGTTTTCAACTGTATAATATTCTTTCATTTTAGGATAAATAGCATCTATGAAAGTTGATTTAAGAAATTTTAATGCTTCTTTTTCCATTGTTTTGGGCATTATATAAAATGCAATCAAATGAATAAATCCAATATAAACAATTAAAGCATTAAAAAAGCTCATAAAAGATGCTGTCAAGCAAGCAAACAATAATAAAGATACTACTACAAATGCTGAAACTTTAATTATACCATGTCTTTTAACTGGACAAAGTAACAACTTATAGCCAGAGAATTTTACAGTGGTTAAAAAATTAGACATATACAAATCTAAAATCTTCTTATTATACTTTTCCTCTTCGTATTTTATATACTTAATTTTGAATTCTTCAGTCTAATTTGCCATTTTATCTATCAAATTTTTATCAACTATTCTTTACTCTTTGTTTATTTAATATATTTTGTAAATATTTATTAATACTAAATAAATATCTTATTTTCAATTTAAAGATATATTTAGTTTTTTTGTGGCTAATTAATACCTATCATAAACACTCATATACAGATAACTAATAATCATTAAAATTTAGAATAAAAATATAATATGAGTAACTTTTATAATCAATCTAGCAAAAATTCTTAAAGATAGTATCTCTTTTTAAAAGCATTTTTACTTTTTGAAAAAATTACTTTTCTTAAATTCTCAAAATTATAATCATGAACACTTTTTTAATTCCTTAAAGAAAGGAAAAATTTATTGTTATATAAAGGTGATATTTTAAGAAAATTGAATTAAAAAAAACAAGCAAAATTATTTTATTTCAAAATAATTTAGAAATAAATTTAGAATAAATATCATAGAATATTTTCAACTCATCATATTTTTATCAAGATTTTATCAATAGCTGCAATCAAGTAATCAAAATTGATTCAAATGAGAGAGAGAGAGATGGTTATTTTATTAAAGGGAATTGTCCTAGAGATTTAAATAAGAATGAAGAAGCTATTGATAGTTAAAATGAAGCCATAAAATTCGATCAAGTTACCTCTACTAATTAATTTGTTAAAAAATACTAAATTAAAAAATTTGTATTAAGATTTTATAAAATTTATTTATTTATTTTCATTCAATTTTTAAAACACTATTAAAATTATAAATGAAAAATATTTATTTTTGTTATTCAAATAAATAATTGTAGACATATTTAAAAAAATAAAATATTATTCGAAGTAGAAAAAAATCAATGTAAATTTATGTATTTCAGTTAAATATTAATAAAAACTAATATAAAAGCTTAAAAATGATAACATTAATTATATTTTGAAAGAAAATAAAAGTTAATGATTATTCTAGACATTTCACTTAAAATAGTACTGATATTATAAATTGAATATTTTGATTTATTTTAAATTCAGACTATTTGTGCAATAAATTTTGTTTATTAACTTTAAAGCAGACAAGAAATAGAAAATACTATCATAAATATTTTATTAACCTAAAATACTATGTCTTTTTGATTTAAGAAATTTAAAAAAAGGAATCAGATAAATTCATAAAAATTTAAATCCTATATTTTCCTTGTCAGAAAAACTAAAAGAGGTAAAATTTAATGAACAAGTTCCAATGTGATTTAGACAAAGAAAAAAGTTTTAGAGTTATTAATGACAATCAATTAGAAAGTAATTTTAATAATCAATACAAAATCAAATGAAAAGGATTGCTATTAATAATGATAAAGGAATTATTTATGAATGAATTAAAGTGAATAGAAAGAAAGATTGAAGAAACACACATATACATAAGTAAGTAAATAAATAAATAGAATACAATACATTATTGCATTGATAATAGACTTAATTAATTGATCAATAATTACTATTAATATAGATAGTCAATATCTAATATTGTTAAGCTTTGAAATTTTAATTTTCTTCATTCTAAATTGAATATAATTTAATTTGATATATTACTTATAACTTGTAAATAAACCAACATAAAGCAAAATAATATTTATTTATTAAAACAATTTTAGATTGTATTACAAAGCCCATATAAATTCAAGTCATTTATAACTTGCCTTTAGTGAACAAGCTGATCGACATAATAAATTTTATTTGATTATAGAAAATTATTATTAATGAACAAACAATAAGAAGTCCTCAATTATAATTATGAATCTGAGGAAATATTCAGTAAACCAGATGACTTTAATCAATTGAATGATCAAGATTTTTCAAATTTAAACAGAGAAGACTATCCACCACCATAGTTTTATGCTTAAAGAATAAGTCAAGAGGGTGAATAAGGCCTTAATGATTTCATAAGAGGAGATAATCCATTTGAATAAAACTAATTTTTAACCTAATATAATTATAATGAATAATATAACAATAATTATCCTGCTAATGAAGTTATCTCTAACAACTAAAAGAATATCTAAGCACACTAAAATACTAATAACTAATAAAATTTAAATATTATTTAAATCCAGCAATGTGATGGTTCTGAAAATAATAAAAATTAATCTTACACCGCCTCTTCTACTTGTGATTATTTGTCTTCAGATTACTACAATAATCAATCATTAAGTGAATCTTCTCACAGTAATTACTAATCTAACGCTTTTAGACCTTCAAACAACCTTACATCAATTTTAAAGAATCAAAACTATCAAATGAACATTAACTAATACTAAAATCGCCAATAAAATTCATCTAATTTCAATCAAAATAACTATGGTTCTTCTCCAGAACATTTCAGTGAAAATTCTACCTTGGGACACACTCCATAATATGTTACTGATTACAACTCTAAGTAAAATTAAATCATCTTTAAACTGTCTTGTTTATTTGTTATAATATTAGAATTTATACAAAATACTTTTATTTCTTCCAAGAAAAAAATGGAAAAGAATAAGATAGAAAGAACTATTTATGGTTCACAATACTTTAGATAGAATTCTCTATACAAATTTTCAATATAAATTATCAAATAGAACTCACAACAAAATGATAATATAAATGTTTATGGTTGTATTGATTATTATAATTTTTTGATAAAAAAATACAATTTAATAATCTAAATTTTGTTTAAAGTTAAAATAGTAATGGTATTGATGACGATGATATTGACTAAGAAGAAGGAAGTGACAAAAATAATCTTAACTAATTAGGTTCTTCTAAAATTAAAAAGAATATTGCTAAGAAAAAATATGAGCCTCTTTATGATAATAACCAAATTTTTAGATACGAAGATGATCCTGTAGAGTATAAAAAAGCTAGAAAGTAATAAATATTATTATTTTGAAATTTCTTTTAATTCTATTAGCATTTTAGTGAATAAAACCTTATTTTTTTTGTATTTTTTTACATGAAAGTAGATTTTATAAATCTAATTAATTTGGTTGTGAATTAAAATTGAAATTTTTATTTAACAGGAGAATACAGAATAGATAAAGTGCTAGAAAAGTGCGTAGTATCAAAAAGAATTAGACTGAGAATCTTGAAATGAACGTGGATTAACTGAAATAAGAAAATCAAGATCTAAAAGTCTAAGTTGCTAATCTTTCAGCTTAGAATAAAAGATTGCTCGATGAGGTTGAATATTTTAGAAGAATGTATGGAAACATTATCTAAAGCTACCACTAAGAAAGTAACAATAATGAAGTCAATGGAAATGAATATAAAAATGACTAAGATCCTTCTTCTAAAAATACTATTAATCATTAAAGCTAGGAACGTTATCTTCCAGTAACAAATGGAAGAATCAATTCAAAATTGCCTTATGGCTAAAACCAACAATTATTCATATTAGTTGTAATTAGTTGTATTCTAGTTATGTCTTACTCCTCTACATCATATGATAACTAGGTACAAACAAAAGTTAATGCTTTCTTTAGTATAGACGAAATGAAGAATATCACAAAAACTATCTCACTAGAGAGTCAAATAAAATAAATAGTACAAGATACAATATTTTACGATTCGTGGAAAATTATTGGATGGACGATAGGAATAATAGCTTATTTAACGTATGCCACCCTAACAATATATAAAAACTTTAAATCAAAGATTTCATTTAACAAAAATAAATAGAAAAGTAATTGAAATATTTATGAAACGAACATTAATCATTGAAAAATCCCATTATACTATTTATTTTAAATTTAATTTATTACAAAACCATATTTTATCTTACTTCACTCTTTCAAGTATATCTTTTATAAAAATTGTCTATTTGTCATTAATTTATCAAGTTCATTTCTAATAAAAAATACCTCATTCTTTATTTGCTCTTCTTTTTCATTTCAAAAATACTTCAATTCATTAAGAAATTAATTAAATATAAATTTAATTTTTATTAGCAATAAAAGTGTAAATTTTAAATATTTTCTATTCAAGTAAATTATATGATATTATTAGGTGTACAGGATTTCTATTTATGGATAAAATTTTTATTTTAATTCTTACTTACTTGTTGCACAAAAATTTAATTTGTTTGAGGAAAAAACCAAACTGCAAATTAAGAAAAGTAATTAAATAATAAGATGAGTTTTAATACAAATTCAACTCCATAAAATAAAATATAAAATAAAATGAAAGGAATAATTACTAAACAATATTTATTAGTATTAAATTTACTAAATATTTGAATAAAAAATAATACAACATAAGTTATTTTCTTTGAATTATCATTTTTTAAAGACTACAAGTCTTAAGCACTTTAAAATGTTATGTTTTTTCTTATTTTAAGCAATTTATTTGATTTATTCTCTCCTATTTAATAAAGATAAGTTTAACAATAAATTAATTAATATTCATTCATTTATTACTAGTCATAAGAGTATTTAAATTGTAAGTAGTTTAGGTTCTTCTTAATTGAGATATATTGATTGATTAAGTATAAATCAGAAATTTGTAATTAACTGTTCCTATAATTTGCAATTATTTTATAATTAAGTTTATCTTCAAAAAAAATACATAAAATTTAGCTTAAGAGTATTTAAATTTAAACTTTAGGTAATCATTTAGACAATCAATTTTAAAATATTTGAGCTTATGGAATTCCCACTTTTTTAAAAAAATTGAATAAAATTAAAAAATTACTGAGAATATATTTTTTACCTTAAATCTAAGTTTAAAAATGTTAAATTCTAACATTTTGATATATAATACACCATATCTTTGACATCTTGATCTTGAATAAGGTTTTATCTTAAATAATTAAAAACAATGAACTAAATCATCAAAAATATTTTTAAATTTAATTTTTCTTTCTTAATCTTTAATTTAATAAAGTTTTTAACTGAATTTAATTAATAATTTTAGCTACTTTAACTCTAAGGCTAAGTTGTGAATCCTTAATAAACGACTTATGCTCTGTCCAAGGTATGTTAAAGAACTACTTATACCTTCATTATTGCTTTTTTAAAATTGAAATGTGTAAATAAATTGAAAAGAAATAATTCAAAATAACCTAAGAATTAAAGTTAGCTACTCCAATTTTTTAAATGAAGCAATTTATTTTGAAAATTTGGTAATTTCTTCAAATCCAATCTAATTAAATCTTTTTTTTTTCATCAAATAAATTAAAAATTTTAAAATTAATTAAAATGTTTCAAATTATTTTTATCAGCAAAGCAAATATTAGATAGTGTTAGAAACAAAGGCAATTTTAAGAATTTTATAAAGTTTATTATAATTACCTTTATTTATTTTTTATTGAATAACTAAATATAAAATTAGAATAAAAAGTTACTTTAGTGATAGCAAAAGAAATTTCAGCTTTACAAAAATACAAATTTCTTTTAAGAGCTTCATAAAGCCTTTTTTCCCTATATTGGCATTACTAATAAAAATATTGCTTTATGATTATGGTTAGAGTGTTAAAAATTTGAATACTTTATAGATATCTTTAAAGACTTAAGTGATTAGCATTGCCAAAATTCTTTTGTTAGAAGTGTTTCGTTTCCATCAAGTAGAGGGATATCGCTAATTTAAAATTGAATGAAATTGTTTATCTTAAATTTAAAAAATAAATTACTCTTAAATATATGTGTAAGATTATAGATTTGAACACCTCACTTCATAGACCATCTATTAGATCTACTCATCCTTATAGTTATTCCTAAATTCTTTTTGTTCACTAAAATAATAATTAAAAAAATCAACAAACAATTTAAGCTTTTTGTAATTAACTACCTAAAATCTAATTAAAGAACTTTGAGATTTCTACACTAAGATACAAGCTGTTTAAATGATGTAGATCCTCTTTCAGATATCTAATTTTAGCTATAAAGTTAATTATTTATTCATACTCAATATGAATTTTGAATTAATTTAAGTATAACCTAAAGTTGAGATTTAATAGCTCTAAGCTAAATGAACTTGAAATACCATATCCAAGGACTTCTATTTATTTATCAATGATAAATCCTTTACTGTTTTATATTTTAAAAGTTAATAGAGATCAAATTTTTATATTTTTAACCTTAAATCGACTACTAAATTTTTAACAGACCACTTAGGAATCTCTTAACTTATCTTAACAAATGCTTTATTTTTGAACTGGTTATGTCTGTTAAAAATATCTGAAATTACATTTGATTGATTTTTTTTAATTTACTTAAGAAGAAGAGTTAAGTTCACTAGATTCAAGCACTTAGATATTTCTGAGCTGAGCTTAGAAATCCCCTCATCTTGAATGAAGTTATTTATGCTAATGAATTCAAAATTAATATTTTTATATATAAAGATATGCTAAAATAAATACTTTAAATTAAGAGTAAGGGTTTCTATGCTTTATAACTAAGATAGATATTCAGCTATCGACAATAGACCTTAATCACCAATTGAATTCTAACTAGTTATATTAATTTCTATTAAATCAATTATTTAAGATAATAATTTACCTTAGATTTAAATTTAAGTACTACAGTTTAGAAAATTTTGGAATCTCTCTCATAATCCCTAAAACACCATTCTATTAAATGAAATTGTAACTAATAATTAAAACATATTTTTTAATTTTAGAATTAATTTTTTTATTTTATTTTTAATAAACATAGATACAAATTTAATATTGTTATGTGATTGATTTGCTTCTTTTTGCAATTAATTAATTAAAATAGAAATAATTTCAGCATTTAGGCTACTCTGAAATGAATTATTAACAGTTTTTTAATTTGAAATATCCATGTTGGAATTATGAAGTTAGATATGCTAATTTTTATTTAATAAGCATGAAGAGGATTAACTTTAACATTTTAAAAAGTTTGTTTTTGTTAAATAATAAAAAAATTCTCTCATTAGCAATAATGCATTAAAATTACCAAAAATCTAATGTTAATTAAGTAAGCAACAAGCACTGAGTCATTCCTTGAAGCATTTATTAAATTCCATCACCATTAATTTTATTAAAACTAAATAAATAAAGAATTAAATTGGATAAATATCAAGAATCAAGATTAATTAACCTGATATCAATTGATAAGTTTGTTAAACTTTTACATTTTGAGATTTCCTCCCCTAAATTTACTAGTCCTTTATTGTTAATTTTGTTCCTCCTATTTAAGATTTATTTAGAATTTATTTAAAAAAGATAAGAATTACTTAAAATTAAGACTAAGCTTCTCTATCAGATGGATGGTTTGAGAATTAAACTTTCACAAAAAAAAGTATTATTTTAGTATGTTTTTCCTCAAATTAAAGTTTACTTTGCTTAAATATATTAAATTATCACTTTTTTACTAAACTTGTTTTATTTATGCAGTATTTCCCATTATAAATAGCTAAATAAAAGTAATTAAATTTTGATTATTTCTTCTTAAACTTAAACGATCAATAATAAAAAATATTCATCTTCATATAGATTATTAGAAAAAAATATCTTAATTAGACAAAAAATTAGTGTGTTAACTTTACATATTATGGAAACTTAAAACAAATATTAAAAATGATAAAATAAGATTATAATAAATTTTAAATATTTACAGATTTTTTTGCAAAAATATTTATTTAATGCAGGTTGAATTTCATAAAAAATTGAGTTATTTCATTCATATAATCTCATAAAATTTGGAGGGTAGAATTAGAATTAGGTATATTTATTGAATTATCATAGTCATTTTTATCAATTATTTGCTAATCATTTTATTATTTAGTTTGAAATCTTTTTAAAAATAGGGTTGAGTTAATTTTAATAATCTCTAAACATTTTGATTTAATAATAAATAAAAAATGTTGTAATAATTTATAGCTCCTTATGTAATAATAACTTACAGAGAATGAAAATATTTTAAATAATATAATAAAGGAAAATGAATTTTAAAATATTTAGATTATTTCTCAAAAAGTAACTCACTTTTTTAAAAATTAAGCTTGCTTATTTATCTCATTCATAATCCGATAGCATTTGGATTTATATTAGAGCTAATATTATTAGAGTTAGGTTTGTTTATTTAATTATAATAATCATTTGTTTATATCACTTATTAATCATTTTATCGTAGAATTTTTAAATCCTTTTAAAATTTGGCATCTTCTTTTGTTCTTTTAAGTTCAATTTTCATTATTTTTACCAAAAATAATGATGCAGTAAAGACACCCATATAACAAATTAGTACAACCATACACATTATTCTGCTTTCTCCATCTAATAGTGTAGTATAAATACCTCCAAAAATAAACCCACAAATCTAAGAACTACCTTACAATAACCCACTTGATAACTCTTCTGGAACAGGATAGGCTTATTCTGAGGCTAATTCTAAAAATATAGGGAAAGCCTATAAAGAACTTATACCAACAATAGCATAAGGTAATAAAATCAAATAAACTTTCTCAGTAGGTAACATAGCGATAGTTAAGCCATAACCGAGAATAGATCCTTTAATTATAAATAATAAGTTAAGTTAAAAATCTAAAATAATCAAGTTAGGAAATTAATTTTAAATAATTTTTAAATTAAATCTTTATTTTTTTAATAATAAAAATATTTACCTATCAATCCTATGAAAAGGTACAATTTAAAATTAGGATTTTCTCTGAACATTTTGCCTCCTATACCACTGCCTATCATTCCAGAAAATATAACTACTATTCCAGCATAGCTGGTTATATCTGAACCGAAACCAAAAGGCTTAAAAATAAATGATATTGTTACTCCTCCAGCCATAAATGATCCACTAAAGAATCCAAAAGCTAAGAAATTGATAAGATATTATTTATTCTTAAATAGTGATTTTATTGATTATTTAAATGGACCTCTCTTGGTTTCTGCAGTGAAAGAAGGAGGAGTAGGAGGTTTCTCTCTAAACATTAACAATCCAGGGATAGCTAATCCAGAAGTAAGATAGGCCTAAACTTTCATCAGCAATAAAATTTTATCTTTTCCATCCTTATATCCATCCAACTTATCTTAGTCTTCATCATAGTCTTTCATCCATAATCCAGGCATTAAACTACCTCCCAAAATAGTAACCAAAGTTGTTACCATCACTATTTATGTCATCATTTACCTATTACAAAGAATAAATTAATATTTTCAATTGTAAAATCTATTTTTAATTTTATTTTTATTCAAAAATTTTTTAATTTATTGAGAGTTTAATGTTTCAATTTAAAATTAACACTTTATTTAATGGAAATAAATACCTTTTTTCAGTTCTAAACCAGACTAATCCAATTTTTGTAACTAAGTTTTAATTAAAAGGATAACCAATTGCTAGAATAGCATGAGCAGCTAGAACAATAAAATAATTTGTGTTAATTAAAGTTCTAATCCAGACTGCAACTAACATTAAAATTGTTGAAACCCACACACTGATTGTGAGACCGAATTTTTCAATGAGGTAACCTATTGGAAAAGATAAAGGGAGATGAAATAAGTGGAGTATGAGCATATTCATAGCTACTACTATGGGAGGTACATTATATATATCTGCAACAATTGCACTGATAGGATTAAAAACAGATATTGATAGAGAGTATGTAGTGGTTATTAAAAGAAATCCAACTAAAACAACATATCTATTAGGATATTCTTTGAATTACTCTTACTACTAACAACAATTTATATAGGAATTATCTTCTTAGAAGCTTCCCTTTGGATCAGCATTTAGGTTTTTATCTTTTTAAGTTATGGTAGAGGCAATAGATTGATTTGGATTCATTAATATTTAGTTTATTCTGCTAACTCTTCTGAGTTATCTGTTTTGTTATCTAACTAAGTCGTTTTATCAAGCTCCTTTTGTATTAAATTATGTGTGAGGAATAAAAAGAGTTTTATTATTTTATTAAAATTAAAAAGCTAATTTTTTGAGATTATAAAGAGGTAAGTTTTAGAAAACTAAATCTATGGTTGAATGGTCTTATTTTATGTTTTTTTGAATTAAAAATTATTATTTTAAAAATCATTAAGTAGTTAGAAATATTTAAAAAGATCATTATCCTTTGCATAAATCTGATTGTTTTTGATTTTTGGATACAAATTATATTTCATCAGTAGGCTTTACATAGAAATGAAAATTAAGTAACTTCTTGATTAATTTCTAATTTTTCAGGTATATTTTTTTCAATTGATTTAGTAAGTGGGAACAAATTCTAATTTTTATCAGGTTTAAAATCAATCATAAAATTTGAATTGATTTTAATTTTAAATAAATATTCTTCAATCCAACAAAGATAAATCATAGTTCATAGCTTTTTTTTTTTCTACTTTAATATTTTTAAATTCTAATAAGATTTTATTCTACTATTTAAAGTAATTGATAACACTAAATTAATAGATAAAAAGAAGAAAGAAATTATTATTTGAATCCCTCTATTTCATATTAATTTAAACCAAAATCTTTTTAAACTTGAAAATTTCTCATAATTTATAAGACATTGCAAATTTATTTTTATTAAGCTTACTTTTTGTTAATTAGAGATCTATCTATCAAAGAAATGTAACTTTAATAATGAATATCAAAAAAAGTGTTACTAAAATTAGTGAAAAAAACTTTTTTAATTTCATAGTAAATTCATGAATTTCACCACAATAAAATGGACCAAGCTTTTTTAATATTTATGGTAATCATGTACTTTGAATTCTAGGAAAGAAAATAATATTTTCTTGAAGTATTCTAGAAGATTTGGATATTATAAAAAAATTATTTTTGAATGAAACCTTATATGTGTTGTGTTTATATTGAAGTGTTTAAATAACTTTCAACTGTCCTTAAATTAAATTTTGAAATAATAAAATTTGAAAATAAATTAAGTTAAGTAATAAATTTGGAAATAATTTTGTAGAATAAATACAAAATAATGTATAGATAGATAGATGCAAATAAATGAATTAGTATCTTCATTTGAAAATTCAAACTATAAACAATATTTGAAGGGAAAGGATGGATATTTAATTTAGTTTTATGTTGACTGTTAATTAGAGAAGAAATTATTAATTTATAAAAGAATATTTTGTAGTATATTATTATTGTTGTTTTTATTAGTGAATTAGATTAATTAATATTATTTTAGTTATTATTTATTAGGATAATAACTCACTTACTTACTTACTTAGTTACTTATTTATTTATTTATTGGTTGAGTAAAAAAATTTTATTCAAAATTCAATTTGAGATATTTTTCTGCTTAGTATTTATTATATATTTTAGATGTTAAAAAGCTAATCAGCATTCAACCCCACCAAACTGGGCGAGAGTATTAGGGATTATAATCAATAGAAGCACTTGAGATTTAGTGTCCACTATAATTATTGTAAGGATTTTTAGAATTTTAATACAAATTAGCAATTCTTGCATAACTATTAATTTAGTTAATTGAATTAACTCTGTTTCTGAGTGGATTAATAGAGTTAACTTGATTAGAATATCCGGTGTCTTTTTTAGAAATGACTGATATTGTTGGTGAGTTAATAGATCTTGGTTATTGATCATATCTATTGTATTTTTAGGAGTAATCCTCATTATAATTGCCACCAGAACCATTTTAATTTACTCTTTTTTTGGGTTATATTTCTTACAAATAATTTCTTGAATCGCTGACAATAGAAGAAGGATTTTCATATCTATTACTACCTATTCTAGAGTAAATATCATTATTGCTACCTATTATACTGCTATTATTTTGTTATGCTTATAATTAGCCACTACTGATTGGCTCTAATATTTTTTATTACTAAGACCTAGGGATTAATGGTAAGACTACATCTTTACCTTCTTACTCAAGCAAAAGCTGTTACTGTTATTAGAGATACTACTGCTATTTGTGATTTGTAACTGATTATATTCTATTCATTTTTACTGACATGTTCCTATTATGGATACGCTCTTTGCGTTACATCTCTCCATCATATGAATTATTTAACAATTATTCCTTATCATATTGAGGCTTGGGAAGTTTTTCTTTGAGTTAACGAGGATTTTTGGGCATTTTAATGGTATTTAAAAGATCTTCAGGGCTTAACGTATTTTCTTTATCTTATTATTCTTCAGGAGATTCTGCTAAAAATTATGTATTGCGCTTAAGAAGGACATTATTTAAAAGTTAAACTACTGATGGACGCTATACACTGCTAACCTATAAACACAAGCTAATGAACTTTTAAAGGTCGTTAGAATATCTCTATGGAATTCTCTCAAAAATACCTTTCTAAACCTTTTTATACAATCCTTCCATATCCTTAGCTCTAAAAGGAGGGTTTAGAGCTGCTAATTCATATAAAATACACCCAAAGGACCAAATATCGCTTGAACTATCATAAGGTTCATCTCTCTATACAAATAAAATATTAATTAGAAATTGAATAAATGTATTTTTTGCTTGATTGAAGAGGATTATTTGTATGAAAAATAGAAAAATACAAGAAAGATAAATTTGAATTCAGTAATTAAAAAGTTATAAAATCTGTTGTTCTTTTATATTTTGAATGTCAAAATAATTTGAATTAACTTAAAATGGATTGATTCAAAAGCGAATCCAAGCAAATATCAGTTGGCTTTATTATTTGTTATAATTCTTTTCATTTTAGGCTCTTTTGCCAAAGATAACCTTAAGAGTAATAAATAATCACTGATTAATTAATGGATGGATGGATGAATTAATAGATTTATCAGTTATTTTTTTGCTTGTTTATTTGATGGTAAATGTATGCAAATGAATAAGCAAAGATCATATCTAAAAATTTAAAAGTTCTATTTCTATTAATAAAATGAATGGAACTTATTAAATAGAATCAAGAGTTATTATTTCTAACAAAGTAGTTAACAAGTAAAAAAATATTTTTTATTTCTTTTTTAAATGAACTCTTTAATTCTTAAAACTATTCTTCATTTTCTAACATGTGGCTTTATAAATTTAACCGTTTATTCTGTGCTTCATAAATTATTTGCTCTGTTTTTTTGAATTTTTTATACCTCCGTGTCAACTGAAAAACTTTGAAATCAACTAATCCTCATTTAATATTTAAATTTTTTTTTGAGTTTTACCCAAACTTCTGGAGATGCGTAGTATGGAGTACCTGTTTAAGTGTATACAAGGCCTCTCTTTGCTACTTTGGAAACATTTAAGTCTCCTATTTTGTATTCATCTTACTTTGAAATAAAAACATTGGCACACTTAAGATCTCTGTGAAGAATTTTTTTAGAATGCATAGCTTTTAAACCTCTCAACATATGCAAAGCTACTGTCCATATTTCTTCTTCTGGAACAAAGCTATTTCTTTTTTTTGCACTTTCAATCTTTTTAGAGAGATCCCCATTAACGGCCAATTCCATGACTATGCATAGGGAGTGAGAAGACTCATCAAAAAATGCATCTTTATATGCAATCATGTTGGGATGAGCTATACTAGCCAAAATTCTTATTTCATTAAGGGCATTATCCTTTTCTTTCTCACTCAAGCCAGATAATTTAACCTTCTTAAGGGCATATTCTTAGTTATCTGAGATTCTTCTTACTTTATGTACACTAGAGTAAGAGCCCTCACCTATCTTCTATAAATTTACAAAATCTTTCAAGGACATTTTTCACTTACTTATTTTTCTACTCTAATTTTTTTTAAATAATTATCAGTTTACTAACTAAAATTTAACCAAAAAATATAAAGAGAGCATCCATCTATCATGCATGTCTAACCTATTTATAATTATTTACATTAAATATCAAGAAGGCACTAGTTTGCTTTAGCTGTTTTGTTTCTCTAAATATGTTTACTGCTAAAAAACTATAAAGAAAGTATTGATTGATTGATCCTTTTGAGTTATTATTTCTTACTTAGATTATCTTTTAATAAACTTATGTATTATATATTGAAATGATCAATTTTTTTGTAATAAAATTTTTCACTGATATTATTTAATTATGAGTTCACTCACACAAACGCATTTTATATATGGATCTAAGTAATTAAATTAGTCGTAGCCTTTCAAATTATCATTGAAGAATCTATATTTAAAATCATCCAAAAAAAAGTAAAATTTAATTTTAAAAACCCAATCAAATTATAATTTTTTTCTTTCTAACGTGATTATTTTTCTTTTATTTATCTATTATTTTCCAATAAATCTATAAACAATATTCACCTTAAAAAAATTAACAAAACACCTACCCAAAATAATATTTTTTGATAGTTCGTCTGTTATACAAATCAATTTTTTAGGCCACTAATAACAAATTTATAATTTTTAGAACATTTTTTTTTTTTCTTTATGGATTATCAGATGAAAAGAATTTCTATTCCTAAAAGTTAAATTAGTTAAAATGAATTTTCATAAATATCTTAAAAAAATTAGATTCTTCAAAATATATATTTTTTAAATTTAATAAGAAGCATTCAAAAAAAATTAATAAAAAAAAATCATATTTTAAAATATCAATTGAAAACTAATAAAAATAATTTTAAATTATGAGTATTTTTTAAATTAAATACAAAAAACAAAAAATACAAATCGAAATTAGAAAAATTTAATTTACTGGACTTCATTTGTATATTTGTATGATTTCATTTGTGAAAATTAAAAACTATTTTTATTGATCAATCAAATATTGAGCATTCTTTTTAAAAATATAATTTTATAACCTCTAAATAAAAAATAAATACATTTTTTAAAAATCAAGAAATAATTTATTTATAAAATAGCAAGTAATAAAATAATCAACTATGGATGGATATAAATTTTAATTAGAATATCTAAAAATAAAAAAATAACTAATCAAATAAATTTGATGACGATATTTTTCTTATTATAAAATAGAATAGATAATACAGAATATTTTAGATATTAAAATTAAATTAATTTTAGAAAAGCAGTTGAATTTTGTTATTTATTTATTAGTGTTTAATTAGATTAAGATAATCGATTTTAATTTCTATTAAAATTTATTATTCTTTAGCTTAGTAGTTAGTTAGTATTTGATTAAATGAAGAATATTTAGAGAAAGTAGTATTATTAGATGTTTTAATTTCAATAATAGATTTATAATATTTAATTTAAGCTCTTCATTCTAAGTTTACAAGCCAAAAGTTATTTGAATAGTGTTCATAGGTAACAGGTACATGTCTATATCTCTCTGTTTCTCTTTAATTGGAAATGTATTCTGCCAGCTTATTTTGATCATAGAAGTATGTAACATTCATTTATGCCTACTAATTATGTTATGTATGATATTCTGAGATTGACTCTTGTTGATTCAGTATTAGGATCAGGAGTTGCATATCAAGTTCTTGCAATTCCTTTACCATGTTTTTAAATGCAATATTTTTTTAGTTAATGCTTTATTCTTCTGTAATATAGATAACGTATCTTTTTCTCATATATCTTCTTACTTCAGAAATATCTTAATCTTTCTCAATATATTTTTTAGATTATTAATTTATTTTTATGTAATTATTATTCATTTCTGTGTTATTACAAAAGAATGATTAAATGCATTTTCTTACACCTAAATGAAACTAAAAATCTTATTGCTAATTATTTACTCTATTAAAACAAATTGTCTTTTATCGGTCTCTATTATATATGAACTATTATGTTGAATTTACTTAAATATTTTAATCAAATGTAGTGTTTATATAATCTGTCTTACTCCTTTTTAGTTATTTTTTAATATTTTAAGCTACCAAATAGCTTTCATTTGAACCAAATTATTCTTTTAAAGTTTGTTTTTGTTTGATAATATCTGAATCGAAAGAATTATTATTATCTTGAATTGAACTATTATATAGGTTGAGCTCTTCATAACTGCTGTCTAATATCAAATCAGAATATTTTCTTTCATTTTTAATGATTTTTTATGGTATTAAATATGATTTATTTATGTTTTGCTAAATTTAGTTAAATTTAAGTTTTTCATTTTTTTCTGTGAAGTTACTTTATGATTTATTTTCTATTAAATTTAAGTTAGAAAATTAATCATTCGATTCGTTATCTCTCATATAACTTAATTGGTGATTAGAGATTTAATTAAATTCAGGACTTTTGTTTCTTTAAATCTAAGAAAAACTCAATTCTTCATAAATCTCCTAATTTTAGAATTTTGATTTTTTCATACTTTGTGGAGATTTACTATTAATATTATATTCATTATAAGTATTGAAATTTTGATTGCTTTTAAAGACTGTGCTTTCATTACGGGCATGTAAGCTTTTGTTGTATTTATTAAGTTTCTAATACAATTCTAGAGTACTTTCATCAACCAAATTAGTTGAGTGTCTTATTTCTGATAGTTATGAGTTATCTAAGTATATTTTTTCAATATTTTAGATTGATTTAGTTTGTGAGTATTGCTACGTTCCTACTAAAAACTGCCTAATATTTTAGTTTTCTAAATCTTGTAAACTTTAGATGATATTTTTTTATTGAGCTTCACTTTCAAAAGTAACAAATCTGTTATTCATTTACATATCTAAATCATTACCTAGAGGACTTTCATTAATAAAATCAAATTAAATTTGCTTATTATTGAGCAAGTTGAATTCAAGTTGCTTAGCTTAAATGCTCTTTTAATCTATATTTATTTGGGAGATGTCTAAATTTTGACATGACTTATGATATTTTTGTTAAATTTTATCATAATAAATATTTTTATCTTCCAATCTAGAAAATGTGCTCAGGTCTTCTCTTTTTTTATTAAAAACACTTTATGCATTTTTTTTTCTTTAACTGCTTTTATCCTAAAAATTATTTTACAGGTTAATATCAAATATTGAGGAGGAACTTAGTAGATTAAACTCTTGAGGGACGAAGGTATTCAATTAATTAAGATACTGTTTTTAAGAGGATTTAATTAGCTTGATCTAAGACATAGATATGACTTCATCAAGAGAGATCATTTAATTTTATTTTTGCATGCATAATAGACCAAAGTAATCCTTATTTTAAACATTTAGAATTTCATTAAGAAGAAGATCAATTAATGCTCTTGTTTTTTTTAGCGAACTTAATGTTTTACAAGTTGAGATCACTCCAATTGAAAAATCTATTTTGAAATCATAAATTACCTTCATCTCTTGAATAGGTTTAATTAATTAAGGTAATCTAAATGATATTTTATAAAGCATGCTTAATAAATAATATCTAAGCTACCTAGAAACAAATTTTGTTTCTTCAAAATAATCAGTCAATATAGCAATAGCTTCATTTATATTCTTTTCTGCTTAAAAAATGACACTCTATGTGAATATTAGAAACCCACAAAGGAGATCTGGAGTGTATTCGTATTTAGATATTGAATCTAAATCTAAGAACATTTGAAGCTAAGATATTTTAATTGGCAAATTTTTAAAATCTACCTAATGATGAAGACTCTTTAAATCTTCATTTACTTCACTTTTTAAACTGTCATAATGTTACTTACTACTGAATTAATTTGTCACACTATTGCATAAATTATTAAATTCTTTGTTTAAATTAGATTTTTTTATTTATTGATAAATATTATTTTTGTTGATTAAATCTTTGAATTGCTTGCTTACGTTTTGTTCTTAGTTAGTATATTGTGAATTTTCTAATTCTTAATTTTCATTTTGCTAATTCTTATTCTTCATACTATTTTGTTTATTTATTGAGCCAAGTGTTGTGCTTTAATGTATTGAATGTTGTTAAAATCTTATGTTATTTTAAAAAGTTAATCTTTTTGGGGAATTTCTTGTACTCAAGGAATTATTTTTCATTTATTTCTATTCATTTGATGAGTATTATTATGTATTAAATTTATGGGAGGTCATCAAGTAATTAGAGTTTTGTACTATTTGTTGGCTCTGTTATTCGTTTTGGTAAAAGTTAGAAGGATTATTTGAATAAATTGTGTTATTTCTTGACATTACTTTCTCCAAGGCAAGATTATTTTCTATTTAATTGTTGTCTATTAAATTTATTTTTTATTTCTTTTAATCTTAGTTAAATAGATCTAAATGCTGAATTTTATTTTCTTAACTTAAAATATTTTATGGTTTTTAATCTATCAAAATTGTGCTATTTTTGATATTTTTCTAGGTTTTACTTTAGCATTAAGCTGTTTGCTTTCTGCTTTGAGGTGAAAATTAATTAGTTTTTTGTGATAAAAAATGTATTTTTTTATTTGTATTGTTAAGCTTAACATTTTTATTTGTCAAATAGCTATCCTTATTATAGAGATACTTGATTCCATTATAGTATTAATCCAAAACATAGTAAACATTAGAGTAGACTTTTGTGTATTCAAACTTGTTAAATTTCCATTATCTAGCATTATTAAAAAGCTGTTTTTAAGATTTTTTCTTGTTTTAAAGCTCCTCTAAGCTATCCTAAGAAAAAATACTAGATAACTAATTAGCAGTTGGATATTCACTCATCTTCTTAAATTCTAATTTTTCTTCATTTTTTTAGAATTCGATGAATTAGAATTTTTACTCCTTTTTTATTTTAGGAAAAATTACTGCATTGTTTATATTTTTCTTTGAGTGAGAAACTTATTTTTTGTATGAATTTTATTGCTGTTAATCTTTCTAAAAGTTTTCAATTTTATCAATAACACCATTAGAAATTTCAAAGAAAATATTCAAGTTTTATTTTTAAATTTCCTTAGATCCAGAAATGTCATTATTCAAAATGAAAAATGTATTGTAATAAAAATTAACAATAAAAGTACACTCCTTTTTATTATTTAAATATTTTCTATTTATTTCATGCAATTCATCAAAATGTTCAGATACTCCATCCCATATCTATTCCTTATTTAGATTAAAAAATAGAAAATATTATATTAAAGCTTTAGTTAAGTTAAACTTTCTATTAAATAGATTCCAAAATAGCTGCTATTAATTTTCTTCTATTTATTCTTAATTTCTTGTTTCTAATTTGGTCCAATCATTCTAACTTGTTTAAACTGCTTTTTGCCTAATATCTTTCTGAGGCAAAATTTTATTATTTTGTTGGTTTTTTGAGTCTTCTGTATCATATTAAGTTTTCTATTTAGGAGTTTTATTTTTATTTTTTAGTAATGAAGATTCGTAAGTATTAACCATGTCGTTTTTATTAATATTGTATGTTTCTAATTTCAAAGCTGTGTTTTCAAAATTCTATCTACTTTTTTAATTGTAATTTTTCTATGTTATTTCATCTAAATCACTTTTTGACTTCATTTACTCCAGATTTGATTTAATTGTCATTATGCTTTTTTTATCTTTTTAAGGACTCTTTTTAACTCTTTGATTTAAAATTTTATTAAAAAACTCAATATGATTCTTTTTTGAGAAACAATTATAAATTCTTTTCAGTATTTTATTAAAAGTATATTTTGATTTATCTTTTTCTTTTTGATAATTTTTTTCTCCATTTGTTTAATTTTGTTAATCAATTTTTTCTAGATTTTCTTCATATAAAGATAACTCATAGTTTGAGTATATAATAGCTTTTTAATAGTTTTCTACTGCCTCTTAAAACCTTCTATTATTGAGATGAATGTTTCCCATATTATTATGTAAAACTCCAAGAGCTTAATAATTTTTAAATCTACTAAAGTGTTATGCCTATTGATTCAGTTTAAGTAGCGTTGAGCAACCTTCATCATTCTGATCAAAGTAATTTTGTAAAGTAAAATTAAGAGTTTAAAAAAGATTCTAAAAACTCATAAAGAGAATTCTCATATCTTCAGCATGAAAGAAGAATTATTTTTTTTATTTGTAATCGCTGTCAGTGTTCTCTGATTCAGTTTCTTATAGTTCTTCTAGATTTTGAAGACCATAATCATCTTCATCTTGAAATGGGTATTTTCTATCTAAATTATGGATTTTATCTAACTAGAACATCTGCATAATTTTAGGATCCAGCTTCTTTTGATCTAATTTTATAGTTTCCAATATTTTAGTGAGATGTTCAATTGGAGTATCAATTATATACCCAAAAAAGCAAGAGTAATAACATATTACAATTAAAAATACTGCAAAAGAACAATAAATTATCACATTAATAGGTAGCAAGTATTGAGCTAATTCATTAGTAAGTTAATATTATTTTTCTAAAAGCGAGTCTTTTGATAGTACTTCTATGAATAAGAAAATATTTTTTATTTTGTATTTAATAGTTCCATCAAATTTAAGCTTATCATCAAGTTTGAGATTATCTTAAGGTCTTGATTGGGGATATAATTTGGATTTATCAACGGATTTAACTATATTTAGGATTATACTATATTCACTTTCTCTATATTGAAAATCAAATATTTTTTGGAATTATTTTTCATCAATTAGCTCAGTTAGTGTTATATGATCTTTTAACTCTGAATGAAAAATATTATATCTTGATTTTATTTCATTAATTAGTTAATTAAAAAATTATTCCTATTCTGTGTTTAGGTAACCTTCCAGCCCCTAACTTTAGGTTAAAGTGTTCCTATTTAAAAATGAACTTGCTTCACTTTTTAATTAAGAATGATAGACCAACCCATAATTTTCAGGATTTAAAGTGATAAAGGTAGATTTTTGGATTAAGTATTCATTGAAGAAATTAAAAACCTCGAGGATATCAATAGTGAAGCAAACTATGGATTAAACTTCTTTTCTAAACAAATTCCTTTTACAAATAATACTTGCAAAGTAAGGGTATTTCTCTTCATCATAGAATAATTAAGGAGGAATAACCTTTATAAAGGGATCATTAAAAGTATAATTATACCAAAATTAGCATCTTGTATCAGGCTTGTAAATTCCATTTTCACAACTTGCATTTTGTTTTAATTTGCTGTAACTAGTATTTGTGCTTGTTTAATAAAGCATTCCATCATATTAAAACCCAAAAATTATGTCTTTAAATTTTAATTTCTAGTTACTTACTTGGCTCAGCTGGTTATTCTAAAATTAAATAGATTTTAACAAAGGATCAAGATATGTAACCTTCTATAATTATTTTTGTGAATTTTAGTCTAAGTCTTAGATATAAGTATGGTTCTTGTGATTCCTATTTTATAAAATATATTATATTTAACACCATTTTCTAAGAAATAAATAAATGGAGGGGTAGATATAACCATTCAGAAATACATTTTGTTGTTGATATATTAACTCAAAAAAATATTTAGGCTTACCAAAGAATTAAATTTTTAAAATGAAACCCTGCTTTGGCTGGTAACTGAAATAATAAATTTTATATTTGATTTCTGAAAACAAATTTATGTTTTACTTTCACTTTGTATTTAAAAGGCTTTTTATCAATATTTTTAATCATATTTTAAATCAATAAAAGAATTGATTAATTCTTTGTTTGTATTTTTGGCTAATTATTATTAATGATTTGAATAGTAACAACAACAAAAACAACAATTTTCTATGATTGAAAAGTAGAAACAATAAAAATAAACAATTTACCAGCTGGAAGTGAGAATCTTATTTTTTAAATATAATAATTTGATGGTTTCTAAATTTTCACTTTGATGAAAGGTTCTTTAAATATTTAATAAAGCTGGCTTGTATGTTAGATTCATTTTAACTTTTGCATTTAATATGCTCTTGTAAAATGCTAAAATTAGATTTATTTCCCAATATTATTATTAGATTTAATTATTTAAGAGTGCAACTATGGCAGCATTTTACTTTTTTGAAAACACAATTTACTATTTATAAAGATTATTACCATATTCTTGGATCAATTCCTAACTATATTACTTTAAAACATAACTAGAGAGGAGTGTGAAAAAGATTTATATTAACATAGGAATAAATGTAATCATAAAAATCTAAAAAAATGTCTTTTTAAATAAAGATTTATCTCTATTCATCCTTCTTTAGGTATTCTCATTTGAAACTTTTTTGCTTTACTACTCTTGTTATAAGATGCCAATATTTTTATCTTCGCTTAATATATTATCTAGCTCTTTAACAGAGCATTATTACATTATACTTATTCAATCTTTACAAATAGAGAAAAACAATAATCAATTTATAATTAATTACAAATGTTTTAACTATGAGTATGATTATATTATCTCCTTATTAGTATAAATTGATTTAACACTAAATAAATAAGAATTAAATTATTTCTTCGATTTAAACGATTTCTTTTCTTACGATACTATTATTTAGCTTCATTAAGATAAATTCAATCACCAATCATCTACTTTTTCTTTAATTTTTAATTACTCAATTTTAAGATATTAAGTAAATTTTTTTCTCACAGACATATTTTGTGAAATTTCAGTCTTTTTTTTATCTAGATAATTATTTTTTTAATGTTAATTGTTCCATTTTAAAAAAGCAATTTCAATAGAAAATAGGCATACCAGCCTTGACAAGCTCCAAATACTCATAAATTTAAAGTTAAAAAAATGAATCAAGCTTTTTATTTAAAATGCTCACATTTATTAAATGATAATCTACTATTTTAGCTTTTATAAATGGTTTGCAATGTCTTTTTTTTAAATAAATATTAAAAATTAAAAAACAAAATTATTAAAACCTATTTTTTAATTATAAGGCTCTTGATTTCAACAAATAACTATTTAAACAAATCAATAAATAAAAACCATAATTTTAGCTTTGTTAGTTGCTACAAAATATGAAAATTTAAGTATTTTTTTTATTTTTAGATTAAAATTTGTTGTGAAATTTTTTTTTCTTTTTCTTTAATATTTGCCTGCTTTAACTTTTTATATTTTTAAAATGAATTTTTGGTCTTATTTAATTCAGTTTAAAAAAATTAAAAAGCTCCGAGACCGGGAATTGAACCCGGGTCTCCTGCGTGACAGGCAGGAATACTAACCACTATACTATCTCGGATTTTACAAAATCTTTGGCTTCTACAATATCATCAATTAATAAAAATAAATTAAAAAAATAACTTATGTTTCTACCTTTATATACAGCATAATATGTTTTTATTGAAATAACATAATAAAATTTATGCTGTTTAATTTAAAAATTAATTTTCTTTTATATGTTTTTAAATATTTTTTTGTTCTTATGTCTACTGTGTTTAATCTAAGTAATATTACTGGTTTCAATTTTTAGTTTAAAATGATTCAGTCTTTAATTTCTTTTTAGAAAAATATTGAATAATTCTAAGATCTCACAAAATCGTTAATAATAAAAAAATTAGAAAAAAAATGAATTAAATAAAAAATTTCTAAAACTAAAATAGTCACAACTTTCTTTGTGAGTAAATAAAAATCAATCCTTCTGATTCAGATAATAATTTATGTAACAGATGCTAATGACAAAATTTACAAACTATTGAATACAAAAAAAAGGTTCTAACTTAAATAAAAGATTTTTAAAATTGAAAATCAAGATGTATTAAACAATAAAAATAAAAATTACTAATTTTAATGTAAGAAAAAAATCAATTACAGCTCTTGAATAAGGATAAGAGGTTAGAAAACCTATGAATTTATAAAGTAATACTTACATAATACTTTTTACTATGTAATCAGCTCATGAACTAGTGATATATAAAAAGTAAAATAATTTTGAAATATTTAGAATAATATATATTTATGGAGGTATATTCGAATAATTTGCTTTCTCTTCATATAGTAATTTAGTATGGAACCTTAAAAATAACTTTTAATTTGTAAAATAATTGCAAAATAATAAACTAAGATTTTAAAAAATTAATTTCTCTAATGATGGAAAGTTCCTCATCTCAGCATTTGAAGATGGGTTTTTTAAACTCTCAAATCCTTAAAAAAATTTTGAATTGATTACATCCTTTTAACAGATTTGTTCTTAAATTTTTTTAAAGATTTAATAATTTATTTCATTTGTTTTTAGCTTAAGATAGACTTCTTTCTTATACGATATTCTTTTCATACTCCAAGTATTTATTCCAGCTTCTCTTCTCATGATAGAACTTGTAATATTTATTTATAATTTTAGATGTATAGAATATTTTCAGCTATCAATTCAATCAAGAATAGTACTAATTCATTGTAGTTTATTTTAACCTCAAGCAACTGAATTTACCTAACTATTTCTGATTACTAATTAGGAGGAATTGGAATAATAATAGTATGAGTTTGATATCATTTTTAACAATGTTTTTGTCTTTAAAATAAATATATCTCTTTATGCATGTAAAAATAAATATTAAGACTTTTACTTCTATCAATTTCAAATCGTTTTGATTCAAATAGTTTATTTAGTTTTCGATTTAAAAAATTTTTTTTTAATTTTTTATTGAATTTGTTAATTTAAATGATGAGAGTAACTTTATATTTTGATCAAAAATTTTAAAATTGACAAGCTTAAAATAATATTTTATAAAATTTGGTTTTTATTTAAGAGAGAGATTTTTATTTTGCAAAAAAATAGGACAAAACATAACTATTTTGATGTAATTATCACTTATTAAATGTAATATTTGTAATCAAATATTTGTAAAATTATATTCCCAATTTAGAATTCCACTTTTTTTGTTACAATATTAAAATTTTAAGAACTGTAACTAAGACCAAGAATTTCTGATTGTTAAATTAATGAAATTACATCTATTGAAAATTTAAGCTTTTCAGAATAATTAAATTTTTCTTTAAATTTGTTAATTAGAAGTTCTAATTTTAATATCTATCTATCTATTTTGAATTTTTATATTATATTTTTATCATAATAAAAAAGAAAAAAATTTATTTAATTAGATGAAAAAAATAAACTATATTCAAGTATTTTTTACCTTTATAGTTCTTTGGATTTCATTGAGATCAGTATATTCAACTCCTCTTTGGTCAGTTGAAAAAGCAAATGACTGGTATTAGAGTGTTGGATGGAGAGTTGGATGTAATTTCATTCCTTCAACAGCAGTTAATTAGCTTGAAATGTGGTAGGAAGAAACTTTTGATCCATAAACAATTAAAAATGAACTTCAACTAGCTCATAATATTGGATTCAATACTGTTAGAGTATTTTTACATTATCTTGCTTGGGGAGAAGATAAATCTGGTTTTAAGAGTAGAATGAGCACTTTTTTGAATATTACAGAATAATATAATATCAAAACAATTTTTGTTTTATTTGATGATTGCTGGAAAAGCGATCCTCATGTAGGTTAATAACCAGCTCCTATTCCAGGAGTTCATAACAGTTAATGGGTTTAATGTCCTGGGAATTCTCAACTTGTTTATGGAAGTTACAAGGAATATGTTTAAGATATTCTCTCTGGATTTGCAGAAGACAATAGAGTCTTATTCTGGGATTTATATAATGAACCTGGTAATTCTAATCATAAAGAAAGCAGATTGAGTTTATTACAAGATGTATTTTCATATGCTAGAGAGGTTAATATTACATAACCAGTAACTGCTGGAATTTGGAATTTCTACAAAAAGCTCAATTCCTTCTAGTTGTAAAATTCTGATATCATTACTTTCCATTTATATTCTTTGCCAGAAGTTCTTTCTATTGAAATTAACAAACTTAAAGAACATGGAAGACCTATCATCTGCACTGAATATATGGCTAGACCCCTAGGATCTACTTTCAAGAATTAACTTCCTATTTTCAAAAAACATAATGTAGGTGCAATTAACTGGGGATTAGTTTTTGGTAAGACATAAACAGTCTTCCCTTGGAAATCTCCAGAAGGAGCTCCAGTACCCAAAGTTTGGTTCCATGATATCTTCTGGAAAAACTCAACTTGCTTCTCTGAGGAAGAGGGCTAATTTATAAAAAATATTACTTTAGACGGATAGAAACAAATTGCATGAAGCAACAAAATGATTATTAAAATATTTAATAACAAAATAAATTTTTAATTTTTTATATTAAATTAGTTGAATTATACAATAAACATTAGATTAATTTAAGATATTTTATTCTTTATCTTTAAAGATATTTAAATTATATATCTAAATATCAAAAAAACAGCAAATCATTTCACATAAAAAGCCCAATACCAACTAATAGAGAGAGATAAAGTACATATCAAACAACTTTCAATGAAATAAATGACATATAAATTGATTTCACACTAATTGCTAATACTTTTATAAAGATCTCAACTTGATTCTCACTAATCCTTTTTTCTTAATGTTTATCAACAAGATCATTCTTATTTGTTCAAAATATAATTTACTTTTAATTAGCATATTATTACTGAGATTGGTTTAATTTTTACTTGAAAGATCTTTATAAAATTTTATTTTAAAATTAAAAATAATAAATAAATAAATAACAAAAAATAAAAGATTAAAAACAATTGTTTTTATATTAAATTAAGATTTACTTTCTTGAATTAAATAATCATTAATTTGCAATTTTGACACTTATAGAGTCATAAATATTTACTTTTGATAAAATAATGTGCAAAATCAATGCAAATATTTGTAAGGTTTATCAAAGACAATATTTAAAATAAAGAAAGTATTTATTTATATAGATAAGTTTCTTTGATTTATATTAAAGATAATAATTTTTGATAAAAGAGCATAAAATAAATGAAAACTATCCATAGAAATTAAATCGCTTTGATTGTTGTTTTCTCTATTTTAGCAATCACCGTTAATTCTACTCCTCTTTGGTCAGCTCAAAAGGCTAATAGCTGGTATAAGAGTATAGGATGGAGAGTTGGATGCAACTTTATTCCTTCAACAGCAGTCAATCAACTTGAAATGTGGTAGGCAGAAAGTTTTGACCCAAAAACAATTTAAAAGGAGTTATCATAAGCTAGCAGCATTGGATTTAATACAATCAGAGTTTTTTTGCATTACTTAGCTTGGGGGGAAGACAAAAGTGGATTAAAATAGAGAATGCACACTTTCTTAAATATTACTTAAGAATTCAACATCAAAACAACATTTGTTTTATTTGATGATTGTTGGAACAATGATCCTCATGTTGGTTAGCAACCAGCCCCTATTCCTGGTGTTCACAACAGCTAATGGGTCTAATGTCCTGGGAATGCTTAACCAGTTTATGGTAATTATTAGGAATATGTTTAGGACATTCTAACCGAATTTGCTGAAGATTCTAGAATTTTATTTTGGGATTTATACAATGAGCCTGGAAATTCAAATTATGGAGATAGTAGATTAAGTTTATTAAAAGACGTATTCAGTTATGCTAGATAGGTGAATGTCACACAACCAATAACTGCTGGTTTGTGGTTTAATAATAAAAAATTGAATGATTTCTAAAAAAAAAATTCAGACATCATTACATTCCATAAGTATTCTGACCCTAAAGCACTAGAAAAGGAAATATTAGATTTGAAACTTTTAGGAAGACCTATCATATGTACAGAATATATGGCCAGAACAATAGGATCAACATTTTAAAATTCTTTACCTATTTTCAAAAAACACAATATTGGAGCTATTAACTGGGGTTTAGTTTTTGGAAAAACTCAAACTGTTTTCCCTTGGGGATCTCCTGAAGGAGCACCAGTACCATAAGTTTGGTTCCATGATATATTTTGGCAAAACTCTACCTGCTTTTCTCAAGAAGAGTGCCAATTTATTAGAAATATCACAACAAAATCAAATACTTAAGTTTATTGATATGTATTGAAATTATATATAAATATTCAATTAATTTTAAAATAAATAATTTCATAGTCATTTAAATAAAAAATATTTTTATTTAAATTTATTTACTGATAAAGCGTTATTTAAAAATTTATTCATTGTATAAACTTCAATTAATTTTTTAAAAAATTATCTAAAAAATTTCTAAAATAAAATTAGAATTAATTTTTTTAAAATGATAAAATATTATTTACAAATTTATATAATATGATAAAATGCTATTTATAAAAATAAATTAAAATGATCAAATGATATTTATTTATTATTAATCAATATTGTTCATAAATAAGAGGAAATTATCTAAATTTATAAACTTCTCTTTAGTTGTAAAGATATTCTGCTACTTTATTTTCTTCATAAAAATACCTGACTACAATTTGACCTTTAAAATAGTGCTAAGATATATTTTATTCTTTAAGAGATTAGTATTGATTTAGTTATAATATAAGAAGCTCTATGCCTAAACTGTATAATTCTTCACACATTAATTCAAATTTTTTGTCTTTACAGTCTATAACTTCTTCTTATAAAATATAAACAAAATACTATTTATTCATTAGTCTCTAAATATATGAAATATGTTGATCTTAATCAACAAATTTCTTGGATTTTAAACTTTTCTTTTGTAGGTAATATTGTTAGAAATTATATGAGAATAAAGAGATAATTGCTTTTTTAACTCCTTCATGAAATTTAATATTATTTCTCTTTTCCTCAACCTTTTTTTTCTTTTTGTTAAGAGAATTACTAGAATACAAATCCTTCTTATATTATTCGTATGATTCAAAAATATTCTATTTTTATTGGTTTTTATCGTTTTTCGGAAGATTCTATGAGGTTTCTTAATTTACTAAATTAGAAAATTGATTTGAAGCTAATTAATTTTCTAAAAGCTACTCATTAGTTTATATAAATAAATTTTATTTATATAATTTTGGTCCTATTATATCTTAGTTTATTTAATCATAGTAATAGTTAAAATTTTATGATGTAGGAGAAAATTAATTTAAATTTTATTACAGATTATCTCTTTTATCATTTAATCTTGATGGATATTATTAAATGATATCATTGCTATTTTCTTCAAAAATAATGAATTAATATGCAGATTTACTTTATTATTATCTCTCATTATGTATTGGACTATAGCTATCTTTAACATTTTATAATTTTATTTTGAAATTCTAATTTTAATTTTTAAATGTATCATTCTGAAAATCATATTCATTTATGTTATCTTAGCTTACTTGATAGGATTAATTAAAGAGCTTTTAGTTTAATTCATTTTTGTTATTGATATTTTATTCAGATAAATCAAAATTTACTTTAGAAAAATTAATTTAATTTTTAGATTTTAATTCATTTTAAGCTTTTAAGCAATTCTAAAAATAATTATCGCTTTATGGAAGAAATTGATTGATAAAATTTTGATATTGGTCCCAAGATTATTTGATTCTTTACATTGAACTAAAACAAATTACTTCTCTAAATTACTAATCAAAACAAATTAGGCAATACTGGTCTGAGTCAAATATAAGAATCTCTTTCATCATTAAGTCAATTAAATTTCTTGATTTTTAGAGAAAGGTAAGATTTTAGCATGTTGAAATTGTAATAACTGAAAATGTAATTTTAAAATCATAAACGACCTTTAACTCTAGTATTGGTTATTTTAATATAGGAATAGTGCTACCGATTTTAAAAAGAACTTACATAATATAATACCTAACCTATTTTTGAACAAATTTTAGCTTTTCCAGATAATCAGTCATTAATGATAGGCTCTAAATAAATTTCTTTTCCTAAATTAGGATAAGATTTTATGAAAACATTAACAATCCACACATAATTTCTGGAGTATAGATAAATTTTGACAAGTAATTTAAGTCATATTCCATGTAGAGTTCAGATATCTTAATGCTTTACAGAAATTTTAATTAATAAATTATTTTAGAATGATTTTATTTTCTTCTCTACATTACAAAATTATTTTAACTGGTATTAATATTCTGTTAATATTGTTAATATTTCTATGAGAAAAAATTGGCTTAACTAGCTTCTAACCTTAAACTTTTCTCTATTTTATTATTTTTATTAATAAATGTATAGGTGTTATCTCTATCACAAATGCTTTATTCTCTGAGATTATTAAGATTAAGATATTAACTGCTGTTTATTAAGCTATTTTAAGAATTTATTTAAAATAAAATCTAATTTGAAATATCTTAATTATTCTTAATCAAAGAACCGTTGCTTTTTTGATTCATAAGCTAATTAGTGCTTTGAAATAAAAAGGTATTTTTGTTGGAATTAAGTTATTTAATAAGATCATAATATTTTTCTAAAGTTTAATAGAGATATTAGAACTTGTCTAAATAAGATTACTACTGATATTTTTGCTATTGGGGTTTCTGTTCAATAATTTTTTTTTAAGATTTGATTTTGAGTTAAAGATTAATCTAATTTTTTGAGTGCTTGGAATAATTGACAGATAATCTATTATTTTCATATTAAAGATCACTTGCTAACTGATTTTCAGCTTACACGCTTTGATTTTTTTCTAGGGTTAATAATTTTTGATTTCTAAAGGAATTGTCAAATTATTTACCTTGAAACTAAAAAATAGAATCTGATGCTAGACCTTGTTGATTCTAATTTCCTACAACATCAAATAACTAAAGATAACTATTAGTGACAAAAATGAATTATTTGATGCTTGTATCTAATTTTTCTTTAGATTATGATATCTCTCCAGTCAGTGCAAGAAAGTTTGTATAATAAAAGTTCACTACAAAAGATAGTTATATTTTGCTGTTCAGGTACTTTTTGTTGATTTCTAATAATTCATCAAAATGAGCAATTATGCCCTCCTTTAAAAACAAATGAGTATTCAACTTAGTAGAATAAGCAATTAACGCTTTTAAAAAGTTAAATTTCCTATGAAATAATTTCCAATAGAGTTGATATTTATTTTTTATTTTTTGAGTAAAGTATTGCTTAGATTATGTTTGTTTTTCAATAGTCTGATTAGTTCCATCATACATTGTACTTAGCATAGGAGATTTTTTCTCTGAGTGTGATTAATACTAAGATTAATTGAAACTTGTTTAATTTTTATTGGTTTGGTCTTAAATTTCTTGTTGATTTGAAAAATTTTTGGTATCTTCTGAAAAAGATAGTCCCTATTTTTTGCTCATTTAACTTTTTCCATAAATTTTGCTGTTCTAATCTGTTTACATTTCTGAAATTCTATTTTATTTTTTTTAAGATGATTCTAATTTACTTTATCTTTTAGTTAAATAATTTAAATTAGATTAAAAGATTTTTCCATATTCTTTTGAGTTTAATAAGGTTTAATCTAAATTTTTATCTTATGCTTAACTTTCAGTTTTTTTCATTCTCTGAAAAATTGATTTCTTTATTTTTCTATTATAGGAATAAATTTATCCTTAATTTTCCTTGTATACTTATAGCTCGTAATTTGTAAAAATAATAGACGACTAGTAGCAGTCCATCGCCTCTATGTATCTCTCATTGTTGCAATGTATATTTGCCATGTTATTATATAACACGCCAAGAGCTCTAATATTATTATATTACTTAAAATGTTATACTTATTAGTTAAGTTAAAGAAGAGTAGAACATCCTTGGTCATTCTACTCATAATAATTCTAAAGAGTAAAATTTAAAGTCTTAAATAAATTCTAAAAGCTCAAAAACAAGATTTTTGTTTCTTTAGCAGAAAAACTCTTTTCTAAATCTAGTTAATGTTATTTGTTTCCAAAAGTAATAGATTATCTAAATAATTAATCTACAGTTGTTCTTTTATTTTATTCGCCATCATTAATAAATATAAGTTATGCACTTAAAGTTGTCTTATTATCTTCAAAAGATATTTATTTTAATATATTAGTTAATTATTCGATAGGATTCTCAATTAGAATCTTTAATAAATATGAATAATAAAGTAAGACGATTGAAGAGATTACTACAATAGCTAAAATTAGATAAAAAGTAATAGTTAAATAAAAGTTTTATCTTTTTAATCTTTCACTCATTACATATTAAGTACTTTTAAATTCACTTTTGGATAATGTATCAATGAATAAGAAAGCACATTGAATTTAATAATTGTAATGTGAAGAAGTTATTTTATTTCTGTCAATAACATTTATTTTATTTACAATTACAGAGTATTCATCTCCTTCACTTTCAAAAAGAAAATCTTATTGAAATTCTCTTATTGATTCTTGAGATAATATATTTTATTTTATCTTTTGAGTGATATTCAATTCAATTTATTTTAAGTTTTTTATTATTGAATTAATTAAATTCATTTAATTATCATCTAAACTGTATTCTAAACAAACGTTAATGTTTTATTAGCAAGAGTCATTTAAAAGATTAATTTTGTTGTAGTCTAAATCAGAATTATAAATCATAGTCTTTAGGTCTGAATCAAAAAGCATTTATGATTATGAAAAACCAATTTTGGGCTTAAAAAAACTAAAAATTTGTTTCAGATCAGTTGATTAGCAGAGGACAAAATAATTATTTTAATTTAGTTAGTTCTACTTACAAAATAATGTAGCTAAGTAAGGAAGATATGAACTATCTTAGGAGAAAACTAAAGAATATGTCTTCAAATACTATTGATTTGCGGATTATTTAAACCAATTAAAGCATCTTACATCAGGTTTAAAAGGTACATCTTAACAATTAATTTACTAGTTTTATTGACTGTAACTTGTATTTGTACTTGTTTAGTAAAGAAGGCCATCTGAGGAGAAACCAACTAATATCTCTTCAAATTAGATTTGTTAATAATTGCTTTTGTTAAGTTGAATGAAACTATTTTGAAGTTCAATTGGCTTCATTAAAGTATTAATATAAGTAATTTTTCTTAGTTATTAGATCGAATTTTCGTCAAATTCTTGTAAATTATCATAATTAATACTGTTCCTATTTAGATAAATTATTAATTAAAACAAAAACTTGATAAATAATATTATAAATATTAATAAGTTCTATTGATATTTACTAAAATCTAAATAAATGTAAAAGAAATGCTTTAAAAATAGTAAATTACCAACTTGATACAGCTATTTTATTTTTTTTAAAGATATTTATTTTATTTTCATCTTCTGTATTTTTGAAAGTCCTTTATAAATTTAGCAAGATAGGTTTATAGTTATTATTTAAATAAACATTGTCTTTTTCTATTTTCTATACTAATGTGGCCAGCAAGTTGATTTACCATTACTTTTACTAAATCTAGCTATTCAACTGTAATACTACTGCCAAATTTTAAAATTAGCGAAGATTTATTTAATTTTAAAAAGAATAATTGAAGTAATCATCGATTAAGCTATCTTACTTTATTTTTAGCAAATAACTAGATATTAATGTGAAAAGGATAATTGCTAATTGAGGAATCAAAGTTATAAGATATATTTAGACAAAAGTATTTTAAAAGCATGATTTTTTCTTTTTCTTAATATCTTGCTTATCTATTTTAGACATTTAAAGAGTATCCCTATCTGCTAAGTCTTCCTATTGTTGCTATCTTTCATTTTATTAAGCTGAATTCATCACTTTTAATTTCTACCGTTTTCCTACTTATTAAAAATAACTAAAATACAGCAAGTGAATTAACAAGTTAATAAGTTTTTACAAATGCTTTTTATGATAATTAACTTTTGTTGTTATTTTGGCAGAAAAAAAAATAATTCATATTTTTTTCATGCTATTAAAATTCATATATTTTCTTTTTCAGAAATCAAGAATTTAAATTGTAAGTAGACCAAGTAAACAAAATAAAAAAATTTAACTTTCAATTTAAAATTATTTTTTTAAATACTCTTTTAAATAAAAGACGTAAATTAAAATTTTATTTTAAAAAGTGGGTGGTTTCCTCTCACTAATTTACTAAACATTTAATTATGCTACTCTATTTCTATATTAAATATTTAATGGAAGATGATTAATGAATTGATTAATTTTTTTTTAAGTTTAAAAGAATTAGTATTAACAATTATTTATCGCAGACAAAACAGGTTTTTTAAAATGACTGTAATTTATTAATAAACATTATCATAGTAGTTGTGAAAAGAAACAAAATAGGAATTTATGTTTCTTTACCATTTTTTTTTAAATAAAATCTGTTTCTTTGTTTAAAGATCACAGTCATTTTACACTTAATAATAGTCATTATTAAACAGATGGAAGGAAATGTGATAACTTTTGTATTTTTTAGTTTAGCTTATTTAAAAAATAATAGTCATAACAAAATCATTTGTTTGTTTTCGGTTAAGAGTTTTTTAATAAGTAATTATCTTAATTAAGAATTTTATCATAGTTTAATTTTTTTGTAAAAAAACATGGATATTTTACAAATAATTAAACAAAAAATGAGTTTTGGTTAAAAAGTAATAATATTGGATAGATAGTTTTTTATAGATTATTTATATTACTGCAAATATGCAATGATAAATGATATTTAAAATTTATTTTGTTTTAAAGATATTGAAAAAATTGTCACTGTAGAAATATGAAATTTAGTTATTGTCATCTTTATAATCAACTATTGTTTGTCTTCTCTAATTTAAAATTGGATATTTAGAATAAGAATATGTGAACCACATTTGATTTTTTAGAGTAGAATGGATATTTATTTTTTCACTAAAAAGATAGGCTAGAAAATTTAGAAATAATAAAGTGAACAATTTAAGGTTTTATTAAAATATGTGAACATTTAAAAGAGAATTTTTCAGAAATGCTCTATTATTGTAGGTGTTGCATAATGATATTTAGAATTTCTTTTGTTTTAAAGATAAAGCAATAAATTTTATTCACTGTAGAAATATGAAATTTAGGAAAGATCTTCTTCCTCATGGAATAATTGTTTTTCTTCTTTAATTGAAAGTTAATCATTTAGAATAAGAATACTTAGTTCTATGTTTAACTTTTTAAGTTCAGAATGTAATAATTTGAATTCTGGTTAACTATGATCTATCACACTTATGTCTTCAATTATCATCACAATTAATTTTTTACAATATTTTTACTTAACCTTGTTCTGATAAAGGATGTCATCAATGTATTACTTTTTCATTAAAATATTATGCTTATCCATAACTTTGCTAGTTTTACTTTTATATTTTGATTCCATTAATTAAAATAGTATAGATTAACCTGTATATTATCCAGTAACCTCTTAAAGAGCTTTTCTTATACTAAAATAAAATATTTATTTCTTTTTATTCTAAATTTAATTGAAATTTGGCTTTATTTATTCTTTCTCTAAAAACTCTATTTGTTTCAATTAAAGAAAACTCTTTTTAGTTGATTTTGGTTATTGATTGAATCCCTTTTTATGTTTCAATGGTTTATCAGAAGATAAATTATCCTTTGAATTATTAAGATCAAACTGGATACATTTCTTTTTGCTTTTTGAAAATATTTTATTGATGTTTTTTGTTGAGTTAAATTCTTAATTTTGATTAATTGTAAACTTTGTTTCATTATAATTATTATTGATTTATAAATTCCTTTTTTTATTAGAGTGTGGGTCATACTTTATATCTTTTATTTAAATTTCCTCTTAAATCTGATATAAACTACTGCTTTTTTCTAATCTTTATGAATAACTATTTTGGTTTTGATCAACATAATCTTCGAAATTCATTTATTTATTATTTAAAATATGTTAACTTGTTTAAGTACATTCAATAGAGCTTATTTTTTATGCTTATTTTAATTGCTTATCAAGAGAATATTATAGAAAATTTTAATTATTTTCCAATTAATTCTAATCTTTTTACTCTTTCTTCCTTTACATTTTTATTATTTCATACAAGAGTCCTCCTTTCAGATTTACATTATTTTTCTCTTAGCTCATATTTTAAAAATTTATATTATTAGGTTGCTTTTAGATTCCATCATTATCTCCCCTTTTTTAATTTTCATTTGGATTTTTTTCAATATTCTAAAAAAAATCATCTTAACAAGTTTTAGAACCTAACTATTATTGATCTAAAAGAAAATATTTTTGAAGCGGTTGATTACTTAAGGTTTGAGACTTATAGAATCTACTTTAATCTTTTTTAATAACAGGTATAGATTTTATTCTACTGTTACTTTATTCTTTTATTGGAATATTTAATATATCATCATTAGATTTCATATATCGATAATACATTTTACTTTTTCTTTTATAGTTAAGTGGTGCTCTTTCAACATATTTTGAAATTTCTTCAGTTTAATTGAGATATATTTAGAAAGCTTCATCCAGAAAGTTTCTCTCAATGTATTATTTACTTATCATAGAAATATATTAATTTATAAACATATCAGTAATTGAAGAAGAAGTAAATCCAAAATAATCATCGTCCTTTTTTATTATTTTATCTAAAATATTTTTACACAAATTTACAACTCTCTCTTTCTATCCATACCCAATTTCTTCTTCACTAAAATTTTTATCTAAACACTCACTATCTTGAAGCTAATTTTAATTATCTGACTATTCTTTGCTAATAAATTTTTACAGTTTTATTGTTTTGTCTACATCTCGTTCATTTTAAATAGTTTCAAAATCAATATGAAGTACACAGATTTTAAAAGAAATATCTTACACAAAATTAGAATAAAACTCATCAATTACTTTATGAGAAAGATTAAATGTTTCAAAGATGTTTAAGAGATTCTTGAAGCTTCTATTAAATTAATATGGAGTAGCTATTTTGCATTTTTCAAACATTTAGGTAATCTATTCAGCAGCTTAATAATAATTTTTATTTTCAAAAAATAAACTTGCTTTTTGATGCATTAAAAATGATAGGACTGAATCTTCAGGTAAATCATATGTATTATAATCTTCTCCAAAACCTGAAAGGTAGAAATTGTTGGAGTTATTTAGTTGATCAATAAAGATATTTGATAGTTTTCTAAATTCAGCTTTTTATAATGGCAATAAATTATTCATTGTCTTGTTATTAGATATGATATATTAATTATCTTACTCAAGGAGATTTTATTTCATGACAAATTTCATCTTTTTTTGATCAAGTTAATTATTTGCTCTTTTCTTTGTTTTTTTTACACTTTAAATATTGAATAAGCTGTTCTATCTATTTCTAATTAAAAAGGTATTATTTTTTTTTCTCATATTAATCTAAGTTTGCCTTAACCTTTTAACATATTTAGGTGTAAAATTATTCATATTGATGTCAATATTCTTGTAACAAAATTATAATGTTGGAGATTTAGAAGTATTTAAATCAAGGAGTACAGATTTCCTCTTAACATCATCTTAATTTTGGATCTCTTATGTAAAAATATTTTATGAGTCTATTTAATTGTCTTTTTGGCTATCAAAATTAAAAAGATTGCCTTTTTCTTCATCCTAATAATTTCTTTATTACTTTTATGAAATATTTTATTAATTTTAGATTTTTTTATCATTTTTTTATTGTGAGTTGAATTTAATAGCTTCAAAATCATTTTATTAACACCGGAAATCTATATTTTTCTTTGAGTTGTCAATTATTAAATCATCACTTGGAGAATTTTAATAATTCATTAAAAAATTAACTTATTATGGGTAAATTGAATAGTTTTTTAAAGGACTTAAAGAGCTTGGTTCAGCTGATTATATTTAATTATTTTATAAATTATAAATTTATTTGCTTTTGTATTATCTCTCATAAATTTTATTGTTTTAGCAGTTTTCAAATGTTTAAAGTATTTTTTAGTCATTCAATTAATATAAAGGATTGATTGATTAATATTTTTATATTGGACTCAAACTACTCAATTGTTATGTAGTCTATTGATCAAGCTATATTTAAATTATCTTCTTATTTTTGTAATAATTCTCATCAGTTTTATCATTAGTACAGTTTTAAAACGTTTCAAGCACTTTTTAATCAGTGGTTATATTAGCTTATTATTGGTTACTTAATTCATTAGATTGTAAAATCTATTAGTTTTTCATTGTTTTCAAAGCTTTATACATAGATTCACTATTTTCTATAATTTTTTTACTTTCATTTTATGATCCTAGAAATTATTAAATATGCAGCATAGCTATATTTAAAAGGATTCCCATTTTCAGTTTTAACGATTTATTTTAAAGAACTATTTTATTTAATTCTTCAACTAATTATTAAGATGTATCCCATAGCCAAATTTGTTTTTCATTTTAAATATTGTAATAAACCAAAGAAATCAAAAAATTATACTTTCTATTGTACAACATTAAATTTAATTCATTATGCTCATTTTTAATTTAATGTTATGTGTCAATTCTATTCTTGAAAATGTTACTTATTAATTCTTGTTAGGTCTATATATTTGCATGAAACAGATTATCTCTTTAAGACTTTAATTTTAATTTGAAACATTCAAAACATTTACTTAAAATTTTGAAAATGTTTTTGCAATATTTATTCAGGCAAGCATTTTTTTAAGAACTTGTAATTTGATTTTCTTCAGTTTTAGATAGTTTTTGATTCTTAAAGTTCTCTTTTAAGTCTAACCTTTCTTTGAACTCACACATTTCGTACTTACAATAAATTATTGCTTGATTAAAATTTTCTAATGCTTCCATAAATCTGCAATTATTAAAATGAATGCTTCCTATATTGTTAAAGCAAATACCAAGAGCATTGAAATTTTTAATTTCCTTAAAGTATTGAATTTATTTAGATAGTTAAATTAAAGTTAAGCTTTCATCTTGGTCAAAAATATTTGATGTTGTGAAGATAAGAGTTTAAAATAAACTTTAAAAGCTTTTATATAGTAAGAGCATATCAGATGACAAGAACAATTATGAATAATCAATTTCAAAATCACCTGAAAATATTCCATCTTCAAATAGGATAATATTTTTTGTCTCTTCATCTACTTTTATCTTCCTTAGAATACCAGTAAGATGTTCAACGGAATTATTAATCATCTTACTTATCTTAACAGATTAAGAGATTGCAATTAATATTGATATAAATATGATTAACTACATTAGTATTCTCAATGTTAAATCTAAATTTTCTATCTTTTAACCTAAAGCTATTGCTTATGATTAAAGTTGATTTTTTGACATGATTGTAATGAGTAATAAATTATTCAAGTAACAAAACTAAGCCTAATTAATCATATTTTCATTTTATTTTATATTTTTGTCAATCACATAAGTAAATTGTAGAGTTGCAACCATCTCTTATCCTTGATAATAAAAATAAAATTGACCAATAGGTTAATTTTCATTTAAATTTATTATGTAATTTTTATCGAAAGAACATACTTCTAATATGTAATTTTTATCAAAAAAACTTTTAATTGCTTACAAAAAGAAAATTTTTTAATCTTCTTCTAATTTGTTCAAATAAGTGTCATTAAGAGTATATTAATAATTTGATTGTAATTAAAAATCTGTTTGGTAAACTATGCTCTATGTTATTGGTTCAATTAAAATTCTTTAAGCTGAGTTACTACCTAAATTTTAGAATGATATCATATTCTGTTAAAGCAGAACACTTTAGCAAGTAATTGAGAAAATCTTAGGGTTCTAAATTAGAGAAATTTCTTATTCTGAAATATATTTCTAGAAAAAATACTCAGGTGCGTATACTTTTTTACAGAATCCAGTTGAAAGGTAAGGACTATTATTTTAACTATACATAAAAAGCATAGGAAAATAACCAACAAAAGGAAATTAATACAGCATCATACTGTCTACAAAATATCCCTAGCATCGAGAATCCATACCAAATTTACTCTTTTAGCAATTAACAGGATCAGTCATATTTTAAAAAGTCATATTAGCAGCTGCCCCAAAATACATTCCATCATAGTTAAAAGCATTGAAATAAGATTTAGTGACTAATTTAAAAATATCACTTTCTTTTTATTTTTATCCATTTGCAAAAAGAGCTGCTCTTGAAAAAAAATCTATCATGCTAGCATTTCTTAGTTAATCCTATTACAGCTAATTTAATTCTTTTAATTCCAAAGTATTTTTTTGATGCCTTTTTATATAATTGATTGTATTAATTTATTTTATCTTTTTAAGTAAGTGATAAATAGTATCAGATTATGACTTATTTTAATATTATCTAAAAATTATTCTATTTAAATTATATTGAGTTATAATCATGAAAAAATTAAAAATCTTGATACAATCAATAATTTTTCAGTAAAAAATTTCTTTAAAAGATTAAAAATCTAGTTTTAAAATAAATCAATTATTTTTTAGTATATTTAAAATTCTTTTTTGATGAATTTATAATTTATAAATGGTATACTAATAACTATTTCTATATCATTATTTCAGAATCATTTTTTTAATCGTTACATGTACATGAACAATTCTTCTACTAACCTTGTCACAACTTAAGAAGCAAATACATATAAGCATGATTTGCTTCACTTTAAGTTTTAAATTTATTCTAATAATAAGAGTATCTTCAAGTTGAATTGAATCAAATAACCAAAAAACTCCTTCTATCTAAAATAAATGAATTACATTTATGGAAATTTATGGAAGAGAAAAAATCTAAAGTAAAAAAAGACTGAATTTGAAAATTTTTCAAATCTATTTTTAAAGTAAAATCAATGGATTTTGTCAGAAAAAAATTTAATGAAAAACAAAATATTGAAAATTAATTTTAGAGTAGAAAATTTAATAATGTTTTTGAGTGAATGAATGAATGAATTTACCAGCTAGATATTAGCAAAGATCTATTTTTTAAATAGAGATTAAGTAAATAAGTATCTCCAATATTATTATAAGTATTTTGTATATTCAAAATAGGACTTATAAATTTATTGTTAATTTTTATGGATCCTCTTAAAATTTTTGTGTTTAAACTAGTGAGTATGTTGATAACCCATTCTTCATGTTGAATATTTTGATAAAGAGGTTACAATTATACTTTATTTTAAATCTAAATGAAGTTGATTTCTTGTTCATACATATTATTCTTAAGCTCATTGACTTGATTTAGAGATTATTTATAATTTTAGCTGATATAGATCAGAACAATCACCAAAAGAAGTAATTAAGGAAATCCTGTTAAAAAGATAATGCGGAATCTGGTTTTTTGAACTATTTCTAAAATTCTACATTTATATAAAACTAATTTATTCATTTTATTTTTTTAATATCTTAGGATGAATCCTTTACTATGCAATTTCTACTTTTCTTGGAAAGCTTTTTCAAGATAATTTTGTAAATACAAATCTCTTTCTTTTTAATATTTTTTTAATTTGATAATTCAGCAAATTTTGTGTATGAATAGTCTTTCTATATTTAGAAATTATTACTAAGATACATAAATAATACACTCTTCATTCGTATAATTACCCCTAAATATTTATAAATTTATTGTTAAGAATCTTCGATAGTAGATGGTTGAAACTGATTAACATTTTTAACTTTACATTAAATATGTTTTTGATGAGATAATATTTCAATTATTTATATTAATCCAATCAAAAATTATTTAAAATAAAGTATCATCCTATAAAAATAATTAATATTGTGATTTGTTAATAATCTAATATCATTACATTTTAGATAGATAATAACTATTTACAAGATCATACATATTTTAAGTATTTAAACTTTTTTTAAGCGCATTACTCATAGCTAAAATTAAACTTTAGTAATATTTGAATAATAAATATAAATCAATTTTTATATTTTAATATTTATCCAGTATCCAACACTACCAATTTTAAAATATTAAAATGAAATTAATAAATTTATTCTTTTTAGAATTCATTCATTCATTAAACCCTTCAAGCCTTTTTTTTATTATTATAATTTAATTACAACTCCAACAATTAGTTTAGCTGGTTAAAAATTTCATTTAATTTTTATAAATAGTTGTTAAAAGCTTAAATAAAAAAACATAATATTCTTACCATTTGATAATTAGAGTTTTAAAAGTCTGCATAAAAATATTATAAATTCTAAGAAAATTAAAATTTATTTTTTATTGTCAGTCAAAACAAAGAGTAAATCTGTGTTTAATAACATAATAATAACCAAACTAACAAGGTAACTGAAAATTAACAATAATCAAGACATCTTTTTAAATATCATCCACTGAAAAACCTCAGAAAATTACTCTACCTCTCCACAAAAAGAATCCTAAACAAGTTTGAATATGAACGAATGCATTTTAATAAAATGAATCATTTTAAATTGGTTTGATTGATATACATTATATGGTAATAGGTCTTATTAAATTTAAAAAATAGGGCAATTTGGTTTATAGAGTTAATAAAGATCTTAAGTAGAAGAATCAAAAGTGCTCAACAATCAATGGATGATAAGAATGATATTATGTACATCTCTTGTTTATTAGGTATTTTTGTAGACTGGTTTCTGAAAAAAAATATTGTATTAGAGATGTTTCACTTTTTTGGAAAATTTAATTTTCTTATGTAGAAATATGCTCATCTTGAATAAGAATACAGAGTTCTATTTAAAAGAACTGTAAGTTATTATGCAAAATAATATACTCTGTATCATTTGGGTTAATCATTTTTAAATCACTTGTAATCACCACAATTATTTTTTTATAATTATTTTTTGCTACTTTGGTGTTATCAATCAAGTTATTCATAAATTCTTTTTTCTCACTACTTAAACTCATTTGATAATGTTATTTTTCTTTTTCATTCTACTTTAAAATTGTAAGTTTGCTAAGATGTAAATACATTGGATTTGATTCTTACTTTGCAACAATCTCACAAATTGCTTTTCTAATAGAAAAGTAAAATAACTCTTTCTTCTTTTTGTTAATATGACTTAGTTGTTCTTAAAACAATACCTTTTAACTTTCATTTTTTTCTTCCTTTAATTAACTATCTAATGCACCTTCTAAATATATTTGCTAATCATTATTAGAAAGCTAATTTTTTAGTTCTTCATTTTATTTTGACATCAATTTAATTTAAAAGTTTGACTGAAATTGATAAAGATTATTCTTCTTCATTGAAATTTAATTCATATTTTTATCATAAACACTTGTCTCATTAGTTTAATTTTAGTTTAAGTCTTAAAATTCAGTAAATGTTTAATGCATGTTTTTAAGTGGGCTATTTTCTTAATTATTAAAAATATATTTTTTATTTATAAACTACATTTGAGATGAATTCATTTATAAACTTTTGTTTCTAGTTTAGCTTAAATCAGTATCATAAATTATTTATGAATAATCTTTCGTGTTGTAAATGTTTTAATTTATTGGTGAATACTTTTATTCATCCTAACCATTTGTAAATTCATCTTATTCATAATACTCTATTTCATCGTTTTAAATTTAAAGAGGAGATTAAGGGAAAAAATGAGAATTAAATCTCTTGATTTGTTTATTCACAATAGGAATTTAATTATTTTTACTCTATTTGTTATTTAATTCACTTTGAATTTTAGTTGGTTGAATACTATCATAATAATTTAATTTGTTTTAATATTGAATAGAATTGTTTTTAGTGAAATTAAAAGGGTTTAAGGTGTCAAGTATTTCTTAATAAATTGCTTTTTTCTTTAATTCTAATTAATTCATCAAGCTTATTTTTTAGGTGATTTACATGTGGGAAAAGTTTGAATAAATAAACCCAAAGTAATCATTTTATTTTCTTGTAACCTATTCTACAATGTCTAAGCATAAATTAACAATGACATCTTTCTGAGTCTATTTTTCTTATTATTCTAAAATTTAGAATAATTTATTTTCTTTAGGATTATTTTTTTCCCAATCAATATACACTACATTAATCTAAAAAGATATTTCTGTATTCAGCGTTTAGTAAATTTTATCAAGTAAGGGGTAATTGAGCTAAAAGGTCTCAAAGATAAAAAGTAATTTTTTAAATGACCTATTAAACAAAAATGGAATTATTAATTTGCTATTTTCATACATCTATGTAATTATTTCAGCTGCTGATTTGTATTTATTCTAAATTAAATAAGATATTGCAATTTATTCTTAAATATATCCATATACCATTTCATCTTTAATATCATAGTTGTTCTTATCTTCTCCAAGCCCATCAACATATAATTTTTTTGATAGTCCGTCACAATTTAAAGATGTTTATCTTCTATACAGTAAATAGCTTTTGTAATCTGAAAAATAACTTTTCTGTAAATCCTAAGAGAATCTTTCAGAACTGCTATTTTAAGAATAGACATTTGAATTTTTATCTTTCTGATATAAAGAATTATTTTTTTATTTATAAAAAGATAGATTTTTATCTTTTTATACAGGAGTAAAATCAGTCAAATCATTAATCTTTTGATCATTATTTATTTGTTTATTATTGAAGTCACCTAAATATTTTTACTGAAATTTTTGGTTATTTAATTGATTGTTTAAACCCTTTTTACTATTTTATTATTTTTTACTGTTCTCTTTATCAGAATATTTCTTTTATTCTTAAATTATATTTTGATTGATTGGAGAGATATCAGTGTTTTTAGATTTGTAATTTTAGCTTTCAAAATTCATTAGAATAAAGTTGTTATTTTTTGTTTTACTTTTTTTAGTGTAATTATCAATTTAAGTAATGCTTTTATTTCTATTTGATATATCGTTGTTTTTCTTAGTTGAATTTTTTTACATTTAATCATTAAATAGCTAATTAAAGCTATCATTTCTTTAATTTAAGTTTTTTATTTGATTTTTTTAATATTATTTTGGAGAGTAGTTTGAATTTGAAGAGTTTTATTTTCTCATTTTTTGGAATTAATTTTTACAAATGAAAACTGAATTTTTAGTGGTTTCTGTTTTTTTAATAAGAAAAGAATTAGTTTCATTCTAGTTACTATTTTATTATATTAATGCAGTATTAGGATTTTTGATAAAATTATGTTCTTAATCTTGATGATTTTATTCTATCTTTTAACTTTTTTTAATTTGAGAATTCTGAATTTAATCATACAATGTTAAATTATATTTTATTTTTTCTTCAATATCATTAATTTAGAAATTAAATTAAGAAAAAAAGACCTATAAACAGTTTAAGATGATGTTCATTTTAATTTTTAAAGATTCATTTTGTTATATTAAAAATTTGAGCTCTTAAATCAATTCATTAGTTAATTCCCACAAATTAACTTTATTTTGGTTGGATATACTATAAGATACCAAAGCTAATAAGAAATTATATTTTCTGTTAAAAAGCATTTGATTTAATTCTTGTTATTCTTGCTACATTAAATGAATTAGATTCTCTCTTTTAAGGTTGAAAGCTAAATTTTGTTATTTAATCCTGTTTTAAATTTATATTTTTTTATTTGAGCTATAAAAAATACTCTTTATTTTGCTAAGTAAATTATTGTGGTTACTTTCTTCAGTTATTTACTCATCGTTTCCATTTTTTTTAATAAAATTTTAAAGAAAATGTTAATCTGATTTTGTCTATTACATCTTATATTTATTATTAAATAGATAGTGTTGTTTGTATTCATATTCATTCATTTCATATTTACAGCAAATAATTGATTAGCCGTAATTTTCTAATGCTTCTGTGAATCTACTATTGTTAAAATGTAGATTTCCAATATTGTTGTAAATAATTCCAAGTGCTCTGTAATTTTTAAACTAACTAAAGTAGCTTACCTGGCAAGTCAATTCAATCAAAGATTAGCTCTCATCACTCCCAAATAAGTTTTAAGTTGTAAAGATCAGGGTTTAAAATAAATTCTAAAAGCTCTAATACAAAAGATGCATATCTGAAGATTAAAAAACTTATGAATAATCAATCTCAAAATCATAATTGAATATACCTTCTTCAAACAAGATGATATTCTTTTTGTCTTCATCAACTCGCAATTAATTAAGAATGTTTGTAAGATGAACAATAGATTTATTGAGCATATTAGCAATTCTTATAGAATAAAACAGGGTTATCAATATAGAGAAAGCAAGTGAGCAATACATAAATGTCTAAAAAATGAGGCCTAATTAAATTATTTGTTCTCTTAGTGCAATAGCTGAAGATTGAATTTAATTCATAGAAACAATAGTGATTAAGAATAAGTTTTTATTAGTACAATACATGTACTCTTCTGTATTGTTCAACTATCGATTTTTATCAATATTAACAAGTAACTGTAGATTTGCTATCATCTATTTATTACCATACTTAAATTAGAACTCATCTGTTAACTTTTTTGATTGTAATGAAAAGATTTTATCTTTGTCAGTTGAGCAAACGCTTTTCAAGTTTTGAGAAAAATTTGTGAGTTATCTTAAAAAGTAAGATTTTTATTCTGGTTCTAATCTGTTTAAGTATGTATCATTCAATGTATATATTTAATTTGGCTACATTTAAAAATTATTTTAATATGCTACTCTAAATAATCTAGTATCAGTAATAATGTTCACAGCTTCATCATTCCCTAATTCACTAAAATTAATATTTCCTTTCTGTAAGTAAACAGTATTGCAGATAATAGAAAATATTGTCATATTTGGGCTAATAAAATTTTTATAATATTTATTAAAACTTGCAGGTGTATATATCTTTTTGCATATGCCCATTCCAGTGAAAGGTCTATTATTATCACTAAAATTGATTCTAAGAGGAGGATAACCTTATAAAATTTATTGTGGCTTAAGTAATTATAAATCAAAAAATTCTTAGCACCTTGTATCTAGTTTATACTTATTAGGTGGGCATAGTGGAGGTTCTGTATAATTTTCATATGTCATATTTGCTCCTGTCCCAATATACATTCCATCTGAATTAAATGCTGAAAAGTATGATTTGATAGTCAATTTTACAGAAGATATTGAATTTTATGTTTGTCTATTTGCACAAAGAGCTGCTTTTTGTATAAAATCAATGAGGCTTTGATTTCTTAGTTGATCTTATGAGAGTTTGTTTAATCCTTCTTCAACCAAAGAATTTTATTAGTTCCTTTTTTAATATTTATAATTAAAAACTGATCAAAATAGACTTTTTTTTAGTTTAATTTGCTTTTTTTTTGTTAAGTAGACTTTTTAGAATCAGGGTCATATAATTCACAATATAATGAAATATTGAATTGATTTAGTTAGTAATAAAAATTAATAATTTAATAATGAAGAATAACTTAAATTTTAGTGTTCAATTATTTTTATCATTAATTTGATTTTGTCTTTACATTTATATTTATTTACTAATAAATTGATAGAAAAATAAATTATAAAATAAGATTAATTATACCAGCTTGTAATAAGATAAGAACCATTATTTTTAAAAAGGCTTAAAAGGTGAGGATCTCCTATTTGATAGTAAGTTTATTATATATTTAAGACTGGTTTGCGGAATTTGTCATTAATAATTAAGTTTCCTTCTAAAATTTTATTCATCATACCTCTTTGAATAGTAAGTATCCAAATTTAACGTTATACTGCTGTAAATAACATTAACTAAGTGGCGTTATTTTATATTTAGATCATATTTATTACCTAATCGTACATATTATCTGAAAACTTTTGAATTTAGTTGAATGACTCAGTATTACTGTAATTTGTGTAGTTTATTATTATAAATATCAATAAGCATTGAGGTAATAGAGCTACTATTAGCAATTAAAATTCCATTTTATGGAAAATTTTAGTAATTTTATCTATACCTGACATGCTTTTAAGAAAATTTATATAAATAGAGAAAAAAAGTTTTTTATCAAATTTTGTTTAGAAATTATAATTACTGATGATAATTGACTAAATTTTTGCTTTTCATCAAAATAAGTAAAGAACTGATCTTTTTTTACATTATTTAATAATATAAAAAACAAAAAAAACTAAAATCCCATACAATTACAAAAACAACATAGTCTATCCAAACATTAATAAATTTTATGTATGTTTGAAATATGTTTTCTCTGTTTAAAATTACTAAACTCATACATATTTCCTAGTTGTTTTTCTTTTATTTAATTGAAAAAGGAAATTTTTTAAAGATAAACTTAATAAAAATCATAGATTAGTAATAAATATAAAAATTTGTTATTTACTTACTTGAACTCCTTTTTCGTTTATGTATTTCTTTTATTTTGATTAATTATAAACAAAATAGATATTTGCTTAACATGGATTAAATATATTGTTTAAATTAAAAAAATATATTTATAACCATTAGATTTTATGTAACAATTGCTTCATAAATAATTTTTAAAATGAATATTTGGTATTTTTCAAAATTTATCTAATATTAGCTGGATATAGAAAAATAATTTAGTTTATTGTTATTAATAAGGAAGAATCTCTTCTTTATTCAAAGTAAATTTTAAGCAGGCCTAGTTTAAGTATTTAAAAAAATTTCTCTCCTTTTTAGAAAAATTTTCATTTAATTTCAATAAATTCATTTTTTGAGGATTATACTTAATTATGACTTTTAGAAGTTATTCTTTTATCTGTTAGGGTTTCTTTTATTTTGATAGATTAAAATGAAGATTAGCTTAGTAAGAGTAATTTATAACACATTTGTTTTATTCAAAAGTACTCTATTTGTTGATCTGGTAGCAGAAGATAAGGCAACATGGCTTTAATAACTGTAAAAGTGATAGAAGTGTATGTTCAATGTAAATATTTACAATTAAAATAACTTTTCTAGTATTAAAAAAGCTATTTGTTTAATTTTATCATTGTAAATTCATTTTTTTTTGTAAGATTTCATCAATATTTATTTTGGGTTAAGTAAAGTAGAAGTAATTCTTTACTATTAAGTAATTTATTGATTAAAAGCAATCTAAGCATTAAATTAATAAACAAAGAATTTATTAATTTAATAAATATATTTAGATTCTTAGTACCAATCTACTAATAAAAATAAATTCTTTATTTTTAAAAAAGTTTTTACATTCATTCAAAAGTGTTCTACTATAAGCGGAACATAACCATAACATTTAGTTGATCTGTAATTGAGAAGATAAAGCAAGAGACTCTACTAACTGTAAAAGTAAGAGAGAACACAAGTTTAGTCTAAGTATTTAGATTTAAAATAATTTTTTTCATTTATAGAAATTTATTCATCTTAAATTAATACACAAAGCTCTACATTTAGATTTTTTAAATTGGCTAAGAGAAATTAAAACTCTTATTCATCCTAGTCAATTATGCTTTGATTGTCAATTATAGCAATTATAAATTTTTTGTACTAGTTTTTTTTTTGATTAGTTTAAAAAAAAATATTTTTTATAAATTCTTTCTTATTTTATTCATAATATTTCTTGGCAGCTGCTTAATATTTTTGTACCATATTTTTCTAGTGCTCAATAATCTTCATTTATAATATTATTGGAAGTCCATCATATTAACTTGCAACTTATTACAATGCCTTTCTAATAGTAAAATAAAATAGAGTTTTCTTTTTTTTGTTTATCAAAGATCTATCAATATTTTTTATTGTTTCATAATTCTTTTATTCTTGTTAATTAAACAATATTTAGTCTAATTTTGTTGATTTTAATTTAGTTGAAAAAACTGGATTTTTAAATTTATTTTCATGTAATTTTTTTGATTCATCTTATTATGACTCGTTTCCTAAATAATTTGATAAAGATTCTTCATAATTCAAAGATATCTATATTGAATCTTTATTAGAGCTCCTTCTATTGTTTAAAAATATGAAAATATTATCTTTATTTTTTTAAAGTTTGTTTTATTATGCTTCGAAGTCATCACAAATAAATCTTTTTGACATTTCTTCTTTAATTGGACTCAATTATTTTGTTTTATTTTCTTCAGAATCGTTAGCATTTTGATCAATATCTAGCGCTATACTTTCCTTTTAAATCTAAATTGAATTGTACATTTCCGGCATTGATAAATTATCTTACTTGTTTTTTTACAGTTAAGTATTTGTTTGGAAGGTTTTAAAATAATTTATTTAAGAAGTTGTAGAATCATCATTATTATAATTGTCAAAGCTCTTAGCTTAATATTCATTTTATTATATTATATTTTCAAAATTTGATTAGCTATTTACATTATTTAGTGTATTAAAATATTTATTATCAATATTCTTATTCACTGGATTTAATTCAAATTCTTTCAATTTTTTTAAAGTTTATTTGGCTAAGGCTTCATCAATCTTCTTAATTGGTGTGCTTCTTGATTCATTAGTATTTGGAGTTAAATCTTATGATGCTTAGTTTTTTATAATTTAGAATGAGTATTTATTTTATTGTTGCTCAGAATATTTTTGTTACTATTTATTCATGCTGAAGGCTTTATTTCTTTTATATTAGGCTTTTATATTATTTAGCTCTGTTTATTTTAAGAAATCAAACAGAGAATCTTTTATTACTTATTCATTTTTTTTTATGTTACTAACTACAGAAACGTGCTCAGTTATATTCATTGAATTTAAATTTGAAGAAATAAACCCAAAAAAATCATTTTCTCTATAAACAACTTACTCTATAATATCAAGTAATAATTCAATTAATTTTGCTTTATTTGTTAATTAGTCTATGTACTGTGTTTAAAATAAATATGATTCTTACAATTCAGTGCTGTTATTAAAATCTTAATCTTCTTCAAAATTAATGTAAACAACACAGATTTTAAATGATAGATTTAAGGTGAGTTTTTAATAAAATGATTCCAAAAATGAGCAATTTAAACCAAAAATCTCAAATATACTGAGTAATCTTTGAATATTTCTATTGAATGATTATGAAATTACTAACTTGCTTTTTTCATAGATTTTTGTTATTTCTTTAGCAGCTTTGTAATAATTTTTTTGCAATAAATACATTATTGAAATTTATTCTTAAACTAAAGTAAAAATTTAGTCTTCATTAACAAAATACTAATTTCTATCATCACCAAACCCATCAAATTATAATATCGCCTTAGATCTATTTGATAGAAAAGAAGAGTATTGTTAACAATTTTCTTTTTCTAAAGTACCATTTTACTAATTGTTTTGTGATTTTTGATTATCATTATTTGTGAAATTGTTACTTTGCTTCTTTTAAACTTTCATTTGTTATTCAGATTTTTTATCACAATCATAACTTTTATTTATTATTACAAAGCTAGCATGGCCACTAAATACATTATTTTACAAACTCTTTTATAATTTTATATGTTTTGAGTTTTTAGTAAAAGATTGAGCTTTTTAAGTGCTCTAATTTAGTGAATTATTTAAGTTCTTGTGAGATAACTATTTCAAATATGTAGAATTAGAGTTTAAAGGTAAATTAGTTTTCGATTTTCGTGATATAAATAATTAATGCTTAGGAGAATTAAATCTATTTAATTTAGTTGATTATGCAATTTTAGGAGACTAAGATGAATTAAGTTGGGACAATTTAAGCTATTTTTCTTTATAGTAGGACTATGGTGTTTTTGGTGATGCTAGTTTCTTTTTTTTAACAGATGAAGAATAACCTAAATTACGCATTTAGCTCATCTTTATAGGCGTTTCACAGATTTAAGCTATTTTCCTGTTTTAACTAAATTAATCTTCTTCTTTTTTATTTTCTTTACTGCCTTTCTTTAAAATACTTGGCTTTTGTTTTGTTTGTTCTGGACTTTAAGACTCTAAAACTTAATTTTCTTTTAGAAAATGATTAATACTTTTAAATTATTAGGTATTTAGAGAAAAATTTGTAAAAGACTCTTCTTAATATTTTGCATTCAGGGCTGAATTATTTTAAGATTTTATTTATATATTTTGAATTTGAAAGCTGTCATTTTATTATTTATTAGGTTTAAGATTAAAATTCGTTTGGCTACTCTGAGGAGATTGTAATTTTGTAGGCAAGTCACTATACAAGTTATCATGGAAACTTAGTTATGGAGTCTAGCAATTGATTTATTGAGAATGTTAGCTAATAACTTCTTTTGGGATTGTTTTATCATCTCTTTAACTTTTTTATCGATTTATAATGCTGGTTTATTTAATTTATGATAAAAGTGAATTATTTTCTGCTACAATTTATTAGCATTTCTATTAATCTCCTTTAAAAAAGTAAATACTTTGAAATATCTAATTTATCATAATTTTTTATTTGCAACTTTCAACCTAATCAGAACTTCTTAAATTAACTAATTCAATAGCAAGATTTTCAATAATATCTGAAAACTAATTAAGATTTTTTAAATTTAATTTATAGAAAATTAAGGCTCTTATAAAATTGTATTTTCGATTAAATAGCATTTATTATAACTCTTATTTTTCTTGCATAATTTCATAAATGCCATATTTAGAAAAGTTATCTATGAGATCTTTTTGGGATTTAAAATCTAGCTTTTGATGCTTCATGTAATCTTTAAATTTACTTTTAAACAATTCAATAGAGTTTATTTTTTGAATTAATGACTTAAAAAGGCTGCTTCTATTACTTTTCTCTCTATAAATTTGGCTTTAGCTTTCGGGAGCTCTAAATTGACTCTGAAATTAATGATGCTAATACACCTTTTATTCATACTTACAGCAAACTATTGATTAGCCATAATTTTCAAGAGCTTCAAGGTATCTACTATTGTTGAAATGAATATTAGCTATGTTGTTGTAGCATATTCCTAGTGCTCTATAATTTTTAAATTATTAAAAATAGCTAATTTATTTAGTTAGAGTAATGAGAGTTAAACTTTCATCTTGATCAAATAAGCTTTAAGTTGTGTAGATAAGAGTTTAAAATAAATTTTGAAAACTATCATAAAGTTAGCACAAGTCCGAAGAAAGTATAAGCTCTGAATGATCTATTTAAAAGTCACCAGAAATCATACCATCTTCAAATAAAATAAAATTTTTAGTTTCTTAATCAACTTTTAATTTTTTGAGAATATTCGTTAAATGCTCTAGAGAATCTCCAATCATTTTTGATATATTTTATGAGTAATAATAACTTATCAATGTAGAAAAACTAATCAAGCCATAGATAAGACACTTAAAATACAAATTATATTCACTAATTTATTTATTTAATGATATTGCTTAAGATTAAAGTTAGTCTTATGTAAGGATAGTTAGAAGTAATAGACTACTTTCAAAACAAAAGGAAGATTCTATTTCCACATCTTATTTTTCTTCATAATTTTTATCAATAAAAAAAGTAAATTACATAATCACAATAATTTTTTGATCTTACACCTGCAAAGTAAATTACTTTGTTTTCTGTTTATCTTTAGAAGAAAATATTAAAGTTTTATCAGATGAGCAAAACTGTTGAAAAAAATTTGTTATAAAGTCTTGAATCTATTTTAAAAAATATTATTTAAGCTCATCAGATTCTATTTAATATAAGTAAGATTCTTATAAAGTGAGTATTTAATTAGGTTAAATCTATCTATCACTTTGAAAAGCAACTCTTTATTTAAATGGATCAAGCAGAATCCTAATTGCTTTTTAGTTACCTACCTTTTAAAAATTAAGATTACTGTCTTCTAGGTTAATAGAGTGGCAAGTTAGTGAAAAAGGATTGATTTTATTCTTTAAATTTGAAGGAACTTTATATTTTTACATAAATCTTTCATTCACAAAAGTTTTTTTGCATAATCCTATAGCAATATACGGCTTACTATCTACTTCAAGTAAAAAGTGAGTAGGAAGATATCCTCCTAATGTATTTTTTGCAACTTTTGTTACAATTTAATAGTATTCTTGACATCTCTAATCAAAATAATTTGTAGCCTTTTAACAAACATTAGGTTCAATAGCTTTTTAGGAGGTCATATTTGTACCTGAACCATAAAACATACCATCATATTAAAAAGCAATGAAAAACGATTTTAAATTTATTTTTACCTAAAATTGTTTTACATTATGCTTTGCATCATATAAAGTTGATCTCCAAAAAAAATCTATAAAACTTGTATTCCTTATTTGATCTTAAGACAATTGAGACAACTCTTAAAGATTTTTAGTATCTCCAGAATACCTATTTTATAAAATATTATTTATAATAATTACCTATTAAAAAATTCAAATTCTGAATAAAATATTAAATTAAAATGTTTGTTTTTTATTTCTCAAAGTCATCAGTTTGTATTATATTTTTTTTTATCTTTCTTATTTAAAATAACTACTTTATTTTTTAGAAGACTTTGTTAATTATTTTTAATATATTAATTTTTATACAGAAATAATAAAATTGATTCAAGAAAATATGAAGATAAAGAGGAAATTTTATTTCTAATCTAAGCTTTTTTAGTATATGACTATTTATTTGTATGCCGATTTCTTTTCTTTTGTAAAAAGATTCTTAATTAAAATGATTGAGAAATGAATGAATAATAGTTAAAAAAAATAATTTTAAAAGAAAAAATTATAATTTTAATCTCTTATAAATATTTTGCGTTGAATAACTTAATTTTAAAATAAGTAAATTAAAAATTATTTTAACAAAATTAATTCTATTTCCAATTAGGATTAATTAAAAATAATTTAGAATTTTCCTTTTATAATATTAAGAATCAAATTTTTTCTGTTTAAGGAGACTTCATAATTTCTTGTTAATAACAAAAATAATTGTTTTTGTCAAAAATATTTTGTGATTCAAAAAAAATTATTTTGAAATTAATTGGTTTCTTTCTAAGTAAAGTTATTTTAACGAAGGAAATGCTTATTAATTATTTGAGAATATTATATATAGTATTTGATTATTTGTTTTATGGCACATTCTGAGCATTTTAATATTTTTTTTATATTTTATGAAGTATTACTTTAAATAAAAAAAAATGATTTTAATATGAAAAATAAATTTATTACCAACTAGATATTAGCAAAGAACTATTTTTCTTATACAAATTGAGCAAATCTTGATCTCCATAATTATTATAAATATGATCTAAATTTAGTAAAGACTAAACAAACTTAGGATTTGTATGAAGTACCCCATTCATCATCTTTTAATTTAATCTCCATAATGTATTTACATTCACTGTATCTTTTTACATCAAGCTATGAAGAATAAAAAGTGTAGCATCATTTTATTTTTAAACAAAAAATATCTACTCAGAATACATACTAGATGAAAATGAAGCTATTTAATCAGTAAACTTTTGGCTTATCTAATTAAAATAATTAATTGAAAATATCGTGAAAACTAATTGAGGTATAAGAACAAGTAAAGTTAGTTAAACCCTAATTGTATTTAGCTAATTAAAAAATGCATTTTTGAGTTTTTTCAATTTTTGCATCATATTTTTCTCTCCAGTCTTTTTTAATATGTATTAATATTCTTACTTCTACTTAAAATTAATATTTCTTACTTATTTGTGATGATATTATTTAAAAACTTAAAACTTTAATTTTGATTTTAATTGGATGTATTAGATGGTTAAGTTTATAAAATTCTTGATTATTAAATTATTGTACTCTATCTAATGTATTCAACATTTATTAAGAATTCGATTATCTTAAACATCAGTCTTACTTAGTCAATATAATTAAGCTATTTTTATAAATTAAAATTGTATTATTTACCTTTATTTCTGATTAATATCATTCATATACTAAACTGGTTAAATCTAAAATAAATTATATTTTTATTTTCTTTTTTTTAAGAAAATTTTATTTGCTTATTTATTGTTAAATAATAATTCCAAAATGATTTTTGATGAAAACAAAAAAATTTTAATTCTTTAAATTTAATGTTTTAATTTTCAAATTAAATTTTGTTATTGTTTAACTCTAACTTTTTAGATACTTATATTTCGATTTTACTTATTTTAGAAATTAACTTGCGATGTATGAATAAGTTACAATTCATTTAATAAATTTAATTTTATTGATTAACTTCTTTGTTTAAATAGATTAAATGGTTAAACACTTCTAAAATGGCTTATTATTTCAAAAAATATTCCATCATTTAATTTAAAACTTTCTTTTTTCTAAAAATTTTAATGGTTGATTTTACTTTTTGAATAAAAATAATAACTATTGATAGTAATAATTTTTTAATTTATATAGAAATATTTTTAAAATATTATTAACAGAGTAACAAATTAGATATATATATATAATTAATTAAATAATTAAATTGATTATGTTGATTTAATTTAAAGATTATTTATTGTAATAAAGATTTCCTTCAGTAGTTTCAATAGTGTTCTACAATTAATGGAAATAAGTGAATGTTTTTTGACTCTCTCAAATTAAAGAGATATTACAAAAGCCTTTGTCCATCATAAAAAAATTTGACAACACATTAATTTAGATAGTATTGGTCTGATTGTTAATTATATTCTTCTGTAGAATCTTATTCATTCAGGAGAAGTATAAGTAACTTAATGTCTTTCTCGTAAAGTGTTCTTTTTAGTTTTTCAAATAAACTATCTATGAATACCCCAGAAAAATCAGTTGAAATGATAATAAATTGCTTTTATACTTACTTGAATATCTGAGAAAACATTTTTGAATTAATTTAGTTATTTTTTTTATATTCTATGCATGGATTTGATTAATGTTTAATATGTTAATTATAATTTTTTGATTAAAATAATAGATCTTAAAAATTTAGTAAAGCTTTTCTTATTCCCAAATGAAATAAAAAATTTGTCTAAAGTTAAAGTTTTTTCTTGACATTACTTACGTTTTCTTAATCTGCTTCCTTAATTTGCTCAAATACTAAAGTTTTTTGTTAATCTAAACCATTCAAAGACTGACTTTAATGGAAAATCTTTGGTCCAAAAGATTCTATTTTTAAATTATTTATTTATAATTATTTGTTTCTAAAAAAAAACAAAAAAGGGAGAAAAAAATCTGAAATAAGAATAAAAAAATGAAAATTATTTACCCTCTTTAATTTTATTTATCTCTTTTTGAATATTATAGGCCTCTTATACTTAAAAAAAGCTGGATCTTTGGTGTCTGTTGGTTTGCTTTTATGTTGGTTACTATTAAGATTATTAATTTTTTTGTGGAGATTGTATAGATAAGTTTTTGGGGGTTGGTACTTTTAAATTGTGACTGCTCATGAATTTAATAGAAGAAAATTGCCCTTATTAAATTTCTGCAAAGCTTTAGTTTTAATTAAGTGGTTGTTCTATTTTATTGTCAGTAAATAGGCTAAATTATTCACTATTTTGCTACATTTATTCTCTTTTTTTATGTTTTTTATTTTATCCATTTTAATTATACATAAGGGAGTATTGTCTAGTGGTTTATCTTTTAAATTTAGTTGTGTTTTCTTGCTTGCATTCAGTTTAAAACTCTTCATTAACTTTTTAATCATTTTTCTAATCAAAAACAAAAGAGTTATTGATAGACTAAGAATAATTTTATCTAGGTGGCTAAAAGCTTGTATTAGATTTCTAATCAATCTAATTATATTATTGTGTTTTTTGCTTCTTTAAAGTGACTTTTTTATTTTTATTTGCAATTTAACTTTTTTAATTATTCTATTTTGTTTCTATTTGAATTTCATCCAATACAATCTAATTTATATTTTCTAACTTTTACTTTACAATCTCGACTGGTTATAAATCCTAAATAATCTTATCAATTACATTTTTATAGTTATCTAAGCTATTTTTTGTGATTAATGAGATAATTTATTAAAATAGGTTATCATCATAGTTAATAAATCCAAACTTGTCATCATTTTTTACAATAATTTGGTCAATAATAGCTTATACGATTGAAATTGATTCAAATTTTCCTTAATCAGAGCTACAAAACGAAACAAATTATATCTTAAACTTAATATTTGGATTAAAACTGTTAATCATGCTAGATAAATAATCTGAATTTATATTATGGTGGGTAAATATACTTTTTAATTTGCATAATTACATATATTTCAGTTAAGGTAAATAAACCTAACCTTACTCAATGCAAGCAGTTAGCAACTTTGATGCCATTAAGTATTTACCTTCTTTTATTAAAATATCTGAATTTACGTCTAATACATACTAACATAGTATATCTTTGGGGAAATTATAATAGGCTGCGTTATTATCATTCACACAAAACCTTGATGCCCTGTAAGAGTGACTTTTTAAGTTTCTAAATGAACCTATTTTGAGAAAAGGAGGTGAATAATTTGCATTCTTAATGTTTTTATTATTAACTGAATTAGTATTATTTTCTCCTTAGCTTGGAACTGAAACTTTCTTTAAGTTATGAGTAGATTCAAATATAAATTAATTATGAAATAAATTATTATTTTTTAACAAAGGAGATTTTTAAACATTTACATTAAAGCTATTTTATATATTGAGACTTGGGTTTTTTATATGCTATTATAAAGTTGTTTTAGAAATGAAATCTTCTTTTGGTGAGACTATAAGAGTTAATTGATCTTCAGTAAGAAGAGGTTTTGTATTGTTATTAACTTAAGATTTTTAAATTTGTTTGATATTCTAATCATTTTAAATATTTTGCTAAATCATAGTTTATTATTCTGGTTAAATAAAATAGGCTGATTAAAACTACGTGTTTTATTTACTTCTCATTTATATGCTTTTAGCACACTGATTTTTAATAGAGAAGGAAATCAATTAATCTTTTCCATCTTTATCTCTTTCAAAGGGGAAGTTATGAGTACTTTACAACTTTTCACATTTGATATCTAATGAAGAAAGTTAATTTTCTTACAAATTCTTGTTGATAAGAGGTAACTAACTATTTTAAGGTGGCGATAAAAATATATTAGGATAAACATATTCTTTCATATCTAGTGTGGGAGATTATTAGGGAGATTAATCTTTGAATTACTCTTCTTATTCTTCTGAGAGGAAATTAATATCACCACTTGATCGATTGCTAGAGATTTTTTTGTTAAATTAGGAGTTTACTTCTATTTTACATTACTTATTTGAGTGATCAGATTATAAATAATCTTAAGTAAAATTTTCTTTACTAGGATTATCATTTTCTATTATATTATCAAAATTATTTTCAAATTAATGATATGATATTCCTTTTTTGAGTATTTAGTATTTTTGATCTTTTAAAAACATAACAGTTTACTGACTTTTGCTATCTGCATATTGTTGATTATTTTTATTTAAAGCATCATTAAATTCAATTAAGGTCTCAATTTTTGGTGTTTCTTCTGTTTCTTTAAGCATCATCCTTGTTGTAAGAGGCTGAGTTACCTGGGTAATGAAAACTTATTCTTAATTTTCATCACTTTTATGAATAGAAGGTCTTATTGTTTTTAAAGAAGTAAAGGAATGATCTTTCTAATATTTATAAATTTATTAAAGCTTTTTCAAGAGTTTAATTCCAAAGAAATCTTCCTCATTTTCAATTAAAATAAAAATTTGTAAATTTTAATTCTGATTTTCCCTATTGGGTTAATTACTTTTAGATTCATAATCTTATAATTCACTTTATTATTAATTATTTAGACTAACATGACTCTAATTAGTAAATCTAAATTTTTTTACTGTAATTTCTTACTTTAGGTTCTATTAGCCCTGCATAACACTGTTTAGATCTAAAAGTCTATTAGTAGTTTTTAATTTTTGTAAAAGTGGAGATATAGCTCTAGAGAGTATTGGAGATTTGCAAAAATTAGAGTTTAAACTAACTAAATTATTTTATTCTTCTTAATCATTAACATTTGAAAATTGTTACAGGATTTTCTTTATTATTTAATCATTATCTAATGATACTTAAAGAAATAATTCATTCGAATTAGTTTTAAATCTGCTTAAAATAAAAAACTTAAAATGATTGAGCAAAATTAATCTAGATTTGCTTTCATTTAAAAAAACATTACTTATTTCAAGTATTTCTTCAAAAAACAGATAAGCATCTTCCCAAAAATATTAATTTTAGCTACTATTTGATTCAATGTACATTATAAAGCACTTTAAAAAATTAAACTTTCTGTTAAATAAATTCCAATATAATTCTTGTTGCCCATTTTCTTATTTTTAATCACAAAGCTTTTACAAAATTTCAGCCTCTTTTTATTTTTAAAAAGAAAATTTTATTAAGAATTAAAATAGTGAAAGAGAATTACTTAGTTTTCCTTTGTCAGGTTTTCTTGAACCTTAAGAAGAAGATGATTTTTTGTTAACATCATTAACATGTCTTTCATATTCTATTTAATCTTAGTAACATTTTAACTCATATTAAGAATAAATAATAGCTTTTTGATACTCTTGTAACGACTCAACATATCTTTGGTTATTGTAATGAATATTTCCTATATTATTATGACATATACCAAGAGCTCTTAAATTTTTGAATTTTTCAAAATGCTTCACTTGATTACATAAATTTAATAATGCTAATCCATCATTTTGCTGATATAGCTCTTATGTAGTAAATCTTAGCATATCAAATAAATTTTAAAAACTTTCAAATAGAATTTTAGTTTCATATGAATGATATGATTCTGCTTTTTCATTAAGACTCTCTATGTCTACCATATCTATGCCATTAGGTAGGTTGCTTGTATCAAGCAGTAGAGATTAAAACTGTATTGTTTGTAAAATTTCTGTAAGATTTGATATAGGTATATCAATAAGGTTAGACTTATCTAAAGCATGGTAAATAACTCTTAAAATAAAGCAAAATATCACAACACAGAAGCATGAAACTAAAATTATTTCAATGATAGTAACATTATTTTTAAGTTCGACACCTTCTGAAATTAAAGTTTTTTTAGAAAGAACATCTAAAAACATATATAAATTAACTAGTTAGTAACCTTTTGGTACACTCAAGTAATTAATTTTGCTATAGATCCTGATTGCATTAACTATAATTTCATATTCAGTATTATTTTTTGTATAATTAATAACTCTCTAGCTTTAGCTTGTATCAAAAGAATCTTAAATATTGACTTTTTCAAAAAACAAATTATTTATTTCCTAAAAATATTATTATATTTCTTCTATTAAGGAATAAGTAGGATCTAATTAATTTGAATCTGGATCTATATCGTCTGTAAAAAAACTATATTCTTTAAGGTGTTTAATAGATTTTGAAGTTTCATTCTTCTCTGTTGAGATATATACAACTTTAAGGGAAGCAGGATCAACTACCAAACTAAAATCACTATATAATGAGTATTCTGAAAAATATTATGATAATTAATCAATTTTGAAGGAATTACACATAACTGAAAAGGGCTTTTTGCTAGAAGAGTATATTGTTTATGATCTTTGGCATATCAAGCTACCTTTGAAAGTATTTGAGCAAGGATCAATATAAATTTATGGTTCTATTGGATTTAAGTATTTAGTTAGAATTGATTTAGTGTACCATTCAAAAGTTCTAATATCCTTAGCTTAAAAGTAAACATACTCACAATTATTACTGGATTAATCCTAGTAATTCTTATTTGGATCTGCTACCTCGTAAGCTGAGCTCAAGAAATTAGAAAAAAAGGAACCATCATATTCAGAGCCAAAAAATATGTCATCAATTTGAATTTCTCTTGACAAAGTTCTACTTATTTTGTGTGAATTTAAAAGCACAGGTCTCACAAAAACATTTACTACAGACTAATAATAAATAAAATATTACATATAATCTGTAAAATTTTTCTCTTCATTATACTATTTGTTTTACCTTTACAAAATAAAAATGAAATTAGAAAAAGTTTTTGTAAGTAAAAATTTATTGGTATTGATTAGGGTTGGCTCGAAAAAGATTAATTTATTTATCGATCCATACAGATATTTTTAAATTATTGTTATTGAACATCAATATATTGGCTCAACCCTATAGGTTGGCTTGATAAAGATTAAGTTGTACATCTATCGATATTGATATTTTTGTTATCAAACCAATTTCAATTAATCAGCTCGACCTTTGTATTGATTGAATTTCAGCATATCATTTTTATTGATTTGAAGTATTTCTATCAAATTTCAAAAATAATTTACCCAAAAATTAAAAAAAAGAAAATTTCAGTCATTTGCTTGTTGAATAAATAATACTTAGGTTTAAGTTGAATTTCAAAATAGTTAATATTTGTAGATGAAGTTTTGTAATTTCTTAAAAAATGTGTGGATATAAAAGTAAAAATTTAATTAAATTATTTGATTGAATAGAATAATAATATTCGATTTTTAAGATTTGAGGGGAATTTTTAATCAAGATATCAAAATTTTAATGTTGAAATTTAGGTATTTTTGTAATCATCAATAAAATCATTTTCTTCTATCATTTTTCTCTTTTGATGAGAGTTTTTTTTTTCATCTATTTTAAATATTTAATTTTAATAATAATTTCCTTATAATAAATCTAAAAATCAAGATAATTTTTAACTTGGGATTGTTTGCTTTACTAAGTTAGACGTGTGCTTTTTGTTGTTGAACTCAAAAATATCAAGTATAATTTATAAGAAATTTTTATATTTTTTAATTTTTTAAAGTAACTAAAAAGAGAGAATTCTAAATAAAAAATGTTTTAAAATAATTTCATAATAAATTTTTAAATAAAGCTAGTATGAATTACCAAAAACTGAAGAAATGATTGCCTTTTTACATTTAGGAAATTAAATATTCTAGTGTTTATTTATCAAGTAAAGTTTCTTAAATATTAAAAGCTTCTACAACAAAATCAAGGTGAAAATATTCCATTTTTAAAAATAAAATAGTCTTTTAAAATTTATCTATGGTATATGAGCTCCAAGCTATATTTTGAAGTTAATTATTTAACTAAATAACAATTGCATTATTTTATATTTTAGAATGTCTTTATTTCGTTTAGTAGAGATTGTCTATATATTGGTTTAATATCTAATTGGTTTCTTTTATGATAATCAAAAAAGAAATGATACTAGCTATTAGCATAAAAAATAAAGGAATAGATATTAAAGCGCATATAGTCTTTCTAGTAGATGACATACCAGTTAAAGGATTAATTTTTTAATAAAATTAATTTAAACATCCTGATTTACTTTCTTTCAATTTACTTGATTTTTCTTCTAAGGTTTTATAAATATTGCAATTTTAACTTCTCTAACTATTGCTGTTACGCTCTTACTAATTATTCTAATTTTCTATGCTAGTCTTTCTATCATTATTATCAACATTTATTTTCAGCATTTGAACAAAATAATACAATATCCTAAAAGCTACTTTCCAGTTTTAAAATTTTGCTTGCTCACAATTCAGAAGGCTTATATTTATTTACAAGCTTTCTTTCTATTTCTACTAATTTGATGAATAAAAAAAATACTAATAAATAATCAATAAAATTAAGTGTTTTGATTTTTACTAATTAATTAAAATAAAATTTGTAAGTAATAATAATTATAATTCCTTTTCATAATTGAGAGAAAAATCATAAAAATATTGATAACATTCATCTTCAATTTAGCTTTTTCTAATTGCTTGATTATTTTAATTCCTTCATTTTCTTTCTCAAGTAAAGCAAATCCATTTTTTATGTAAATCAAATTTTAAAATTATCTTAATCCTAAAATCAAATTAAAATTTTCCTGCTTAACACAAAAACCACAAATTTTATCAATTCTTCATTCTTACCTGATTTTTCCACAATCCTATAAATTTTGATATATATAGAAAGGAAAATACATTTGTTTCAGTTCTTTTTTAATTAAGCAAAGATTATATTTAAATGAATAATAAATATTCATTTTTTATCTTTTTATTCAGAATGACTAAAAAATTTATTTTATTTTTTTGAGGAAAATTTTAATTAGTTTTATTTTTTGTTCAAAAAAATATTATGATGCATATTTAATATTATTTTTACCAATTATCCAAATTTTCTTTTGGAAGTGTTTTTTAATCATAAAATCAATTAATTTTGTTCATTTCAATCATAAATTTAAATTTCCATATCTTTTTAAATATTGAATTGATGTTTTATTTTAATTTTGAGATAAAGAACATTTTTTGGAATAAATAATTTTTATTTTCTTGTAAATATTGACATTGTTATTCTATTCTTTGATTTTTATGAAAATTCTTTTTATTGTGAACAAATTTTTTGTATTTTATACAGTAGCTTTGCTAAACTTTCTTTACATATTTTTAGAAATAATTTAAAACAATTTTTTTTACAAAAAAAGTAAATAATGAAAAAAAAAAATCATAGAGAGAGAGGAATTAAAATGACCCTGAACTTTCATCAGCCTCGCTGTGAAGTCTATGGAATCAAAAAATAAATACAAATAAGAACACCGTTTAAAAATGCTCCACTGCCAGTGGTATAAGATTAGACTGGTAGTCAGAGCGTTGATTATAAAGATACTACAAAAGTTTTTTAGAAGAATAAAAATATTAGATAACACATTTGTTGTTTATAAATTCCTATGAGTGTTTACTTTGCTCATCTGTTGACTCATTCTTGTTAAATTATAGGATTAGCAATTAAATATCAAGATAATAAAGTATTTCACACAGTTGATAATAGGCACCATTTTTCTCTACATTGCTTTGATCAGTAATAAAAATTAAATACTTTTTATGAATTTTTTCTTTGTAATAACTGTTTGTTGCTTCTTAGAATTGTTTGTATAGATAACTGTATTTATTTTGATTCTAATTTTCATTGTTATCAGATGAAACAGTTTGTTAATTTTAATTTGGTTTGCTTATAATAAATGAGCTATATTTATTTTAATGTCTCAAATACTATTTTCCATTAATTATTTACTCTAATTATTCTTTAGGTACAAAATTTGTTAATGCTTTTCTTACTCCAATATGGAATATTTCTTAAGGATTCAATTATTTTTCAAATAATTGAGCTTCCTCTGATTTTTTTGAGATTTAAGTTGTATTTTTTTTTATTTCTTCTGTATTAACAACATTTTATATTATTTAATCAGGAGAATTTTAAGAATACAGTTATTGAGTTTTTACAGCAGGTGAGAATCCTATTGACAACTTGTTATCTTATCTATTAGGACTTTGATAATTTTAGTATTAATTGTTTACTTTTTTTATATTTCCTACAGTATTGGATCTCTACTATTTGTTTTAAATTTGTTACGGTTGAGTATTAAATAAGGTTAGATTTGGACTATTATTTACACTTAAGTTAACAGATTCATGATGATAATTATTGTTATTTTAATTTTATAAAGTTTACCACTGATGACTGCAATTTTTAGCAAAACTTCTATCTAAAGACAAAAATGAAGTGTCTTCTTATGAGGATAATTAGTTTGTTATTTCATCTAAATCTAAGTTTTATTTTTCATTTATGTTTGCAGGTACGTTTGATTAGCTTTTATTTGTTCTCTTGGAAAATCTTCTTGAATTAGTAGTAAATGGAGAGACTTTATCTTAAATATAATTTCTGGATTTAATTAATTGCTACTAAGAAATGTATTTTGTATCTTATATTTCGTGATAGTTTGAAAAGAAAATTTATTTTAAAGTTTATTTCAAGATATCTATATTTTTATTCAGTGTGATGAAAGAAATATTTGAAATTTGTAAATCAAAGAGCTAATCTTGATATGTCAACAGCCCAAATGTGTCTTCTTCATCTTTTAAGATATCTTTCATTAGATCTTTACAGAAGTAATAAGAGTTCTTTTTATTTTTTTCCTAAGAGCAAGCTGCTATAATACCAACTCTTTAATAAATTTATTTTGTATAAACCTTAAGAAGCTCGCTTAGTTGATAAGAATGAATTTAAAATTTAGAGAAGATTAACTATAATTAATATAAAATTCTAAAATTATAGTGTGGTAAATATTAATAGCTTTGTTCAAGATATTCTGTAATTTTGTAGGCAGCTTCTAGCAATCTATTCTAATTGATGAGGATAGCTACATTAAAATTAATTTAAATACCATGTAAAACACAAGGAGGATATTCATAGTTTTACAAATCTTTGACACTTTATGTATTCTTTACTTTTGAAGCCTTATTTTCTACATTATTATTTTAAGCAGCTCTTGAAAAAGCTTGCGATTTTTTATTTTTTTGATAGTAACTTAAATTATTTTAAATGCTTTGATTAAATAAATTTTATATAGGTCCATGCTATAACTCGCTGATAGATTAATTATTGGATTAAATATTTGAAAATTGGTTATGATATTGTTGGTCACTATTAATCATTTTTACATCTTACTTATTTTATTTAATAGGTTACAACTCAATAGTGTTATTATAATCATCTATTATTTTTTAGCCAGAAAATAGCTGTTGATTGCTTATGATTTGATTATTATCTTCATGATTTGAATGATTAAATGAATTATCTGCTGAATTTATTATTAAATTTGATTAATTTATTTTTGTTTAGGGCTTCCTAAAATCAGCTCTAAAAAGTATTTGATCTAATTAATTTATTTATTTAATTTTTGCCTTTTTTGCTTGGTATAATTCTTCGCTAATTTATGATTCTTGCTATTAATCTTAGTGCCCCTACTCTTCCTCTTGGATTACTTCGTTTACACTTTTATAATATTAATTTACATTTTATTATTCTTTATCTTTTAATGGAGTACCTGATGTGCTATTTATTTAAGAAGAAGCATAATTCTTATTTTACAAAGGAGAAGCCTACATAATATTGTTATTGAAATATAAATTATTTATTGGTTTGGAAGCAGAAAACTGAATTTATTTTTAGTAGTCCTAATTATTATTATTGTTATTATTATTATTATTATTGTTATTATTATTATTACTATTGTTGTTGTTGTTGTTGTAAGTTTATAAATTCAAGCTTTGCTGAATAAAGCCATTCATACTATTGAAATTACTATTAAAATGATTTTCATTTTAAAAGTTATAATTTAAATTAAAATTTTATTCTGGTTTATTTTAAATGGATTAACTATTTCCTAAAAATTATAAGATTTATTTCTAATTTTTATATTACATTATTCTTTAATTTAGTAAGATATTAATTAACTTTGAATTATTTGTAGATTGTTACATAGGAGTATTATGCATGTTATTTATCCCTTCAATCTAAGTTTTTTATTATGGTCTATTACTATGAGTCTTATCATTAAGATGCATATTATCTTCTGACTATTTAACACTCATAGATTACATAGGTAAATATTTATTAGATGTATGTGGTTAAGGTTAAGAATTTCTTTTTTTAGTATCTGTGTTATTTTCGCTTTATTAATTGCTTGGTTAATTTTATTTTTAAAATAGCTCTTTCATTTCATTAAATGTCTATACATTTATTGAATCTTTATAACTGTACTTTTTAAATGTATTTCTCTTCACTTGACTCTAATTTAAATTCTTATTTGGATAATTTTAAACTAATGAAATAGCCTTATTGATACGAATGTTTTCCAAAAATTATTTTGAAGGCTATGATTGAGAGGGTAACTCAGAAAAAAAATTATATAATTCTTCATCGTTGCATAAGTTATCTTCAGATAACTCTTAGAAGATTTGTGTGTACAAATCTTCACCTTTGTTAAAATGGTCATTATTTTAAATTTCTTAAAGATGATTCTCATATTCATATGTCTTCATTACATATTCTTTTGCTATTAAGCAACTTTCTTCTGCTTCCTTCCATTTCTACTATTTTATCTAAATTAATGATAAATATGAATACACTATTATATTTCTTCCATTCTTTTTTGGGAAGTATTTGGCAAGATTTATTAATTCTTATGCTAGCACTTCTGCTTCTTCCCACAAAAATTAAGAAAAACTACTTTGCTTCTAGTTTAAGAAATTAATAAAGCATTTCAAATAATTCATTTTTCTGTGGTAGAGATTAAATATTAATTAATGGTATTCTCTTGTTTATTATAATAAAAAACCTACAATTTATAATTCTTCTTCTTCACTAGGTATACTACTTCCTTTTTCATCACTTTTATTATTCTTATCACTATTTTGAACTAAATTAAAATTGCTTTAGAGGTGAGAGTCATTATTATTATTATTATAATATATATTATTATTCTATGACTTATTTGTTCCCTGCTATTAGGTTTTATCATTTAAACCATTGTTTTGATTAAAGGATTATTAATTTAAAATCTTCTTCTTTTGCTTGAAGATGTTACCCTTGCTGCCTGGTTCTAAGTTATTTTGTAGCTACTAGGCTGATGAAATAGCAAAAGATAGGTTATTTAAGTTTTCTGGTTTGTTAACTATACTAGCTTAGAGATTTTAAATAATTGTTTAATTTTATGGTAAACAAATTGATTGGTTTAGGAAATTGCTTTGTATTAATTTATTTTCTTTATCAGGCTAATCATGATTTGTAGCATAATTTTAGCAAGACTTAGGATTTGTTTATGCTTGGGTTGAACTTTTTCTATTAAAAATAGAAGGAATTCTAACTTAATCCCCTTATTTAGCATATTGAGTATTAGTCGCCTCTGAAGGCTATTTGCTTTAAAACATTCTAACATCATCTGGCTTTTCATCGTCTCCATCTCTTGAGAAATCTTTGCTGAAAAGGCCGAGCTCCAGCTTTGAATACACTATAGCGCTTTGATAGTGCTGCAAAGCTTCAATGTATCTTTCTAAATTAAATAGAATATTTGCTATATTATTGTGACAAACACCTAGTGCTCTATAGTTCTTAAACTTTTCAAAGTGGATAATTTACTTATTGAAATTAAGCAAGGTAGTGCATGAATCATTACTGAAATAACTCTGATTTGTAAATGTAAGCATCTAGAACATATTTTTAAAACTAATAAAAAGTATTTTCATGTCTTCAGAATAGAAAAACGATTCTACATTTATAGAGAACGCTCTATTGACAGTATTAAATCTATTTATATCCCCAGAATCATTTATTTTTTTGAGGAAATGAGTTAAGTGCCAAATTGGAAATTATATCATATGAGTGATACAAACTGATTAGTATAAAATAAATAATACCAATATTGTTAGGACTGAAAAAATAATTATGTAAGTAAGTTTGGAGTGGTAATCTAAATCATTCAAAATTTGAATTGAGAATTTCTTCAATTCATCAGATGAAAGCACATCTATTAATAAATAACTAGCTTCTAATCTATATTTTTTGCTATTTGAAGTTACTATTTTTTATGATTGTTAATATGGTTTATTTGTTGTTTCTCTTTTTTCTAGCTTGCGCTTTTCTTTTTAATCAAAATCATTTGTGTCTGCTAAATCTTACATAAGATTTTATTAGTTAAAAAATACTTCATCATTTATTTACAATTAATCGTTTTGCAATTTGGCATTATTTTTTTGATGATTTTTATCAGTAATTTGATTTTGTAAATCTAAATTTTCTGATAAAATCCTTGTATTTTTCTGTTTTATTTTATCTATTATAATTACCGGATTACAAATGGCAAGGGCTTCACTTCCATTTCTAAAGTAAGTAAATGTTTTTTGATAATTAGGAAGTAAAATTTCGTCTGTTTATACAGAATCAGTTTCAGATATCACCCACTTTCCATAGTTTTATTTTATATTATCTTTAAATAATAAAGCCTATTTTTAATCCTACAAGCTATCTAGCTCAACAGTTCCTAAAGTATTCGCTATAGCTCTCTGCTGAGGTACTGTAGTATGAAACATAACTGTATAATTCCTTGGATCTATAACCATTGTATAAGTAGAAAAATTACCCATATTAGCAAAAAAACTCTACATTTTTTATAAATTAAGACTAGTACATTTTACCCAATGTAATGTCTTATTATGTCTCAGAAGTTTTTAGCATAAGACGCTAGCCAGAAATGGATTGCCTTAATCGCTAAAAAACAAATCGGGAGGATAAAGTATCATCGAATCTTCAACCGTAGTATTTACATACCAATACCTGCATTTTCCATTAAAACGATTACGTCCTGTAGTACAGCCTTTAGGATCGTTAAATTTTTAAAATGTGGTGTTTGTAGCAGTTAAATATCCCATACTGTTATGATCAAAAACATGATAAATGCTATTAAATTTCAAATATCTCTCAGAACTACTACTTAGCAATATATTATCATATTCAAACATTCTCCATAGTAAATCCGAATAGGTAGAGTTTCTAAGATGATCTTATCCTATTATGTCAAACTCATTAACATACAAATTTTCATAATGATGCCTATTTTAATTAAGTATATTTTGAATTGTTTACATGAAATATTGAGTAAAGAAAGAATGTATTTAATTAAATAAAATGTTTAATTAATGAATAAAGGAAATTCTTTCAATCCAGTACTAAAAAATCCAGCCTTTTAATTAGGTTATTTGTAAATTTAATGATTTAATAATATGTCATCTTTCGAAATTAATTTGTCTAAATTAGCATTACATATTAAAATAATGTAATTTTAGTTTTCGTTCTTACAACATAACCAACTATAATCAATATAAATTTCTTTACTTGAATGAAATTTTGTTAAAACTTCTACAAAATAATTAATTAAATTTTCAAAATTTTTTATTAAGATTTTAATAACTAACTAGCCATTTAAAATCTAAATTATATCAAAAAAAAAATCCTATTTAAATAGAATTAAAAATACATTATGTCTTAGTAATTCAAATACTTTTAAAATACCTATGAAACACATCTTGTTTTGTTTAAAATTCAATAAAATACTTGTTTCTAATAATTGTGTTTCGTTGGTAAAGTATTTTGTTTAAGATTATTTAAAGAATTTCTCTAGCATTAAATTTGTATTCTTTTTTAATCATTCAAGAATGATTAAATTTATTTAATTCAATATTAATCATTTAGATTTTTGCAAAATAGATTCGAATTTATAGAGATTTAAGGAAAGTTTAAATTCTAGCCCTAAAAGAAAAAACGAAACTGAGCATATTCATTTATTTTCAAGTATTGAATGAAAAACATGAAAATTTGAGTATGAAAAAATAAGAAGAAAATTTTTATAAAATGTGTTTTTATTTATGCAGTATTGGAAGGAAATTGCTATTCAAGAGTTATATAAAAACGAATTGGCAAAATTTATTTGATTTAATGTAAATTAAAAATAATGATTACCAAGTTCTAACATTCACTACGCCTAATTTATTTCTTTTAAATAAATAGATAGCTGCTGGGTCGTCTTTATTGGCATAAGTTCTTTCTGTATTTAAGAATATAGGTTTGTAATTTTTATTCATAATTACTTCACCTTCAATTACCTTTAAAGAGAACTAATTCATTAGCTATATGGACCATGATTTTCGTTAAACCTACTATGATAACTAGAACTAAATAGCATTATTCATAATCTTAGAGTAATTAATCTACTACTCATAAATGCTCTAAGCATAAGTATTCACATGCTCTTATGATTCCTATGTAAAATACAGGATCACTATAAACCCATAAATTGTCATAAGGATTGTTGGAAGTGCAAATATAACAGATATTTGCAAGAATAATTGCATTTTTAATCAATCTTTTTCTATCTGACTACTTTTATTGTTATTCTTCTTATTATAAGGGTTTTCTTTAATAAATAAATAAATAATTTGATTTTGATAATTTTTTTCTTTTTTAATTAAATGATATAAGCAATGATAATTAAAAATGCCTTCTTCTTTATGACACATTTACTTTATTTGTTATTAAATCTAAAATAAGGTTTATCTATTTCATTATCATACTCATAACTCCTTACCACCCCTTTGTATTTTCTTTATTACTTTAAATTTAAAATAATAATGAAGAAATTTGTAATTAATTGCTTTTATTTTAAGAATGGGCATTGTAAAAACAATTTTTATACTGGTCTTCTAAACACCTTGTTTAAGTAGTTTTCAAAAATAATTCTAAAATTTGAAAGCTTTTTATTGCCATTTTTGCACATTCAAAATACAAATATCAAAAAAATACAAATGTTCCTCTTTCATTTTTCAAAATCAAATGTTTCGAAACTCTTGAATATTGAGAATTAAATACTTTATAAATTTTTCTATAAAATCTAATTAAGCTGTTTATAAATTTTAACTAGAGTAAGTAATATCAATTTTTAGACTTACTTTGATAACTATTAAAAAATATTCATAACTTAAAAATAAAGAAGGCAAGTATTAGAAACACTTGATTACTTTACTTGTAAATAATTTGAATAATTTAGATTTATTTTAGACCATATATTCATCTTTCTGGATTTATGGGATGCATAGTAAGTACTTTTTTTGATCAAAATAATTTATGAAGTATTTCAAAAAGTATTAATTTGACAAATAATTCTTTTTGTGACAAAAATAATGAAGAATAAATATTTCCAAAATAATTCATAAAAAAAACCATTTTTTAAATTTATAATAAACATAACTACTTTAATTTTTTTAATATTTTGATAAAATAGTTCCTATTAAGTTAGGATAAATTTAAAATATAAAAATTTAAGTAGATTTTTACAAAATCAGTAAAATTCTATATTATAATCGACTTATAGCTACTTGTTATTAATTCTTTATTCATATAGATACCTTAATAATTTTTCTGCTGAATAAAATTATTTAATTAGAAATCTTTGTGCATGCTTTAAATTATCTAAGGTAGTGTATTCTTGTTAGCATTCAATATCATTTAACTACAAAATAAGTAGCCTTATTTGCATTTATTTCAAAAAACAATTTAAGCTTTGAAATTATTCATCGAAATCTATATATGGTTTGTCTATTATCAAGATTATGCATTTATGTATAGAAAATTCTTAAGGCAGCTCCAGATTATTTTGATTTTTCTAATTTAAATAAAAAATAAGATAAATTTTATCTAGAAAAATAACTTACTTCAAATTTATGGTGGGATTTATCATTATTCTATTAGCCTTAGCTTAGCTTATTTTACTCAATTAATTATAAATTCTTATCAAAAAAGATATTGTTAACTGCATTTTTAACACACAAATGAAATAATTGATTAAATTAAATTTATTTAAGCAATTAATGACTGTTTTATTAATAAATATTTTAGATATTTTGATTTTATAAATTACTTAAAATTTAATTTTTAGACTGCTTTTATTTTTTCATAGGCTTAGTTGAAATCAATAATGTATTATTTTCTATTTTTTCTTAAATTTTTGAATTATTTACATTTTAATTAAAATATTTTAAATTTTCACAATCAGAATCACAAATTTCATTTTGGGAAAATAGGCAAGAAAAGCAGTTGCAAGTATTAGCAAAGTTATTTTTTTAATGTTAGTCAACATATTCTTTATTTTTAATATCTAGCAACTAATTAGCTATAATTCCAGAATTTTAAGATATTTGAGTTTTGCATAAAAGTTTAAATAGTTATTAGAAATGCTATTCACCAAAACGATATTTGATAACTCCTAATCCATCTTCTTTAAACATAAGTATATTTTAAATTATTTCATTTATTATCCAATGAGAGCTTTCTCTGTTTTTTTATTTAGAGCAGCAAACTACAACGGCAAGTTTAAATACTCTCTTTTACTGAAATTTATCAATAATATTATACAACTACTTGCTATATAAGTTTTTTTCAGCAAAAATACTTTGGATTAACTAGAGTACTTTATATTTCCCTTTATAAGAATAATACTTTTAATCCTCTAAACTTTAAGTTAATATGCTTAATGCTTCATATATTTTATTTTACTTCAGTAAAAGTTTTGCTTTCGAAATAGCCACAAAGCTTTAAAGAATATCACAATTTTAATCATAAGCTAAATTCTTCAGCTCTGCTTATTAAGACAATCTCTTGTTTACACTTTTTTAAAAAGGAGAACTATTATATTATTATGTTGTTTTTACTCTGATTGGTCTAGTATTTGGGCTTGAATCAATAGCATAAGATATTCTTTTAGTTGTAAATTAGGTGTTTCTTTTAACATTACTTACAAATAATTACTCTTATTTTTCAAAATTAAAATCTTCTTCTTCTCTATTACTATTATAATTTGAATAAGTTTCTTTTTTTTCATTATTTTCATCCTCATTTTAAATTAATACTTGGGTAATCCTTGGTGTAATAAGTTAAGATTATTCGGTTTTATTATTTTATATTTATAACTATCCAAGGAATTCCTGTGAGGCTTTTCTATTTGTACTTAACTAATCTTTTAATAGTTTTTCATTAACATCAATCGGACTAAATAAAGTACCAATATCTTTTTATTCTTTAGCAGAAATCTGAGACACTAAATATTAATTGGATTATATAGAATTTCTTGTTTTGAGATCTAAACCAATCTCATCAATTTATATTTTTTATTCCTAATCAACCTTTAGGTAATTTAAATCATTATTAATTTGATCAAAAATGGTTTTTTTAGGATTCATTTTTTTTTACAGGAATACACTACTATCTTGAATTGTTTCTTTTTCTTCTATTTGATTCTCCACATAAAGATCTCCTATTTTTAAGGATTAATATTTTTTTAAATAAAATTAAAGAGGAAGTGAGGGGCAGATAGAAATGATTGCAAATCAAACAAAAAAATTTTAAATATTATGGTAGATTCCTTGTGCCTAATCCAAGCTCTTATTCATTCCTAAATATCATCACTGCCCTAAACAAGATAAAAAAAAAATTTTGAATAGTATTTACTTTATTTTGTGATAAAACTGTTTTTCCTTGCTTTCATTTTTTTATCAAAGAAAATACTCTGCTTATTTGTATCAATAGTTTAATTAAATAAAATGCCAGCAGTTTCTTTTATAAGATTATTTTGGCGATTTATAATAGATGAGTGTTTTGCTTCTTTTTTAAGAGTATTTTGATTATTAGGCTTGTTTTACTCATTTTTAGTAGATCTACTAGATGCAGTGCTTTTATTTCTCTTCCTCAACTATAGAAAGCTGTGAGCTTTCATAGATTGGTCTAAAGTAAATAGATTATCTTATTCTTCTTATAATTTGATATCATACAAACTCTTAACTATTTCATATTAAATTTCTGCAGACTTCTAATCATCTAAAGAAATTAAATATTCTAAGATATATATTCTTAAAATAATTTCTCTTCCTAAATTTCCATCTTACATCTTTTAAGAAATCTTTAATAGATCATTAGCAACTGTTATGAGTTCTTCTACATAAAATATATCTTAGATATTTTAGTTTTTTTAGTTAAAGCTTTAATTTTATTTAATTTACTCTTTGATTTCTTGCTCATAATAAGCATTCAAACACTTAAAATAATTGTATTTTCTATTAAATAAATTTTGAATTAATTCTAATTTTTCATTTCTAGTTTAAATTATTTCACTTGTCTCCTTTTTTCTGAACACTTAATCTTAAGTTGTCAAAACATTATTACTGATATCAACTTTTTTTTTAGTTTAATATATAGATGCTTTTGTTTATGTTGTTTGCCTTTGGGTACTTAGAAATTTTGATATTCTTTATTACATTTTTGCTAAATTATCAGAGTTTTCTCTATATAAGTTTAGTTCATCTTATGCATAAATAATTGATCTCTCATAATGATCTAGAGCTTCTAAATATCGACCTTATAGAAAATGAATGTTGGCTAAATTATTATGGCAAATTCCTAGAGATTATTTATTTTAAAACTTCTCAAAAAAACTGATTTATAAATTTAGATTTAGAAGATTTTCACTGGGGTCTTCTTTTAAAAGATTTAAAGCTGAGTATCTAAGCATTTTAACTAAACTCGTAAAGCTTTCATACAATATCTTGGTATCTTCAGAGGAAAAGATATTATACAATTCAGTTTATTAGTCAAGATATTATGTATTTTAAGCTATTATGTATTCATTAATATCATCTAAATTAAGTTAGATGTTGCTAAATATCTTAATTAAATGATTCACAGGATATTAAATCATATGAGAAAATATTATTGAATATTTAAAAATTATGTATATCACTACTATAAGTAATACACCTAGAGAAACATTAGTTAAAATAAAAACTATTTTTTACTAGTCAAGAATTTTATTTGAAAAACTCATAAGCTCTTTTTCAGAAATAATGTCAATAAGGATATATATATTAATGTAATTAAATTTATTAGGATAAGTTGAACTATAAGAGCTAGCATCATAATCAACATCACTGTCTAATTTTTCTACTGTGAATAGTAAATTAAGAATTGCTATGTAATTATTTTCTGATTCATCTTAAAAATTATATTATAATTAAAATTTATTTGAAGTTATAATATCAGTAAAATCTAAATATTTTTCTGTTTTAATCAGTCTGTTTGAATATTTTTATTTTATCATTAAGTATAATTAATTTAATGATTCAGATTTTCCTACTGAATCTCTTAGTATATCTTAAAGTTTAATTGTCTTTGACATATCTAAATCCTATCTAGAATCATAAATAGCTACAAAGGAATAAGGATCAAAAATTATCTGATGAGTTTTTATATTTTAATACCCTTTAAAAAACTTCTTAAGATCTTCAACAAACATATAATCACAGAAGACTGAATAGAGTTATTTAGATCTAGTTAATGTTCTTTAGCATATTAAATTTATCAATTATTATTCTCCATTAAAACTTAATATTTATAGAGGTGGGTAAACTACCATACCTGGTCTTTATTTGCTAGCTAAGTACCAAAAACGGCATCGTGTGTTGAAGGGATATTTATTTTTTGGGCAGCTTGGATTATCCACTTAATTACTAAAAGTAGTGTTCATATAATTAGAAAAAAAAACACCATGAGAATTAAATGCAAAGATCTAATAGCCTAAATTTAATGTGGAATTTTTAGAATTTAAATATTAGTGAACATAAGCCCTTAAAATGAAATTAAGTCTATCGTTTCTAACAAGTTCTTATCTAGATTACCCATCTAATTCATCATATATAAGAGTTTAATCACTGTACCTATTTTTTACATTTTTTATAAATAAGAATTACTCAAAAGTATAGAATGGGTTAGGAGATAAATATACTTTCTGAATATAAACTAAGATATCAATTATTTTTTATAGAAGTAAAAGCTACTTCAAATACTTAATTTATTTACCAATTTGACGCATAATAGTTGTTTTATAAAGCAATCTAAGTCTTTAATGGATCTTCTTGATTTTAGTATATTAGCTCTTAATTTAGTAAAAGAGGAGCATAATTTTAGTTGTATATGTACTCATCATTAGAAAGTTTTAATAATTATCTTCTAAGAACATATGCTTAAATTGATATTTCTTATAGTTACTTGTTAAGATTTTAAAAAGAAGCTATATTTAAACTCTTTGAGAAATTTACTTGAGCTTAAAATACACTCTAAGAAAGCTCATTCACAAAATCCTTTGTTAAATCGTAATATAAAAGAGTCATAATTATAGGAGGAATGCTAATCATAATTATGATAAAAAAAATTAAACAGAAAATCATCAATGGTATCTTCATTTTAAAAGAAAGTGCTGCTAAATAAAAAAGATTCTTAAGTAGCTAAAATTAGCAAGATATAATTCTTGCAGCTATTTGCTATACCCTATCTTGAATTGTATAGCTTTATTATCCTTATTATCAATATTATAAAATATTTTGATTACTATTTTTTAGTATTATTTGTAAGATATTAATTAATTCTTCTAATTAAACATAAGTGAAATTTTGTGATCTACAATGTCGTAATATTTGCTTAATTTTTAATTATTAATTTTTGTACAGTATTTTTTCACAAAATAAGTAACAATCATAAAGTAAAATCAAATAGTAAGTGTTTAGTTTTTAGATTTTTTGTTAACATAATAGCTCTCTAAATCGATATAGATTAATTTACTTTCTATCCTTTTTGTTTTTTTAGAAAAATTGATAGAGTGAATTTAAAATGATGAAATTAAATCAATCAATTTTCCTTTTCATATATTCAAACAAAAATTTAAATAAAAAAGAGAGCAGTAGATATTCTGAACTTAAAAGAGCTAATAAATAATAATGTCGGATTCATACCTGATTTTGAATCTTAACTCCCAAATAAACCATCATACTCCTTCTAAAAACACCTGAAAATTAGGATTTTATGAGTAAAAAATATTTTATTAAATTTTAAAAAATGATAAATTTAATATTTTTAGTTTTGTTAAATAATGTTCTCTAAAAGAGAAATTTTTATCAATTGCTAAATTTAATTTTTTATTTGGAGATAGAGTCACTGCAGGAGGAGGGAAGCATTCATTTTAGAAAGAAAATATTTCATTCAAAATGATTGCACCCATAAAAATTTAATGCTCCAACAAAAATTTATACAATTAAAAAATTAAATATTATTATTCATTTTTAATGAATCAAAAACTTAATTACAAAAATATTTAATTTATACTCAGTCTTTGAAGCTTGAAAGGTCTTTCATAATATTTAGAGTGATAAGTATTATTTTATAGATTGTTTTTTTAGTTGGTGACTCTATTACTTCATCCATACCATCTTTTTAAAAATCTCAATTATTTTTAAAATATATTTCTTATTGAGTACTCGTTTTAATGATGGATTTGTTGATGTAGATATTATTTGGTTTTATATTCCTTGCAAAAAAATTTATTCTTGCCTTTTTCAGTATTGCAAAAAGTTTAAAGAGCTAATTTTTCCTCAGGTACTAGGATAGGTTTTTTTGAGAACCACTTATCTATTAATTTAAAATATGTATTGGATCACTAGCATAGATGAAGTTTAAGCTGGCCTTCTTATTACGAATAATGTTCTTCCTCTATTACTTAGCAGATATATACTCCTTTTGAAGATGGGGAGTTATTGGCATAGAGTTAGATTCTTCTTCTATGTTAGTAAGAGCTGACTTGTTTTCTTGGATAGTGAAGAGTAGGTATCATTTTAATGGATGATTGGGTAGATTTACAATTTTTCTACATTTTTTGTGAGGTCTTTTTTCTTTTTTTTATCTTTAGATTAGAAGACTATATATCTTAGCTGCTCAGTATCAATTTTTTTTATTTCACTAAAAATTATTTTAAGTTTTTTCCTCTTGATTTTTGAGGTTTTTATGATTTTTAAATTAAAAGAATAAACAAAATTTAAGATCCTCTTTTCATCAGACTGTTCACAAAGCATTCCAAGAATTAAATTGTTCTCTTCAGCATTGAATAATATAAATTCCTTGATCTGGTTTCTCTTATCAATTAATTTATTGTTAGTAAAATTAAGTTAATTAATCTGTAAAAAAAAATTTCTTAATAATTTTATAATTTTCTCTTTTTAAATTTACAGTTTTTTAAAAAATAATAATTTTTTTAGCAATCTTGACGAAGGAAATTCACAGTATTTAAAAGAAAAGTAGTAAAATAGACAATAAAATTAAATAAACGAAGCATTTTGCTTAAACTAAATATTCTCTGAAAAATTATTGAAGGTAAAAAATAATTCTATATTGAATTAAAAAATAAATAAGATATGTTAAATAGAAAATTGTTATAATAATATAAAAAATTAAAAGGGCATAGAAGAATTATTTAAATGAAGTACTTTGCTTAAAAGCAAATATACTCTCAAAAAATCATAAAGAAAACCGTTTAAAAATACTCTACATTTTATGCAATATATTTTTACTAGATTTATTCTCTTTAATTAAATATGTATTATAATAATTTTTCGTAGCTATAAAAAAATTGTACAAAAGTTTGTTAAAATGTTTAGTGGTTTGATAGCTCTGGCTTCTCTTCAATTGATATACTTTCTCCCATTTACAAACATAATAATTCAACATTTATGTTTTCTACTAAGCTGCATAATTCTTCATAAAGAGTGTTTTTTTTAAAGCCTTCTTAATCTATCAATAAAATAATAAACTTTTTATATTTTTTATGAAAGATATTGTTTTATTGTTCAAAGTCTTCTTAGCTCTCTACTATTTAAGAAGTTTTAGTTTCTTATAATTAATTTAAATTTTAAAATGAATTTATATTTAATTCTTCGATAAATTCTGAATTTTGATTAATTTATTCTTTTATAAAATATTAATTTTTGTTATTCTATTTTTATTATTAATTGTTAAATTAATAGTGTCGTTTGCTTAGCAGGTAATTCATATATTAATTGTTAAATAAATGAAAAAAAATGCTTTTACGTATTCCTAAATGGATAATCAAATTAAATTTTTATAAAAATTTCTCATTATTCTCAGATTGGTTTTATTCGTTTGAATTATCATTGAACTGTTAAAATTCACTTTCATTCAAAATCGAATCTTAAACTAAAAATTTACTATTATTATATTAAATTGATTTTCCATTACATTAAGAATATTGCCTATCTAATTAGCTGCTAATATTGCTGGAATTCTTAGAATAATTTCCAAAACTTGATTAAAGAAATTAACTTTAATTACTATAATTCTCAATAGTGTTAGTTTTAGATTTTTCAGAATAAATATTTTCTTGTGAGTTTGTATTTTGATTTGTATTCTCTATAAAATCTTAATTTGTATGATTAAATTAAGAGAAATTACTTTGTCTCTTTTCATAATTTTCATTATAAATATCAAAGCTTTATTATGGTTTCCTGCCATTAACAACAGGACTATTACTGTAAAGAGACTTTGGACTACCTGAGTATTTAGAATAGACACTCACATTCTTTTTTAAACTTGGCTGGTTAAGAAGAATTTCTATTTCAGTTTAACCCTTGCTTTCATTATTTTAGCTTGGATATTATTATTTCAAAAAATTAAGTAAAAAAACTAGATTATTATCAACAAATTCTCTGTTTTTATTAATATCTGATTTTTTTATCGGATGTAAAATTTATATTATATCTTCCAATTAATTATCTTCTTCAAGATTTTCTAGATAAGCTAATACACCAAAAGTATCTTCGTCGTTTGTCATAACTTAGCTAATTATTTCTTGACAGATTTGATAGGAAGTGTACTTGTTAATGTCTTATTAGCAAAATGAGAATAAATTTATTTTAAAAACAGTAATTTCTTTAAATCTCTAAACTTGATTCTGTAAGGGTTCAAATTCAAAGTTCATACTTTGTTTAAAGATAAAACTTAAAAATTTAAGCAATTTTTATTTTGTATATGTTTGATAACATTACGAGTTTTAAATAGAAGCAGAAATTACTCTAGCTGCCTCATACCTTTAACCTTCCTTCATAAAAATTAAACTCTATATGATTGTGTAATAAGATTTCATAATCTCAAAGGGATAATCATACTTTTGTATTAATCTCTCATCTATTTCTTTATAAAAGCAAACCTTTTTATATATGCTTTAGTATTTTATTATTTTTTTTAAATGGGTGTAAAAATTTTATTTCTCTAAACTTTTGGGTTCTGCTATATTTTATATTGAAGTTATTGAATATTTTCCACAGCTCTCTATTTCTTTTGAATTTTGTTTTATTTTATTTTAAAATGAAAAGCCTAACTTACTTTCTTCCAACTTATTGAATTATGAGTAGTTTAATTGCTTCGGCTATTTCATATATGAGCCAGGGTTTTCTATTTTACCAAAAGAAGATCCTCTTAGATTATCTTATTTTATATTATTTTAAATATTTTTTAATGTCTAGGCCTATAGAGGATATTCTAATTTTGTTTTAGACTCAATTTTCTTTATAAAATTGGATTACTTACTCTGTCTTATGGTATTTTATGATTAGTTACAAATATATTGAAATGAAAATTTTTTTTGACTTGCAAAGTATTTTAAAAACTGAGATTAATTATAGCTTTCTCTTTCTTCTTTGTAATTTTTTACTAATTTTTAGTATGACTGCTTCTTTTTTCTTTTTTTTTAGTTTTATTTATCATCATTATCATTATCGTAATCAAATGGAATTACAATACTTTATTTAGTCATTTATTAATATTTTTAAATTAATTTTATTCCTTAAATTTTATCTTGTTCAAATTGATTCTACCCTTTACTTCTTATTTAAACTAAGTCAAATTCTTCTTTGAGCTCAAGATCTTTCTTAACTTTTTCAAGCTAAATTTTTGCTTGTTAAATATCATTGATTGAATATTTGATAAAGCAAAGTTCTAACTCTAAAAATATTTTCCTTCCTTGACTAAACTCTAACAAGCTTCCTAAATTATCTAATTCGTTTAAAAGTACTTCAATTTCTTCCCAAAGTACGTTATAAAATCCTTATTTTTCATAGTAAGCCAATAAGCATTTATAGTAGTTGTATTTTCTATTAAACAAGTTCTCTAACAAAATAATATTTTTTCTCTCTAAAATTTGAACTTAACTCTTCTGCTTGTTTCTGAATTAGCAAACTAATTTTATTTAAATAATTTTTAAAATTTTAATTTTACTCATAAAAAAAATATAATCTATCTCCATATTGAATTTGTATAAATTTAACATTTAGTGTTAAATGCTATATAAAATTTTTATTAACCAAGTTTTTTCCTATATTTTTAGTTAACTGAATATGTTAATTCCATAATCAAAGATAGATTATATTTTATTTAAAAGATACTGCACAAATCCCAAAAACTAGAAGTATCCATAAGTAGTAAATTTTACTACTAAATTTTAATAATTTTTTAAGAAAAATGAGCAAATAGTATTTAGCTGCTTATTTGGTATTATTTTATGGTAATTAAACAAAAAATATAGGTACCTATGCTAGTTTAGTAGTGTGAGTAGTCATTTTACCTATAATTAGCTTCTTTATAATGCTACAACTCCATTTTAGCACACACAATTGAATTTTAATAGTTTTCAAGAGCCTCAAAATATCTTTTTTCAAAGAAGTGTAAATTAGCTATGTTATTATATAAAATTCCCATCTCTTAGTAGTTAGTAAATCTCTTAAAAAACTAAGTTTGGATGTTCATGGAAAGTAAAGTCTGACATTAATTTTCTAGAAATATATTTTACTATCTATATTTTACCATTTTAATGAGATTCTGAAGAGTTTCATATAAAGTAAAAGTATCTTAAGATTCAAATATATCTTCTACTTTAAGATCACCAAAAACTTTTTCCTCAATAATAATCAACTCTTTAACATCTTCTGGCTATGTTTAAATTTACTTGAATATATCTATTAAGTAATTTATTGGATGTATTATTGTTTTATAAATTTAATTTGAGTAATAAAATATAGCTATAAAAATGATGCTAAAAATAATTATGAAAATTAAGGCTAATATCCTAAACTGCATTTTTAGTAAAATTAAAAGACTAGCTGCTTCAAGTTCTACCTAATCAAACTTAAACAAATCAGATAATAAAAATAGAAAATTGAGATTAAATCCATTTTTTTAAAGATTATTAGGATGATAGATCAATGATAAAGGTGTGTAATACATAACTATACCGGAATCTTAATAAGTATGTTCAGACTGATTATATTAATTTCTAAAGGCTTCTTTTGTATCTAAATCTTAAGAGTTTTATAACAGTTAACTAATTTGCTTAAAGTAATCTTAAAATGAATTTAATGCTTAGCACTCTTAATTCTTTGAATTTGATATACAATTATAATAGTTCTGCTAATAGTTATTATTTATTTATTCTTAATTATTTATAAAATATAATATACTGTATGTGTTTATACTTCCTTCATTAACTTAATAAAATTACTCTTCAAGGTTTAAAATAATTTAATTGCACATAATTAAATTTTGAATAATATTATTAACGGTGCTAAATTATTGATTATATATACTTTAGCATTAAATAAAACTAGTTGAATTTTGTAAAGCTCCACTCTAAATTTTATCTTAATTTTATGACTTTTAGAAATAAGTTGACTAGTTTATTGATTACTAAAACCACTCTAGACAATTTAAATCAAAAATTTAATTAATATTGATTTAACAATTTCTATCAAATATTGATTAAGGGACTTATTCAATTATTTAAGGAGACAAGATAATATAGTCAGAAGGCTTATTAATAATTTTATTATTATATTGCACAGCTAAAAAAGATTCTTTTATTTAAATAGGATTACTTTTTGATTAAGCAGCAATTAAGTCTCTACTTATTTAGAAAGTTTTTGTCAATAAGCATAAAACATTCATATGGGCTAATTCCTTAAAGCTTAAACCTTATTCAGATAAATTCTTATTTTATTAACTCTAGGCCCTATATTTTAAAGTAGAAGTTAAGAATTTATAAGTTATTTTTTAAAATAGAATGAATTTTTCAACTTAAAACTAAATAAAAGGATTAAGTTACAAAATTAAAGTTTTAGTTTAAAGCAAAATATTACCAAAATAATAAGCTGGATGGGTTTTTCAAAAATAATTTTAAAATTTCACTATCTTCACTTCCTTCTACTAGTTTCAAAGTATTAGCTAATGGAGGAACAAAAAATTTATTTAAAATTATTTCATTCTTGATGAGCCTATCGTAAAACTGCTAAATTAAATAGCTTTATCCAGAATAATCATTCAACTAATTTTAAACAAATTATGTTTTAAATTGATTAATTTATGAAGTAACTAGCCTATATTCTTTCTCAAGAACTAGCATCATGTTATCCATATTTTAAGAATAATTATCTAAATTCAAATAGATTATGAAGGCAACCCCAACAACTTATAATAAAATCGGAATACAAATCAGCGATAGGATTTGTAAATATAATTTCTTTATATGTTTCATTTAATTGCTGCCTACTCAAACCTCTAATTTTTAAGCTCTAAATAATTTTTAATTCACCTTATTTAATATCTTACTAAATTGCAAATAACTTTTATATTAAATTTTTGTTATTAAAAATCAAAGCTAATAATAATTTAATTTACCTATTTATTGTTATCTATGACTCATTCAAGTAATATTAATTTGGTTGGGTTTATTTGAAAAAATTTTTCTTATTTATTCATTTAAAATTGCTAACATTTAACTCAATATAATATAGATGTTAAATATATCAAATTAGCAGCATTTTAATTCACCTTTTACTCATGTAGTAAAAAGTTAAATTAGCTCAAATACATAAAAAAATAATTTCAACAACTATCCATTAAAAATGTGAATTCAAAAAAAATCATTTTAAATACTTTAATAAATAAATAATTTTCTTTTTAGATGACATTTATTTTTATGTTTAAAGAAGTAATAATTAAACTAAATACAGTATTAATATCTAAATTTATTTAAAAATTAATTTACTAAAATTAAATAAAAATGCTTTATTTAAAATTTCATTCATAATTTTAAATAATATTAATCCTATTATTAGATTAGAAGATCAAAATACAATATGTTCTAGTAGACTTTGATGATTTAAAATTTATCATAATTAAAATTCTATAAAAAAGTCCTGTACAAATTTAATAACAAGATTATTTGAATATAATAGAAGAAATAACAAAAAGAAAAACTGTTAAAATATTATGAATTAAAACTAATTCTAAACAAAAAAGTTTTTAATATTAAATTAAGATTTAAATTATTTATTTTAAGTTAATGGGATATTTAATTAAAATTGGTTACTATGATTTTTTTAAGCTTCAAAAATGTTGAATGAAAATTGGATAAATATACTTATGAAAAGTATCTCTTGAATTTTTTAAATAGCAGTAGATGTCTTAATTTGAGTATAATACTCTAATTATTTCAATACCTTAATAGACTAAAATCTAATTTTCCAAACATTCTAAAAAGTTTTCTCCTTTATTATTAGAATAGATAATTAATTAGATATAATATTTTCTTAAGATTTCACACAAGCTTTAAAATTGAGTGTCATTACTGATACATACTTCATCAGTTGAAAAAATAATAAATTGTTAGGTATATTTATCTGTTTGCAATTTTTAGGTCTGACTTGCATTAAATTATGAATAACATGAAAAGCTATTTTACAGAAGCAAATCACTGATCGCTTTTTTAATTGAGGTGTGGAAGTATTAGTTCTTTGTTAAAGCTAATTACTTACCATATGTTATTTGTTTTGAATAATATTCTTATGTATTTGCATATTTATTTTGTACATTACAATAATCTTTTTGATTTATCTCCTACTTATTATCTCTACTAAAAGTATAATTATTTATTTTTTTTAATGATGGGTTATAGCTATCATTAGGTTAGTTTGTACAATTAAAATTGCTTTAATCTATATCCTCTTCTATATATTTTTCTATGAATTGTTTTAAAATTTTGGTATTATTAGGTAGATTTAAAGAATTTTACTTTTCTTGATAATATTAAATAATATCACCTAAATTTAAATAACTTTGATTTTAATTTTATTCTTAACCTTGTTTTTATTATTATTTTTCTCTAGCTATTTATTATGAGTGTTTTTTTAAGAGCTACTGATGTTATCCATTAAGAAGATCATTGTAATTATTATTAGATATCATACTTTTAGGATAGTCTAAATAGGTTAAAGTTTTTTATTTGAAACTATTTTGCATTATTTGTTAAATCGCTTCTATTAATTATTCCTTTGTAAAATTTTAGCCTACTAATTGTTAAATGATATCTGAAATTATTTACTTAATTGTATTTCTAACTTTATTTATTTTAATTAATGATAAGTATGTTTTCATAGATTATGTTTCTTTATCAGATATTATTAATTCAAGTTAATCTTTCTCATTTGTAAAAGTAGTACTAACTAAATTGCTTAACAATTGAGTTGTTTCTAAAATCTATTTTAGACAAAGTGGTTAATTGTATATTATTACTATTTATGTAGTGATATTAGGATTAAATTTGCAATAAAATTACTTAAATTCTTCACTGTTTATTTAGAGCTTATCAAGAACTTATTTCAACAAGAAAGTAATTTTATAGCGTATTTAAGACATGAAATTTTATTTTACTTCAAATAGATCTGTTAAAATTAATCCAGATTCCAGATATTTTTGTTGATAAAAATAAAATTCTGCTTTAACATAACTAAGCATACAATGAATATTTTCAATAGAAATAAATTTATTAACTTAAGCCTCATCTTCTTAAGCTTTTTCATATTTTCTCAAGAGAGAGAATAAAGATTCAATATCATTATTATCAACAAACGTGTTTTCTTATTTTTTTTCTTTGCTCTAATTAATAGAAATTTTTACCTCTTTTTTAATTTTACTAGGTGTATTTTATGTATCAATCTATTTTGAATTGTTATTACTTTAAGGATATTATGTTGTGGTGTTTAATAAAAATACATTCTAAATTTTAGAGTTTAAATTACATTAAAAAGAATTTCTTGATTTATTTATCTTTTAAACATTTATGAAATATCTGAATGTACTTTTGTTTCTATCCAAATTTTATTCTAAGTCATCAGAATCCTAAGGGTATAAATCAGTTACATCACCCTCTAATAGCTCTAACTTTTTAGTTGTGGTTTTTTTCTGCATTATTTTTGATTGTTAATCTCTGTAATCAGCTTTATTTAGAATGCTTGATGATTGATTTAAGCTAAATATTTTTTTCTAAAAATGGCTTTAAGAAGGAAGGTAGATTTTAGTAGCAAATGAGGAAATGCTATTAAATTCCTCATCCTAAACTATGAGATTTAATTAATTACTTGATACATTTTTTGAATTCAAAATGTTTGACTACTCGATTATTGTAGATTTTTTCTTGCTATTTTAATATTCTAAATCTATTGATTATCTTGAAAAAAATGGAGGAATATTATTAATATCTTGTCTATAGCCAAATTGATCTTAACTATTAAATTATCTTTCTTTTTATGTTTAATTTATTCCTTATTATTGCTTCTTATATTTTTTTATTTCTTCTTCACATTTTAATACTATTGACTCTGCTTTCTAGAAGTTTTACAAATAGTATTAACATTTAGCTTAAAGACCACTCATAACAATTTTATTTTTTTCATACAGATTTGATACTTATGGAAAGCTATTTAATTCTTTTATAATAATATAAATTTCTTTCCAAAAGTTATATTTTAAGCCACTTTTTTAGTTTTTTGATAAATTTTCTTAAAATTAAAGGAGGGTATATACATAATTTTTTTTTCTTTGATGCAGAGTTTACAACAACTTATCGACATGCTAAAAGTGATCATCCGCTTAGTTATTGTTTGTAAAATTTTAATCTGTATACCCATCCTACATTGTCCTCAGTTATTATCTCTATTCTTAATTTTTAGCTAAAAAAGGAGATGCTTATGAAGGAGTTATTGTAATTTGTTAGCTTCTTTCATTCTATGTTTGGGAGGAAAGTTTATTTTTTAATTAATTTTTAATAGATGCTTTTTTATCATGCATATTTTCATTAAGAGATAATCCAATTGATCTCTCTTACAGTTCACCACTTATTTTCTATTTTAATAAAATTAGTTTCTTACAAAAAAATAAAAATTTAATTTACTTAGCTTTTTTGATCTTTAATTACAGATTTTGCTCTGTCATCATTAAAAGTGACTGATTCAAGAATTTAGACATATTAAGAAGAGGGGTTTTGCTTGATAAATTATTAAATTTCATACTTTGCATAAATAATTGATTATTAAAATGACTCAAGTGCCTACATATAGTGATCTTAAGAAAGTAAAATGTATCCAATATTGTTATAAGCTATTCCAAGAGCATTGAGATTATCAAATTTTTTAAAAAATTCAATATTTCTTGTTAACTTAAGGAGGATTTCACTTTAATTTGACTCAAAAAATTTTTCTGAAGTTTAAGTTAGATACAAATGTATTTATTTTAAACTATCATATAGATCACTGATGTCTTTAGAAAGAAATATATTTGAGCTTTCAAAATTAAAAATATCCCACTTTTTATCAGCTTGGTTAATATTCATTAATAAAGAAATAAGTTGTTCAATAGATTAGTATATCATATGTTAAATCTTTCTTAAATAAATTAATGTTATAATAAATGATATAACGCAGAAAACACCAATAAATATAGTAACGAAAAGAAAATATGATTTGAAAAAATCCTGAAATTCCTAAGCTTATTCCTTATAAATCGAGTCATTCAAAAAATTTATTTAGAGATAGGGTACTTATATTTAAAATCTCTTTCCATCAAACTTTTTGTCTCCTAAATATTTTGGAGCCTTATCATAGATAGTGATTGGATTAATTGCCACTTTTATCTTCTCTCCATTTCTTTTTGTTTCGAAAACCATCTAATTTTATTTGATGCTTTATATTTTTTCAATAGGTACCCAATCCAATTATTTATATTAATAATTTGACTACATTTTTTTAATCTGTTATTCCAAAATTTTTAAGTCTTCTTTAGATTAATATTGAGATTCTACATCAGACAAATTTATAATTTCATTACTTTGATTCTCATTTTGTGAATTAAAGATAACAGTTTGAGATTGAGTATCAATATAATAAACATGTGAAGTAACATTATTAATGTTGTTAAAATAATTATTTAAATCATTGAATAAAATAGTTATGCATAAAACATTATAAAGATCTATTTAATTTGTGGTCTAATTATATACTTTTAATCTTTAGCATTAAGGGGATTCTAACTTAGGATTATCTGATGTATAAACCAAACGCGGCTAATTAAATTTTACTGACTATTCATTTTACGTATCAACATACCAAAATCTACATCGAGGATCGTAAGAATAAAAACCTTTTCCACAATTTGTATTTTCAGGAAACGAGGCAAATGTTGTATTTACACCACCAGAGATAAAGAATCCTTAATAATTGAACCCTTAAAAATAATCTTTTATCTATATTTATCTCCTTTATAAATTAACTTATTTTGAGGATTAGAACTAAATAGGCCTTAAAATTACGTTTTAATATGAAGTATTGTGCAATAGAATTTGTCCTTAATTACTCAAATCTTTTATACTAGTAATATTTTTATGATACCTTTTAAATTTTAAATTTATATAAAATATAAAAAAATATTTCATAAGAGTTTGCTTTTCAAGTGCTCTCTTTGAGATTACATTCCAGAAAACAAATTGATGTGATGAATGGGGGTAAATTAACAATTTTTATGTTTTTAAAAATGAATTAATCTGATAATAAATTAGAATAATTAATTAATTAATTCAAGCAAGCAAACAACACTTATTAAATTAATTTTTAAAAACTAAATGTTTTGTAATCAATTACCATGTGTTGATCCATAAAGGATTCTTCTTAAATATAGAAATTACGTCTTAGTTGTCAACCGCATTTTAATATAATTTTTCTGTGTGAATAAGTGATTACTAAGCTTTGTTATCAAGCATGACCTTATCATTTATTTGCGAGAAGAGAAAATTATTTGCAAGATTTAAGTAATAAGGAAATTTTTGCAATTCTTATTGAATTTAGAATGTTACAATCTGCATAATGGATAAATTGTGATCTATTTATTACTGAAACATATAGTTTTAGTGGCTATCGATATATTTTTATGCATATGCTAATGTCACTTATTAACTTACTATTGCTATTAAGAAGATTGAAATGATTGGAAAGCCTATTACTATAATTCTGATACTATTTTTACGAAACATAGATTCTTTAATATCTTTACTTTTTTTTTATTTACATTACAGATTTTTCAGATTTTTATATTTTACATCAATTTATTAATTTATAACTAAAAGAATAAAATTTTTCTAGAAGTAAATTAATAGGATAAATTTCACTATTATTTTTTGTAAATTGAAAGAATTACTCGTCATCTCATCAAGTGATTAATTATTATTTTTTTAATTTCTTGAAAAACATTATAAATTAAAAATTCATTTTCTAATTTTAATTAATAAATGCCATTTTACAATTTCGTAAGCTATTTTAATATTTTTGGTTTTAAAAATCTAAAATTTTAAACCTAAAAGTATCATACTATTAATAATACAAAATATTCTAAAAAAATTATCATGATCTTATTTAAGTAAATCAAAATATACTATTTTACAGATATCATTTTTTTATTTGATAGGAAATAAATTTTAAAATAGGACAATTTATTTTCATATTATTTTAAAATAATTAAACACTAAATACTAGCAAATTAATAGGATAAACTAAATTAAAAAATTATAATAATCAAGAAAGAGTATTTTTATAAAAAAATTAAATATAAAGCACAGGTTTCCATTAATATGCTATTTTGCTTTTTTATAAATTAATTTTACTCAGTCTAATATTTCAAATTAAATTACTTTTTCTATCCTAAAATTTACAAATTTAGTAATTAATTCTAGAAGTCCTATATTTTACCTGCTTTATATAATTTTTTTGTCATTAAAATTCCTTCAAAAAATAGAGAAAAGCAAATATTTATTAATATAGAAAGAAAATTTTACTTGTATTTAAGCAAAAAAAAATTTTGCAAACATGAATTAAATATTCTGTATCTAAACTTTTCATAAATTAAATATTGGCATTTTTTTAATTTATGTTTCGAGTAATTACCATCAATAATTAAAAAAGTTATTTTGGCATATTTTGACTTTAATTAAGCTTATTAATTTTTTTAGTTTACATTTGATTGAGTAAAAACATACAATTTCTTTTATTTGAGTAATTGTGGTCAGAATTTATTTAAATGATAACTTGATTAAGATTTATTAATTAAAAAAAGAAAAATGTAAATGTAAAATAAAATATTCAATTTTAAAAAAAAACAAAATAAAAAAAGATTTTCTCAAAAGTGTTGTATAATTGTAGGATATTAACATAAAGGAAAATAATTTCTATTATTTTTTAAATAATTTATAATTTGATCTATCTCGTAAAAGATCCGAATAATCTAAGTTTATTAACATTCATAAATTTATTCAGGCTATTATTCTAAAAAATTATTGCTTTTATGATTTGACAATATTATCAATTAAATTTCCATATTAAAAAGAAGTTAGCACAATTAATTAAATAATTCATTTTTGTTTATTTCTATTTTATCTGTTAAATATAAAATATATTTGTTTTGAGTTTCACTACTAATCTTACATTTTTTACTAGAAATAGTATTTATGCTTTTCTTATAGATTATTTAATTTGAAAAGAGTTAAGAAATTGCTTTTCTAACGCTGAAGTGGAATGTTTAATTTCTCTTGTTTACTTGATTTTATTCTTTTTTATTTTCTTTCTTATTTTTAATTGGGGTATTAAATTATGCTTGGTCATTTAATTCAGAATTTTAAATGCTAATTGGTTCATCTTAATTTTCTTGAAAATAATTTTCATAGCAATTTTTATATCTACTTAAATTTAAATATTTATTTTAACACTACCATTCTATGCACTCTGATTAAAAATCAAAGCTTTTATAATCTTCAGATTATTATTTTGTCAGGCAATTATTTTAAGAGTCCTGGATATTGCTGGCTTAAAGTTAGTTAATTTATTTTTATTAAGTAAATATTTGTGTCTAGGCAATATCTTAGATAGTATTTTCAGTTGGATAAATTTTATTTTCTAATTCTTTTTGATGATCACTAAAATTTAAAAAATTTAAAAAATTGCTAAAACTTTATTATTTTTGGTTACTAATAGACTATTAGAGATTATCAACTATACTCATCATATTTTATTTTACAACGGAAGAGTTTGTTAATGTGAAATTTAAGTCTATTAAATTGTCATATAAATTTTGATACAAAATTCCTATTTAATCATGCTGATTTATCAAGACATTACTCACTAAATTGCTTGCTAACTCAATAGACTTAAGGACTGTTAAAGGATCTTCATTACATGCAAAAATAATTCCAAGATGATATGTCTTATTATTATTGAATTGTTAATACATTTAATCAACTTCAGTAGATACAAGATGGTACTTATCAAATATCTATTTTATATAGTTTATTATTTTTAAGGGATAATGAGACATAAATTTTAATTTTTGCTCAAGTAAAGAGCTTAAAATTGCAGCAGATTCAAAGTAATTTTTTTGCATGATTAATATTTCTGCTTCTGTCAATTTTATAATTGAGTCTAGAGTCTCAGAAGATAGATAATTCATGAAGAGGTACTCCTCTTAAATTTAACTCTCTATTCTTCTTTTATTTACAAAAAATGACTCTAAGCATTTTTCCTCCTATTAATCCAATTCAACGAATAAAGATCTGTTCATTCTGTAAATTCCTTACTAACTAGAATTTATTCTTTATCTATTTTAATAATATGATACCTCTAATATTTAATCTTATATTATGCAAAGTGAGTTGTCATTTTATTTTTTCTGGAACTTGTCTTATTTTTTGTTATTATACTCATTTAGAGGTAAAATATTGCTTACCCTACTCTGTGTTTCATATAAAGAATATTTTTTTTATCTCACTTAAAAGTTTAAATTACTTAAATTATTTGATTATGAATTGATATTTTGGTTGTTTGTAAAAGCATAAGTAAAGTCCTCTTATGAAAGATAATTTTTATGCTTTTCATTTTATTATCTTGATTAAAAGTCTTTATGTTAATTTTAACCATTATTTGATATTTGTTATTAGATTTATGTTATATTTGATTGATATGAATAATTAGAAAGTCTTTTGTGCTAAAATGATATTTATTCTAGTTTCAATAATAACATTTTGGAAATTTAAAGTATTTTTTATGATTTCTAGAATTTTTAAAGCTTAAAGTAGCATTTGCTTAAATGACTTAAAAGTTTAATTTCTTAATATTCACCATATGGCAATTGTCTTGCTATCTATATTAACTCCTTAAATAATAATTTAATTTCAATCCAAAAATTATGATTTAAATTTTTCTCATAGTCTATTTTCTATTTTTGATTTGCTTCATCACAATATTCTTAATAAGATTGAAGAGCCAATGTGTAATTTCTCTTTCTATAGAATAAAGTTGTCAGCAATTCCATTCTTTGATAGTAAAATTCATCCCTTTAGTTCTTAGTTTAATTTTTTATCTCTGATTAATTTTAATAAAAGGTTTGAGTAGATAATGATTTATCTTAGATTAGTGTAATAAAAGGAATATTTGGTTTTAAATCTGAATTAATTGTTTTTTTATATTCACCCGATTGACTACTAATAGAGTAATCTTCTAAAAGCTTTGAACTTACTGAATTTGGATTTTTTTCAATGAAATTTTTGATTGAATATTTAGCATATATAATAGATTTTTAGAAGTGCTCAATAGCCTAGAAATATTATCCTTATTTCAGTAATATGTTGCCTATATTATTACAAGTTATTCCAGAAGCATAATTGTTCCCTAGTTAGCTAAAAAACCCTAATTATTTACTGAGTCTAATTAAATTTTCAGCTTCGCTCTGTTTGAAAAAATTTTCTGAGGTATAAATGAGTATAGAACAAATTTAAAGAACACTCTAGTAAAGATCTTATGTTTCTTAAGAAAAAAAGGCTTCACTTTCTTAAAGATCTGTCATTTATTTAAAATCAAACTCTTAATTATTGATTAATTGTAGTAGCTGTATCAGCAGATTTATTGAAAAAAGAAACATCTTCTTAATTTTATTGGAATAAATTATGTTTAAAATAGCAGAGATAATTAAAGCAAAACAAGAAATTAGTATTGAATATAATTTATTTTTAATTTCATATTCATTTAATTAATCTACTTAATTTGTTTTTAATTAATTGCTCTAGATATAAACCAATACAATTTTCTTTTAATTTTACGATGTATCAATTAATTAAATAGCAACTGTTTACCCATTAATTTATTAAATTGTTAATTTATTATATTCATATACTTTATTGTCACAATTTATGTTTTATTTATTTGAAAAAATGCTTAAACAATTCAAATTTATTGGAATGTTAGGATTTTATGAGTTTAAAATTATGTTTTTATCTTGAGCCTCCATAATAATTAGTTGTTAATTTAATGATAAATATTTCTAGATTTATTTTCCTAAAGTTTGTTATTCAATAAACAAATATGTTTAAGTTTCATCTTTGATATCTAACTTTTAGTTAAAATAAAAACCTTCAAATAAAATAATCTTTCCATCTATTGTCAAATTCTAAGGTATTATTATAGTTGAATTTAGTATCTTTATAGTTTTAATTTATGAAGTGCCTTAAAGAGTTTTAGATGAAAAAGGAGTTGCAGCAATTTTACTTGAGTTATTGCAATTAGAATAAACAAGACCATCTTTAAAGTAAGAAACAAGACTATTGCTAATAATTATATTATTCTTATTATTATCAATATATGAACCACTTATTGATTTAATTAATGGTGCTAAAGCATAAAATTCCCTGAATTTCTCATAAGATAATTAATTTAACCTTTAATCTAAGTTGCTTTATTGTTCAAACCTTTTGTTAAATTAAAAATAAAATATATGTTAAGATTTTCAAAATTTATAAATTTATTATTTATTTAAATTCTTTCTATAATATAAGAAATTGAAAGTAGAAGTAAATAATTACAAGCAATTTAATATAAATGGTTTGTTCTAAACACAATCCTAAAACAAGTAACTTTATTTTATCCTGCATAAACAATCTGTTTAATTTTTCTATTTAAATAGAAGTTATTGTATTTAAACATCTCCGCTTGCTATTTTTCTTTAGAAATTTGTTAATAACTAAGCTTTTGCTACTATATTATAAGCTAGATCATTTAAATTTAAATGTAAGAAATTCATTTTCTATTTGTATGAATAAAATGTTTAAACTTCGAGTTAATTTTAGAGAATTTGTAATTATTTATTCACTGTTTCGAACACAATATATTAAGAAATTGTAATCAAGAACAAAATGCTTAAGCTCTAAATTAATCCTATGATAAATAATTATATCAGCATTTATTTTCTTTTAGTACTCTTACTTTTTTTATCTTAATATTATTATTAAATTACAAAATTAAATCAAAACTCTTTGTTAAAAATTTACATCTGAATAAAGAATAGAAAATAATCAATTATTTGAAACAAATTGATTTTGAAATTCAATGAATATTTATTTATTTATTGGTTATTAAATAAATGTATTGATGATCAATTTTTACTCAATTAAAAATCCTAATTATTAACAGTATTTTAAATCTGAACCACTAAGAAAAAAATGGGTAAACAGTTATTAGGATAAAATGAGAGGATTTTTAATTAAAATTTAAGTTTCAAAATTTTTATTTTTTAATTCATAAATTTTTACAAAACTTACATAGAAGTTAAAATTAAATAATTTCATTTTAAAATTACCTTATTAAATTTTTTTCTCTTTATTAAATTGGTTTTGAGATGCTAATAAAATTTTCAAATTTGATATTTTATTAATAGGTAATTTAATATACAACATTTTACATTATTATACATCTTTGTAAACTGTAATTCACTAATATCTTTTATTATCTTTTATTAATGAAGTTAAGAGTATATTTTAATCATGTTTGGTTGTTTTCAGTAGTGTTAAATAAATGTTAAATGAGGATAACTTTCGAATCTGCTTCTTTTTGAAACCATGAAATTAATAAGTGGTTCAATTTCATAAAATACTCTAATTACTGCTTTATTATTATAGATAAATGTCAAATCTTAATATTTTTCTAGAAAGTTGTTTCCTTTATTCATGGAGAATATGAGCAGCTCTACATCAAATTATGACAATACTTAAACAAGCTCATCAAATAATTTATTTTTGAAAATGCATATTTAATATGTTGAAAATATTATATTTTTCTAAGATATATTTAAATGACGATTATTTTTAAATTAACATTATTTTGAAGTTCTTAAATAAATTTTTTTATTTTCATATTTCTACTTAGCCATCTCAAATGAAATTTTATGATTTTTTAACAATTATTGCAAAGCCTTTCTTATTGATAAGTGAAACAAAGCATTTTATTTTATTTATTAAAAATTATTATTACATTAATCATCATCATTTTCTTACAAGCAGCTGCTTTAAATTAATTCATTTGGTTCTTCATTATCTCCTAAGTGTTCTTCAAATTTATAGTTTATGATATCGTTCGGTTTTACTTTATATTAATTTAGATTTATATTATTTTGATAATTTGAAAAATCATTATCTTATTCATTTTAAATCTTTCTAAATTTATTTGAGAAAGAATCATCAGCATTATTTTAATTTCCAAATTTACTTTAATTATTAATTTTTAGTTACTATTTGGCCAATAACAAGCTTTACTTTTTACCAATTATTTAATCATCTAAACTGATTATTTACATCAATATACTATTTTTATTTGAGCTTAATTGCTTATCTCTGGAATAGAATTTAGAATCTACATTTTCTGAAAGAATATTGAGGTTTTAATTAAAAAATGAGTTTTTTATTGAATCAATTAAAGCAGGAAGGACCGGTTTTACTTATTTTAGAGGTTAAATTCTATAGAATTCTCTTATTTAGAAATCATCTTAATTTATTTAAATACAACCATATTGGTCTTAATTTTTATTCAAAACTTTTTCAAAGAGTTAACTAATCATAAAAAAGGTATGCATCCAATTATCATGATCAGATGACATATTATAAATTATTATTTATTAGAAATTAATATTCTTGTTAAATGATTAAAGAGCTTCATCTAATTCCTTCGAGTAAATTTTTTCATGCTCAAAAATTATTTTTAGATTCTTGTAAACTAAATAAACAATATGAGATAGAAAAAACTATGAGCTTTCTAAAATATCAGTAAGAATTAATGCAGCATCTAAATATTTTTACTACTAAATAAGTAAGTCTGTAAACATAATTTTAGTTATGATTCCCATATTTTCTTTAGCCATTTAATTTGTATCAAAATGTAACTGATTCTTTTTCTATAAGTTAAAAAATTTTTAATATTTCATCTTTATTCTATTTTTAACAATATTATTATTGCTTTCAAAACTATTTTATTAAGAATTTTCATTTTAATTTTTCATTTATTATTCATTCATTTTAACATACGAACTTAATTTATTTTCAAAATGAATGTTATTATTCTTAACTATTTTTTGGTTATTAAGAGAGCTCTTTACTTAATCAGATTTGAAAAAAGCTTAAACTCCTCTATCTGTTTAATTTTCAAGGTAATTATTTTCTTAAAGTTTAAATTAGGAATCAATTGCACTACAGCTAAATGAGTTTTTGAGGGAATCTTAAATTACTTTATCCTGTTAAAATTTATTTTACTTTTATTCATTTTCATTTTTGAAAAAAATTTATTATTTATTTTCTTTTTATTGATGATTACTTTCTTGATTTTCTCTCAAATTTATTTATATTTTTTTGTTTGAATGGCTTTTAATAAAAGGACTGTTTTCATTAAATTAAGATTTCATTTATTCTGAAGATAGTCTTTCTTTTTCTCTTATTGTTGATCTTTTATTTTTTTCTTCATTAAAAATAGGAGATATATTTTAATTTAAAGATTACTAAGCTGTATTACTGCCATTTATATTACTTATTTCTTGTTTTTCAATAATTTTAGATTGTTACTATTTATTATTTTAAATGATAATATTAATTTTCTAAGTTAACTCTTCTATCTTTTATTATTTGCGAAGTTTACTATAACATATTCTTTAAAAATTTAGGTTCATTATTTTTGAATGATCTGATATGCCAATTAATTCTATTAAACTATAAATTTCTTTCATAATTTATATTGTTTCTTTCCAAAAATTTAGTGAAACAACAGAGTTATTTATACTTTTATGTTTACCATTTAAATTTATTTTTTTCTAAAACTTATCAATACTGGTTTGAAAATAAGTAAGAGTAAAAGCATAATTAACTTTTCTGTAATAAATATTCATCAACAACTACAAAACTTAATTATAGTTTTCATCTTTTGATAGTAATTATTCTGATCTATTATTTTAATCATTAATTATTAAACTATTTCCAAAGATATCTATAATTCTCTCTCTATTATGTTCTTCATAAGTATTAATATTTTTTTGGGAATCAACATCAATTTGTTTTTAAAAAATGAAAACCTTGAAATAAGTAAATATTTTATTTAACACATTCACTTTATTTTAATTTTTATTAATACCTTAACTTTATTACAGCTAATTTTTAAATGATTGCTGATTAATGTTATTTTTACTAAAATTATCATCAAAACAATATTTTTTTAAATATTAACAGCTATGTGAATTAGGATTCTACTAGCAAAATAACTAAATTTCATATTTAGCATATATTATGGATTATTAATAGTGCTCTAAAGCTTGAATATAATGTCCTTAATTGGTTAATATACCTCCAATATTATTATGTGTAATACCAAGCGCATAGTAATTTTATGAAGATTAAAAAAATTATATATTTCTAGAGAGTCTAATTAAATTATCTGCTTAATCATTATCAAAATAATTTTCTGATAAAGAAAGTAAGATTTGTAATATTTGCTATAAGCTTATTGTCAGATTATAAATTTCTTTAGGAAAAACACTTTCTTTATTATTCTAAACAATTTACTACAGAATAAAATGATAATTTTATGAGCTTTTTTGTTTATGCAATCTTGTAAGAGCTTATGTCATTTTTTCTATTGGAGACCAGATTAAATTATTAAAAATGAAAGAATAGTATATTGGTATAAAAGTATAAATTATTATTAATGCAAATTAGACAATACCTCCTATTAGTAGTAAGGTTTTAGTATACTATGAAACATCATTTGCTTTTTACTATAGATTATTATTAGATATAATTTGTATAAACATGCAAAGAAAAATAGGTTTATATTTAGCTTAACTCAGAGAATTTTAATCTTTTAGAAGTTTATCTAAAACATAAATAGGATTGAAAATAAAGTTAAAAGAAGTTCCATTTATTTCTTTATCATAAAAATTAGCAACTTAAATATTTCCAAATTTATGCAAATCTGTACTATAAATAGTCTATTATGTTGCTTTTATTGAATGATCAGTAAAATTCTTTAGAAAATTCACATCTTCTTAGTTAAAATAATATATCTTTTCAAGCACATCATAAATATTTGAGAGCTCAAATTTTCCTGAATTATCAAATAATATTAAATTACTAGATGGCTCAAAGCTAAATAATTAAATTTCTCTTGGATCTTTGTATTAAAGAAATTTAAAAATGTCAGAATTTTGAATTTAATAGCAATGTGTTGAATAATACTCATTCTGATTAGAGGTATTGTTAAACCAATTCATTATTTTGCAACCAAATTAACTTAACTATGGAGGATTGTTCTCCACATAAATTTTATAAGGTTAACTAAAGTATGTAGTTTGCTCTTTATAGGATTCTAAAAACCATATATAACAGCCTTATTGGTCTTCACTATTATTAGACTATTCTACACATGCCTTATCATATAATTTGCTTGAAGTTATATTCTATGCAGTAGAATAAATTAAACTTGAAGATAGAAGAAAGAAAGAATAATTTAGTGTTAATACATTTTATTAATTCATTAAGTCAATCATATTAGTTTGCATTATACCATTAAGTAATGGATTAGTAAATGCTACATTATCCAACTCTTCTTTCACTTTATCACTAAGTTGATCTATCAATTAATTCTAATAAAACCTATTTATTAAAAATAACTTTAATAAATAAGTAAATGATAAATAATATAAGAAAAAGTAGGAGTTTGATAAATAAAAAAGTTAGAACTCATAATATATTATGAATAGAAATAAATATGAAATTTATATTTCTTTAAAAAAATATAAGATAAGTCCTTTCTTTTTTGTTTTAGATTGATATATGCCAAAAAATATTATCATTACCAACAATTTATTTTATTTTTATTCGACCTATACATTTCCAGCAATTTTTGATCTCCATTTGATTCATATAACTCCTGAAAGTTAATTATAGGGGGATTGTAATAACTATTCTTAGTAGCTATCCCATTTACTATTTTAGAATAGAAATTATTTACAATATTTAAGCTATATGGTACTTTGAATGCCTAAAAAGAAATTTGTATAGAAGAAGATTAGCTATTTTAAGTAATAAACATTATTTTATCTTTCATAAGATTTTACACAAATTCTTGAATATATTATAATAAGTAATAATAAGCTATAATTTAGCTCAAAATACCTACTGTTAAAATAAAAAGCATTGGTAACCCAACTAATAATATTATTTTTAAGTTAAATCCCATTTTAGCTTTGCTATTCTTGTCTTAAAATTCTTCTAAAAATACTAATTGTTAACAAATTTTATTGATCTTAATTATTTAATTATTCTCCTTAATATTTTTATACAAAAATTCAATATTCTTCTTTGGAGAATTTAGAAATTTGCTTGGTTAACAAAATATTATTTAGCAAAATCCAAATTACTATCAAAGAATAAGAGATTCGTAAGATAGGTCGTATTCTAGACTAAGATGTAAATAAAAAAAATGAAATAATACAGAAGCTTTAATATTATAAATTATCTAATATTTTGGCTAGTTGTTAAAATTTCAGATATTGTAAAATACATTTCTTTTAAATTAAAAACTCTCTTGTTTTTTCAATGATTTTTATTTTTTTAGAAATATTTTACAATGTAAATAACAGAAAGAGTGCATTTAAAGTGCTTATTTAACTATTCTTATCTTAATAATCTTTTGAAATATTTTCTAATTGTTTAATTTTTATTTGAATATTTGAATTGAAAAATTACTATTTCTAAAGAATACAAAAAATTTGTTTGGTTTATTTGCTTATAAAAATTATTTTCAAGTAAAAAAAATGTAAATTTGAAAAAAGAAGAAAAAATAGATTCTTTATATTAAAATTCTTCTATTTTGTTTCACGAATGTCTTTTAAATTACACCAAAACTCTCCTATTTTACAAAAAAGGTTTTTCAATTAATTTTTTTATGATTTTATTTTTTAGTTAAAAATTTTATTAATTTTATCATTTAAAAATAAATCTTATGTTTTTCATAACAAGTTAAGAGATATTAGAATGATAACCTAATTATTTCTGAAACTTAATATATTTTTTATAATATTGTAAATTAGTAAAAATATTTGTAATTAAAAAGGGAATTATATTTTTAAGCCTTTAAAATGAAACATAAAATCGAAATAATTTAATTTATTTTAGGGTCCAGTATTATAATTTTTTAACAAATGTCAAACAGCTGTTGCAGAAAGTATTAAATTTTTCATTGTCCAAGGATAGCAATCACTGTTTGTTGTATTTAGGGTTAATAGTGTACCAGCTTAAAGATTTTTAATTGTTCTTATTATTAAGGGGCGCATTTATTGTTCATTATTTTGATCATATATTATTTGCTCAGGAATACCTAATAGATTTTCCATTGGAGAAGATTAGCTTGTGATACATAAATAAATATAACCACCAGTTGAAAGAGTATATAAAGAAAGATTTATTTCATATTTTCCTTCCTTTGGAATTTCAAGCTATGTTACTTAATGCGAGTATTCATAGTAACTCCCTTAATTGACAGTTACAACATATTTTTCACCTAAATTACATTGGTCATCAAACATCTCATTAAGTTAATTTATTTTTAAATTGATCAACTTCTATTAGATCTGTATCATTACAGAGTTATCAACTTCATTTGTTTTGCTTAACGTGATTATTTCTTACATTAAAGGTAGGAAGTTATACTAAACTTTCAAAGTTAGCTTTAAATATTGTTAATCCTCACTGTTTTTAATATCTTCTATGAGCATTTCTAAGCTTTATTCATTTTTTTTGTTAAGAATAGCTAATAATGTAGAGGAGTTAATGTTATTAGTAAAGACATGTCTATCTATAAAAAATATTTAAAGAGCCTGTGTATCAAAAACACGTAAACCTACTTCTTTTTCATTAATAATTGTAATTTAGAAAAGGTAGTGTTAATAATAAATTTCTTAAATTCCACACTCTTATTGGGTCTGACTCATTTTTAAATCAACTAACTTTAATCACCTTAAAAATAATATTTAATTTATTATAGAAAGATTCTACTTTTTAATAAAAAGATAGTTATTATAATCATTCTTATAGACACTAGTCTGAAATTTTGATTTTCTATTCTTTTATTTCTGATAGACTCTTTATCTTTAGTAGAAGCCATATAGATTATTTAAGTGTATTTTGAATAATAAAAATAAAGATATTATTATTAAAGTTAAAATAAATTTCACCAAATATCATTCTAAAATGTAATTTTTGTGATAAAATTGTTTCAATTTTTTAATTTTTTTATTACTTAAAAAAAGTAACTTAAAAAATTAATAATATTTTTTCTGTGTATTAAAAATAAAGGTTTTTTATTTTATTTTAATATTTTGAAATAGTTTTTTGAATAATTAAAGAACAACATAAAAAGAAAAAATTAATTTTCAAAAATGCTGAACATAAGTAGGATAAATATTTTATGTGATGCTAAATCTTTAGTTATTTAAATAATTTTAAATGCTTGCAATAGAATAGAAAATTTTTATAATTTCTTTATTTTTGTAAAAATGAGTTCCTTAATCATTTTTTTCTAAGAAATTATTTCCTAACTTAAAAGATAGTATGACTAATGTAATTTCGAGCTAGAATAAGCAGTTGCATAATTTATGAAACAAAAGATTTTTTTACATTAGTATTTATTCTGTTACAAAGATGAGAAATTTACTTTTTTTTTCAATATTTAAATCTTTTATTTCTTCCATGTACTCCAAAAAATCATCTTCTTATTTTGTTTGTTTAAATTTATTTTTGAATTATTATTGAATATTAGAAGTGAGTTGTAGAATAGCTCTTCTTATCAAAAAATGAAAATTTTTCTCGTAATTTATTTATGATTCCTCCAAATCGAATGAGTAATCATTTGTGGTTTGATCATTATCATCACCAAAATTTTGAGGGGTTTTAAAAGAGATATTCTAATTATTAAAAAAATTAATACCACAACTGAATTTATTTTCATCTAATAGTCTTTCAATTTTTTCATTTTTAAAATTGAGATCTTCATCTGATAGAAATTTTATTTAACTTTAAATTAAATTCAATCCTCTTTACTTGAACTATTATTAGCTTAAACCTAAATTATTAAATTTGTAATTGTGTTTATGTAATGAAAGATCTAAGAACTAAGTAGAATTTAGTTAATGGGAGCTAGATTCGTTTTTATTATTTTATTAGTTATTACTAAATTTTATTAAATTTTAGATACTTTACTCATTTTCTTCTCTATAATTTTTTTAATTATGTTCTTCTTCATCTTCAATCTTTTCTCTTATTAATGGAGAATGTTAAATACTTTGAATCGAAAAGGGATGAAAGTCCTCTCTATCTTAAATATTCAGATACTCTCTTTAGTGAAAAAGATCTCTTTTTCTTTTTAGATTTTCTATTTCTTCTAGCTCCTTTGGTTATTCTGCTATTTAACTAAAGGAATACAATTAGCTCTTTGATTAGTTTTTTGAGCCAATATTAATTAAATTTGAGTTTGATTAATTTTTTATTCCCTAATTCTGGTTATGTTAATATTTTTTGAAAGATTGTGACAACTAGTTCTGCTATTAATAGTTCTACATGTAATACGTTTACATTAAATTAAAAAAAATATATTAAATCATATTCTGTATTTAATTTTTTGAAAGATTGACTTCAACCATTTCTAGAATATTTTAGACTGATTTTTCATTTTTATTGTAAAATAGAAAACCTGCTTCATCTTTTTACTTGATTAGACTAGATTTAAGAAGATTACTGAATAAATTGAGAGTTTCAAAGTAATAATTATGATTTCTCTTAAGATCATCAACAGCAAAACAAACTTACATCTGAATATTTTTATTAAATTTTTCAACAAAAGTATCAAAATCTTAGTTTTTAATTTTACTCATTTTAAAAATTTTATTTGTTTTTATTACAATTTGAGCAGGAAAATGTGAATATAAATAATAATTTTTTTCAAATAATTCTACTAAAATATTTCCTGCTTTTTGAAATTGTTTTATGTCAATTAAGTAATCAACAATTGCTAAATTAATTGTTTGAGAAACAAGTTATTGAATATTTTTATATTCTTTGATATTTTATTTGTTTCTTAATGACTCAAATATTGTTTCTAAATTATTTTCATCTTCAGACTTTTAGTGATTTGTTATATTGTTAGTTTAAAGTTAAATAGAGTCTTCTCTTACTTGTTAATTTAGATTTCGTTTCAGGAAAAAATACTTATATAATCTAGCACATAGACTAGTGTTTTATTTTGAGTTAATTTGTGTTTTTTCAGAAAATGACTTTTAATTATTTTATTAATTTATCTTTGAAATTTAAGAAGTATTTTCTTTATTGCTTTTCAAATTAGAAGCAGAACACTTATCTGAACTAAAAATGATCTTTTAAATGTTAGATTTTAGCATTTTTTCATTTTTTTATTGGCTCTCTGTTTTAGCCTAATTTAAAGTAATATTTTTTAAATTTTCAGAAGCTTACATCTTTTCTCTTGTTTCTTTTTAATGCATATTTTGATAATTATTGTTAAAAATTTGATTGCACTAATTCAAACAAATTTTAGATGAAGAGAATTTTCCTTAATTTAGATAGCATTTAGAAATAAAAGTTAGCAATTCTATTCTTTCAGAAAAGTTAGCTTCAAGTTATTAAGCCATAACAAATAATTCCTTAAATATTTTCTTTATTTAAGGCCAAAAATTGTATGATTTTAGATGCATTTATTTCTTTTAATTTAAAATTTTATCATAGTTTTCCTAGAACGAAACTAATGCTAAGGCATAGTTCTTTTTTCTAAAATATACATTTTTCAATAGATGAATTAATTATTCCTGTAAATGACTGCTAATTTATGGATTATTCTTTTTATTAAAAAGACTTAAGTTTGAGCTATTTAATTATTACTACTGTTATTTTTTTTAATCAAAACTCAAAGTATCTTTTCTTTAAGATTCTTTTTTATGTTAATGGATAATTTCGTTTTCTTGTTAAAAAAACATTGAATTTTCTTATGAGTTACCTTATTATTAGTTACCAATATTAGTGGTAGGTTAATTTTGTAATTAAATATTATTTAAATACTCTTATATTGTATATTTATAATAAGTAGAGGTACATCTGTTAATTTTATTTAGCTAAAAACTTATTTTTGATTTATTTTAAGATTTCTCTTTTTTATGAATAAAAAACTTATCTTATGAAACTTTTTATGGAAGGGATAAAGAACTAATACTACCTTTCTATTCTTAATTTTTTTACTCAAAACCAATTATCTTACTATCATTAAAGTAAAATAATGTTAAGTCACAATTAATTCTTAATCTATCATTATTTTGGATTAATTCTTGTATTTCATATTGAGCATATAATATTGCCATCGAAAAGTGTTCTAATGCTTGAAAAAAATGATCTTATGATAATAAAATACTCCCTATATTATTATGAATGATCCCTAAAGCATAGTTATTTTTAAATTATTTAAAAAATTCTATCTTTTTATATAAATTCAACAAAACTTCACTTTTATCTTAACTGAAAAAATTTTCTGATGACTGTATAAGAAATTAAAATATTTATTCAAAGCTCTTAAAAAGTTCTAAAGTTTCTTTTGATAGAAATTTATCATCAGAATTCTGCTTAAAGTTATTATAAATTTTAAAAATTTCCTACGATTTTATTTCTTAAAGCATCTACTTTAATATACCAATTAGATGATCGATTGGGATTTCAACCAATTAGTTTAGTTTTTTTGTATAATGGATTATGAGAATCACAGCAAAAACAAAAAATATTAATAGAACAATTCCAACAATAGTTAAGTATAAATTTACTTGCTTTTAAAGCTCATTTGCCTATGCTCTTAAATCTTCATCAGAAAGAAAATTAATTTAAAGATATAATATTTCTTATCTAAAACCTTGCTATTAAGGGGATTTTACTCCTTTGTAATTAGGAAGCTTATCAATCAATATTATTGGATTAATTATTGCAGTGTAATTCTAATTATTTTTTATATATTATAGCTAGGTAATCAAATTTATTTGAGTATCTGTTAATTTTTTCAGGTCAGTTTAATTAAGTACGTCATAAACCCAAAAAGTATAATTCTTAATTATGGTATTATTTAAACTTTAGGCATACTCTTAGTTTGTATTATTTGATAGTTCCACATTAGAAAAATATTAAATAGCATTTTATTTCCCAACTTGTTAAGAATTATAAACTATTGACTAAGTCCTTGGCTCTATTAGGTAAGATTATTTAGTTTGATTTATAAAGTTTTGAAAATACATTTGGAATTTATCTAAATATAGAGGTACACATGAAATCATATAAATTTCATCCTTTTATTTTGTATTATTAAAATTTATTAATGGTTAGCATAATCCAGATGAAAGAGCCTTGTTATTATTAATTGAGCTGTAGAATGGAGGTAAAGCGTATAGTGATTATTAATTCTACCCTGACTTAAACCAAGATAAGCATCTAATATCTACATCAAATTTACCTTTATTACAATTAGCTGGAGAAGAATATCTAAATGTTGTATTTTAACCACTAGAGTAATATAATCCATCAGCTGAAAAGCCAGAAACAATTTTGTCAATTTTTAAGTATAATGAATTATCTTTGCCTTAATTATCATAAATATATTAATATGTCCTAGAGAGTAGATTCCCATATGATATATTTTTGATCTCATTTTAACCTATAAGTGATAGCTAATTAGCTTCAGTTGTATTTTATTGAAACCTATTAATTAAATTTAAAATATTTTGAACTAAGTTAAAATAAAAAAAATAAAATTTTTTAAATAAGTCAAAAATTAATTAATTTTAAAATCTTTTTATAAAAAATTTTTTTTATTTTAGGATGATTTTAGTTGTAATTTTTTTAAAGAGATATGTTAAAACTCTGCTTAGTTAAAAATTATTTTACACTATAATTTTTTTAAAATTTAAGATAAGTAACAAAATTAAAAGAATTTCTAATTAATTATTAATTTTTAATTAAATGTAACAAAATTAGAAAGAGGAGAATATTTAATTTCTAGACTAATTGATTAAATATTTAATATGGAATAAATTAATTTATTAAAATTTGGCATTTTGTAAATAAAAACTGTAAAATAATATGTTATTTTCTGATTGTAAAAAATTGCATGTAATTCAGTAATATATATTTTTATCAACTCAAGTTATATCTCTCAGTCTTTATTTTTTTTAAGAAAAAATAATCTTAGATATCTTAAATTTTTCTTTAGAGTAAGTTTCTCAAAATGTATTTTAATCCTTTACGTTTTGATGCTCAAAAAATATTTTATGACAATTTTTTTTCATTGATTAATTTCAAAAATAATTAATCTGATTTTATAGTAATTGATACCTTCTTTCTTACTATTTTAAAACAATCTTTATTTACTAATAGTATGTTAAGCAATAATTTTTTAGTTCTACTGAAAGTATAATTGTTATGTTTTATAAAATTAAGGATAGATTTTTTAAATTATTTTAATTTGATATTATTTACCATATATTTGTAGCATGCTTATTCTTCAAAAAGGTTTTAGTTAAGTCAGGATCTTCTTTATTATCATATAGTAGCTCCATATTTAAGTTACTAAATTTTGATTTGGGATTTGGTATTACCAACCCATTAATAATGCTTGACTAAAAACTATTTATAGTATACATCATGACAGCATATTTCTGTATCTCATGCTATATTTACTAATTGATACAAACTGTTATTAGTTTAACAAATGTTAACTGCGTTTCAAATAATCTATCTGCATAATCACTAATCATTGTCTTACTATAATTAAGAGCAATATATTAACTGAAAATAGTAGCTATAAAGGAGATTATAATAGGAATAGTTGCATAAATTATAATCCCAGTCCTAAATTTCATGTTTAAGCTAATCTTAATAAAAGGTATAGTACTTAAAATGGATTATCTCTTTATTACTAAGTATTATGATAAATCTCTTTATTTTTTGTTTAATTACCACAAAAAAGCTTAAGAAATTATTATTAATAATAGTGAATTTTAATAAAGATAATTACTCATTTTGCAAAATAAAAGAAAGGTAATCTCAAGTTAATTTTGATAAAGTATCGCGTATTTGTTACTAAATAGTTAATTAATATACAATTTTTTGTATTTTTAATTCATATTTAATAAGATTCAGCATTACTTTTTAACTATAATCAAGTATATATGTATTAAAAATTTTTGTGATTTAATTACACTCTTTAAATTTTATTTTTACATTTTTTTGTACATTTAAAATAATATTGCCATAGAAATATTCTTAAGAAATTTTTAAAAATTAACTTTGGATTATTTCATTTTGAATTACATTTTATTTAAAAATTCTTTATTTTGGGATTCATTTTCGAAATTATCTATTTCTGCTAAATTCTATATCTTCTTCTTTATTAATTAGATTGTAAATGTGTGGTATTTATAATGCTAATAAATTTCAGAGGTATTTATCTTACTAATAATTGATAAACTAAAGGAAAATTCAAATAGTAATTAATTAAAATGAAAGTAACTTAAAAAATGTAAATTAAATTAATTATTGAATGATGAATTTATAATTTTATTGATTAAATAGTTTCTGTTTTTCATGCGTAGGACCTTGCCATAAAATTTTCATTAGATTTGTCTGAAAATAAATAAAGTTTACTTATTCGTTAATAATTTTAGTCATAAATTATTTTTAAAAAATATTTTAAATGAAATATTAAATATTCTGAATATT